>CM038713.1:4349429-4781929 GCA_021613375.1 Megaleporinus macrocephalus | reverse complement strand
GTCTGCCTCAGGAGAACAGCTCAATGTCTGCTCCTCCGTCCCACATCTTCCCCTACTCCAACGGCCCCTCGCAGCCTCAGAACATCCACCCCGGACAGCCTCATCCTGGGAATGATCCACGGGCCACTATGTACCATCCGGGCCAACAGGCAAGGCTATGCTTCCTGTCTAACAACAAAAATCACAATCCTGTCACACATTTTAATTAGATTACAAGCCAGGTGGTCAATAAATAGTAAACATTAGCAGCGTCTAATTGTCAGTATAGATATTTAATTAAGTCTTGCTTTGATTTATTGGCATTCGGGGGGTGTGCTTCCTCTTTCTGCGTTCCCTCTAGACCTAGAGTTATTTATCAAATTTACATAACAGAAATATGTTCTCTGTGAAACATGTGAGACACTATGAGATTACTAGAACATTACTGGCTCTTTGTCTGTGAAGTATTAAGTCTATGTTGAACCACTAGCGAGCAATGAGGGATAAGAACTCTATGAAGTCTGTGGAAGGTACATGGGGAGGAATCAGTGGAGTAGATGGTGAACTAATACAGTTAAACAAATCAAACATATCTTTATTTATTTATTTATTTATTTATTGATTTATTTTAACTATAGCTGCAGCGTGTCCCAGGACCTCCACCATCAGGCATGTATGGTCAACGTTTGATGATGGACCCCAGGTATCCATACCCCGGTCAGAGACCCATGATGCCTGGGGGACCGGGAGAGCATCGACCCCAGCACATGTCTCATTACAACATGCAGGTATGTTATCTCAACACTCACTTCACTACACCCACTTTCAAGCGAGTGTTTGTTCCACCTTTGTGTTAGAACTTCAGCTCAGCTAACCAAAATGAATACAGTTACATGGGAGGAGACCAGAGAGACAGTAAGAAGTTCTAATGGGACAACACTGTCTCCTCCGAGGTTAGTAACACAGTGGGTGGGTGATATGAGAAGGTGGTCTGAGGTTAGTAACACAGTGGGTGGTTGATATGAGAAGGTGGTCTGAGGTTAATAACACAGTGGGTGGGTGATATGAGAAGGTGGTCTGAGGTTAATAACACAGTGGGTGGGTGATATGAGAAGGTGGTCTGAGGTTACTTATGGAGACATGTTTAATTACTCTGTACTCTCGGAAGGTGTAGACGGTTCAGTAATGAAAAACTATAAAAGTACTGAAGCGTATCAGTACCTGCTCAGTGGGAAGGTGGGCGTGTCCTCCTACACACAGACGGTGAGTTTATATTTCTGAAAGCCGGTTAAACCCAAGTCCAGCCAGCTGCCCGAGTCCCTCTGCGTGGGTGTTAGTTACAGTCCAGATAGCCTAGCGCGGTGGACACTGATCAGAAAACAGTTACTGAACTGATAGACTCACCAGCACCGACACGTCTGCTTCCTCGGAGCTTCATAAGCGAGACATTTCTCTGGATAAGGAAGCTCTGGTGCTGGTTCTCCTCCACAGAATGGTAAGAGCAGACATACGGAGGTTTGGGTGGAGGTTTTAAATTTAGAGCTTCAGTCAGACACGCAGGTGGTCTTCTTTGGAAGGCGGCCCCCCAACACTGCTACATAGTGCTGTGTTTGTAACTCTGTAGTTCAAGACAAGTTTTCCTCTTGTTCCAATTACTGTGACTCTAACTGAACATATTATGCTAGTTATTTTATATGTTTGTTGTTGTTTTGGTTGTAATTAGTTTTAACGTATCCGCGGTCGCACCGGAAGTTCTAACACAAAGTAAAGAAAGATGGCCCCCCCAGTGTTGTCATGGAAAATAGCATGAATATGAGTGATCTGGCGTTTATAGGATTTTCCCAGTAGTCTTATTACATTAAAATGTGTTTCATTTCTTTGAAGGGTCCACCTGTCAATGGTCCACACCTTGGACCCAGATACCCAGTGGGATCTGAAACTCGACCAGTTCAGCCTCAGCATCAGCAGCACACATACGTTGGACCCACTCATGGCCCGTCGCTGGGCCCGAGACCGGTAGCCCTACAGCCTGGAGGCTATTGCACCCCTCCGTCTGAAGGCAACATGTACCCGTCTGTCCAACACCCTGACGGTCAACCCATGCACCCTATGGGGAACAGCTACCCAAGACCTGGTGTCCCCATGCACAACTCTTACGCATCCTACGGCCCTCCGCCGGGTCCTTATGGTGCTTGGCCGAACCATCAGGGACAGCAGCTGCCCGGAGGACCCATGATGCAGGACCAGACTATGGGTAATCAGCACCCCTTCGGTCATGGGATGATGCGTCCTCCTCGAGCTGCAGGATATCCACCCTCGAATGGCCCTTACAGAATGCCTGCAGGCAGTTCCCCAGGACCTATGGGCCCCAGGCCTCCGATGGCTCCTTCTGCGCAAGACTCTCGGCCACATATGGGCTCCATGATGGACAGCCCAGAGATGATTGCCCTTCAGCAGCTCTCTGCCTCGTCCTCCCGCCGCAACGTCAGCTATCAGCCCTCTCCGCTGACCGCAGCAGCCTCAGACAGTCAGCACCCAAGTTCTTTAGGGACAAGCACTGTGGATAACCAGACTGCAGATGGAGCAGCCAAAGGTAGGTGTCTTCAGCTCAGATAGCCAGCCTTCCTGGACTTGTCACCTATTCAGATAATGTTAAAAGCTAAAGAGTAGTTGTTGCTAGCTATCATCCATTATTAAAAGTTATAGTTTTATATAAAGGTTTGTTTGTTCACTCTTTAAGGTCCTGAGGTGGAATTGGCTGGGCCCACTGAGGAATCTAAAGGTCCAGCTGAAAGGCCTGGAGAGCCTGGTGGTGTCCAGGAGAATCCTACTGCCCTAGAGTGGAGCAGTTCTCCACAGAAAAAGACTGCAGAGGTGTCTGCATTGCTGTCCACACCACAGAAAGACCATGTGGAACCGAAGGGAGAAGGCTATGGAGATCCTCAGATACCCCAAAACAGTCCCCGGGCCTCCTCACAAAATGGTCCCCATTCAGAATCCCAGTCACAGAAATCTCAGGACTCTTCGCCTTTGAAGATTCCTCTGAAAAGTCCAGATGAGACACCCCTCCGTCCCTCCCAACAATTGCCTCCAACAGCCCCTTCAACATTCTCCCAAAATGGCCCTTCCCAGGTGCCCCAAAATATTCCTCACAGAATATTGCAGAGTCCCTCTCAACAGGTTCCCCAGGGTATGTCCCCGCAGTACCCTCACAATGGACACATGCCCAATGTCCCTCACCAGCAGATGTCCCAAGATGGATCTGTCCGAGGCCCACATTCAGGACCTTTTCATGGAATGCCACAGACAGTTCCTCAGGTGTCTCAACCTGGTGCTCAGCAACCTGCCTCTCTCACACCTCTACCTCCCAGCCACCCTGTGTCTCAGCCGATTGCCCAGCCCTCCCCTGCTGACCGTGGAGGCCAGAGGCCCAGCGAACCAACCAGAGAGCCTGGGGCAAGGTCTGGGAACAGCAGTCCAGATTTACAGACTGCACCTGCAAGTACTAATGGCCACTACAAACAGCAACCTTTCAGCCCAGGATCACAGACACAGCTGAGTAGGCAAGACTTGCCTCATAACCAAACACCCGCAAACCACAGTGTCGGTCCAGCAAGTAACTCTATGCCTCAGTATGGTGGTAGTGTACATGGTCCAGCACCCCCACAGTATGGCCAGTACATGGGGAGGGCAGTTCCTCCATCTTCCCAATCACCTTACTCAAACCAGACACCACCATCTCAGTCTGTGAACCCCCATCTCAGTCCTGCCCACTATCCTCCGTATCGTCAGCAATATCAGTACCACATGGGACCCCAGCACCCTCAGGGCCACCCCGGCATGCACCCTCAGTACCAGCAGCAACCACAGCAGTACTACCCTCAGCACCAGCAGAACAGCCGGCATGGCTTTCCAGCCAATGAGTGGCCAAGGGCTCAGTACCCGCCCCGTCACCCTATGATGCACAACTCTTACCCACCTGCAACAGGTACCGGTGTCAACGGCAGGCAGAGGGACAACACCATGTCCCCTCTGGGTTCTGAGGGCTCTGGTGGAAGCCTGATGTCCCCAAATCCTCTTCCAGATGGAGTCCATGGTGGTGAGAGTCAGAACGGCAACAGTCCAGCGAAGCATGCCCAGATGGAGGAGGCCTCTGACCGGCCTGAAAGCCCTAAAGAACTACTAGATTTGGACAGCCACAACGCCGCAGCCCGCCGCCGCACCTCTGCCCCGCCCCAGCACAACTTCCCCTATGATCCCCGAGCCATGCACCCCAGCATGCAGCAGGGCCGAGCCCCTCCACCCCACGCAATGCCCGGTGGCCCGTACGTGTCCAGGCCCCAGCGCCCCAGTATGCATTTTCCCTCTCAGCATCCTCACCCGCACCTGATGGAGGCCCTGCAGCGGCCCCAGCACCTGCCCTACTCCCCGGGCCAGAGCCGCATGGCCATGTACAGGCATCCCCATGCTGCTGGCCACTTCCAGGGCATGATGGTGCCACAAAGAGACATGCCATCTGAACACTTATTTCATCCTGGGTAAGAGAAAAAAGCCAAAGGGGCCTTTATTCAGCATTTTAAATTGTTCTTTGATGTCTGCATTGGTATGTTTACTGATCAGGGTGAGAAATGTCCACGTGGGGGTTTACACGCCCATGTATAGAATTAAACCGGCTGTCTTTCCTTTTTTGCTGAGCTTATGAATAATTAGATAAGCTCTGCTCTGATTGGCTGGTTTACAGCAAATAGATGTGAAAGTAGGCCAAATAAAATGAACCTCAGTGTAAATAAGCTCCGCCCTCATACACAATTCTCACTATGAAGCTTTCAGTTTAGGATGATCTGCTTCAACCAGCACACAGTGATCCACTCACACAGCATGGCTGCTACTTCCAGTCACTGTTGGAGGTTGTGGTGCTAATAAAGGTGGAGCTGCTCATCTCTTCAGTCTCTTCAGTGTTGAACGCTGAGCTGAAGCTGCTCCGAGTGTTGGAGAAACTGTCCAGAGTGAAACGTACAGACTGCAGAGTTAAAGTTCTTCAGGATTCTGTTAAAGATGTTGGAAGTTCAGCAGCTTGTTTTGGGAATATTCTGTTCCACCTCAAATGGAGCTGCAGTTCCATTCTGGCGTCTGTACAAGGTGCAGTATTTAAGGTGGAGCATTAGATGAAGAATGTGGAGGATAGGAACTTCAGGCTGGTTTAAAGATGAACATGTAGCTCTGACAGTTGGGTTGTTTGTTGGGAAGGAATGAAAAGTGCTGACGTTCTCTTCACAGCCTGGAACACTGGATTTACCACATAGTCCACCAGTCTGGTTGCTGTAAGTTGTTGTTGTGGGAGTATTTACAATTTGGGGATGTAAATATTAATGAGTAGTGAGTTTTGAAATCTAATTGAACTGCCTTGTCTATAAAACACAATGATATGATAGAGAGAGAGAGAGCTACTTTATTGATCCCAGAGAGGAAAGTCAGGTCTATGTACTGAGCTCTCCTCATTTGAATATGTAAATGTATTTTTTCATTCTATGACACCACAATGTTTCTATCACCGCATAAAATATCCTGTTTATCTTTTTTTCACAGCAGAATTTGATAGCGGCGTCATGTAATCAGAGATATAAGACTGACATGTGACTAATAACTGTTGATCTGCTTTCAAGTTGTTTTTTGACCAGCAGCTTGTGTTTCTTCTATGGCAGGCAGAACATGATGAACGCAGCAGCTCCCAGCGGACCCGGCAGCAAGCAAGGAGTGTGAAAGGTGGGGTCACATGTAGAGAAGGGCCGATATGGGCTATTCTATAGCCGAGCTGATGTTTAGAGGTCAGGGTCAGCCGCTTATTGTTAGGGCCGATATCTAGAAGTTTTCTGCTTTTTATTTTTATAAAAAACTGAATATTTTTATCTGACCCCCAAGAAATATTACTATATTAACTACTGAAAGAGTGTAACATATATACATCTCTTCATACCCAAAACACACAAGTTATTAAGACGTGCACTGAAAGATACTTCCACAGAGCAGACATGCTTGGTGCAGTTACAGAGAGAGCCTCAGTTCACGCTCGGGTTTTATCGCATTGTAGTAAAATTGAGGTTCTTCAGAGAGAGAAAGAGAGAGAAAGAGAAAGAAAGAGTAAGAGAGAGACAGAGAAAGAGTAAGAGAGAGACAGAGAAAGTGAGAGAGAGACAGAGAAAGAGTAAGAGAGAGACAGAGAAAGTAAGAGAGAGACAGAGAAAGAGTAAGAGAGAGAGAAAGAGAGAGAAAGAGTAAGAGAGAGAGACAGAGAGAGAGAGAAAGAGAGAGAAAGAGTAAGAGAGAGAGACAGAGAAAGAGTAAGAGAGAGAGACAGAGAAAGAGTAAGAGAGAGAGACAGAGAAAGAGTAAGAAAGAGAGACAGAGAAAGAGAGACAGAGAGAGACAGAGAAAGAGTAAGAGAGAGACAGAGAAAGAGTAAGAGAGAGACAGAGAAAGAGTAAGAGAGAGACAGAGATAGAGATACAGAGAAAGAGATACAGAGAGAGACAGAAAAAGAGTAAGAGAGAGACAGAGAAAGAGTAAGAGAGAGAGACAGAGAAAGAGTAAGAGAGAGAGACAGAGAAAGAGTAAGAGAGAGAGACAGAGAAAGAGTAAGAGAGAGAGAAAGAGATACAGAGAGAGACAGAGAAAGAGTAAGAGAGAGAGACAGAGAAAGAGTAAGAGAGAGAGACAGAGAAAGAGATACAGAGAGAGAGACAGAGAAAGAGATACAGAGAGAGACAGAGAAAGAGATACAGAGAGAGACAGAGAAAGAGTAAGAGAGAGAGACAGAGAAAGAGTAAGAGAGAGACAGAGAAAGAGTAAGAGAGAGAGACAGAGAGAGACAGAGAAAGAGATACAGAGAGAGAGACAGAGAAAGAGATACAGAGAGAGACAGAGAAAGAGTAAGAGAGAGAGACAGAAAGAGTAAGAGAGAGACAGAGAAAGAGTAAGAGAGAGATACAGAGAGAGACAGAGAAAGAGATACAGAGAGAGAGACAGAGAAAGAGATACAGAGAGAGACAGAGAAAGAGATACAGAGAGAGACAGAGAAAGAGTAAGAGAGAGAGACAGAGATAGAGATACAGAGAGAGAAAGAGTAAGAGAGAGACAGAGAGAGAAAGAGTAAGAGAGAGACAGAGAAAGAGTAAGAGAGAGACAGAGAAAGAGTAAGAGAGAGAGACAGAGAAAGAGTAAGAGAGAGAGACAGAGAAAGAGATACAGAGAGAGACAGAGGAAAAGATACAGAGAGACAGAGAAAGAGTAAGAGAGAGAGACAGAAAGAGTAAGAGAGAGAGACAGAGAAAGAGTAAGAGAGAGACAGAGAAAGAGATACAGAGAGAGACAGAGAAAGAGTAAGAGAGAGAGACAGAGAAAGAGTAAGAGAGAGAGAAAGAGATACAGAGAGAGACAGAGAAAGAGTAAGAGAGAGAGACAGAGAAAGAGTAAGAGAGAGAGACAGAGAAAGAGATACAGAGAGACAGAGAAAGAGATACAGAGAGAGACAGAGAAAGAGATACAGAGAGAGACAGAGAAAGAGTAAGAGAGAGAGACAGAGAAAGAGTAAGAGAGAGAGACAGAGAAAGAGTAAGAGAGAGAGACAGAGAAAGAGATACAGAGAGAGACAGAGAAAGAGTAAGAGAGAGAGACAGAGAAAGAGTAAGAGAGAGACAGAGAAAGAGTAAGAGAGAGAGACAGAGAGAGACAGAGAAAGAGATACAGAGAGAGAGACAGAGAAAGAGATACAGAGAGAGACAGAGAAAGAGTAAGAGAGAGAGACAGAAAGAGTAAGAGAGAGACAGAGAAAGAGTAAGAGAGAGATACAGAGAGAGACAGAGAAAGAGATACAGAGAGAGAGACAGAGAAAGAGATACAGAGAGAGACAGAGAAAGAGATACAGAGAGAGACAGAGAAAGAGTAAGAGAGAGAGACAGAGATAGAGATACAGAGAGAGAAAGAGTAAGAGAGAGACAGAGAGAGAAAGAGTAAGAGAGAGACAGAGAAAGAGTAAGAGAGAGACAGAGAAAGAGTAAGAGAGAGAGACAGAGAAAGAGTAAGAGAGAGAGACAGAGAAAGAGATACAGAGAGAGACAGAGAAAGAGATACAGAGAGAGACAGAGAAAGAGATACAGAGAGAGACAGAAAGAGTAAGAGAGAGAGACAGAGAAAGAGATACAGAGAGAGACAGAGAAAGAGATACAGAGAGAGACAGAGAAAGAGTAAGAGAGAGAGACAGAGAAAGAGTAAGAGAGAGATACAGAGAAAGAGTAAGAGAGAGACAGAGATAGAGATACAGAGAGAGAAAGAGTAAGAGAGAGACAGAGAAAGAGTAAGAGAGAGACAGAGAAAGAGTAAGAGAGAGAGACAGAGAAAGAGTAAGAGAGAGAGACAGAGAAAGAGTAAGAGAGAGAGACAGAGAAAGAGATACAGAGAGAGACAGAAAGAGTAAGAGAGAGAGACAGAGAAAGAGATACAGAGAGAGACAGAGAAAGAGATACAGAGAGAGACAGAGAAAGAGTAAGAGAGAGAGACAGAGAAAGAGTAAGAGAGAGAGAAAGAGATACAGAGAGAGACAGAGAAAGAGTAAGAGAGAGAGACAGAGAAAGAGTAAGAGAGAGAGACAGAGAAAGAGTAAGAGAGAGAGACAGAGAAAGAGTAAGAGAGAGAGACAGAGAAAGAGATACAGAGAGAGAGACACAGAGAGAGAGACAGACAGAAACAGAGAAAGAGAGAGAAAGAAAAAAGAAAGAGAGACAAAGACACGGACAGAGAGAGGCAGAGAAAGAGACGGAGAGCGACGCTGATGTGCTGTATTGGTTGTTATCACAGCGGCTCTGTTCTCTTTATTATCTCTTTAGTTACGTTTAGCTTGAGTGTTTAAAGCGGAGCAGTGTCGGAGCAGTGTCGGAGCAGTGTCGGAGCAGTGTCTGAGTAATGTCTGGGAAGCTCTGGCTGCTCCGGAGACTCTCTGTGTAACAGTAACGTGTTAATGTGTGTATTACACTAGAGCAGTTAGCTTTAGCCCCGGAGCTAATGCGTGTATTACACTAGAGCAGTTAGCTTTAGCCCCGGAGCTAATGCGTGTATTACACTAGAGCAGTTAGCTTTAGCCCCGGAGCTAATGCGTGTATTACACTAGAGCAGTTAGCTTTAGCCCCGGAGCTAATGCGTGTATTACACTAGAGCAGTTAGCTTTAGCCCCGGAGCTAATGCGTGTTTTACACTAGAGCAGTTAGCTTTAGCCCCAGAGCTAATATGTGTATTACACTAGAGCAGTTAGCTTTAGCCCTGGAGCTAATGCGTGTATTACACTAGAGCAGTTAGCTTTAGCCCTGGAGCTAATGCGTGTATTACACTAGAGCAGTTAGCTTTAGCCCCGGAGCTAATGCGTGTATTACACTAGAGCAGTTAGCTTTAGCCCCAGAGCTAATGCGTGTATTACACTAGAGCAGTTAGCTTTAGCCCCAGAGCTAATGCGTGTATTACACTAGAGCAGTTAGCTTTAGCCCCGGAGCTAATGCGTGTATTACACTAGAGCAGTTAGCTTTAGCCCCGGAGCTAACGAGTAAAACATCCGCTCTGGTTCACGTCTACGACCAGAACTAGAAACACGTAACCGCCTCATTAAAACCTCACTGTTCACTATTAATTATTAATTTTCACTTGTTTGGCCAAACAGATCCAAAGGTTTCGGCCTGGGGTCCTTCACATGCGGCGGCAGCACATTCCACCACACCAATAACATGGGGCTGCCCACCGACATGCCTGACTTTAAATTGGCGCTACCGAACACTGATATCGGGCAATGCAGATATATTAAAATATGGCAAATATCGGCCCGATATATTGGCCGACTGATGTATCGCTCAATCACTAGTCATATGCTTTAGGTACCATATCGTCGCTGTTCAATGAAAAACATGATTTTCATTTTTGTGAATTTTCATTTTTCTGAAATTTCATGATGAACAGACCAGTAGAAATGCTCCAAAATAGCTTGGAAAATCTTCTCGTTCTACTGACGTACATAGAAAGTAAAGATGGTTTTTGTCCTCTCTTGCAAAGTTGCCATTTCGAAGATACTTATTTTTCATTGGACAGCAACGATATACAAGACCTCCTTCTGTTTTATTATATCAGTGCTGTGTGTAGACGAGTGGTTCAAAGTGGTTCAGATGAATCTCCTCTGGAGAGCTGCTGGATTTCCTAATTAGATCTCTCCTTCAGCTTTAGCTCAACTCTAGAGACGTATCTGAAACTCTAAGAAATGTCTTTGCTGCGCAGGTGACGGACGAATCACGGATGAGACGGCGGAGCGAAGAAGAGCCTCTCCTCGTCTTCACGACTGGAACACCACTTTCCAGCTCTCGGAATAAAACTGTGAAAAGACGCTCCTCTTTTCCGAGTGAATGTCGTATCTGTCTAGTTTTTTTATGTGTCGTGTGGAGCTGCGCGCCTCCTCCTCTGGATCGAACACCGTCCCGGGCCTCGCCGTTGATGAACAAGGAGCTTCCGCTGATCCCTGCAGCCTTTACATCCCGCCCTGCCAGAAAACTGCAGCTCCCGGGCTTCATCGCGTGCTCAGCTCCAGAGGAAAGGGAGCGGCGAGGAGAGGTCGCCCGTGAGAGGTCGGAGGAGTCGCTCCAGTGGTGGCTACGGTGTTCCTTTCCAAAGTTAATCTCAGGTGTTTTTACAGAAGGTACTCTAAACTTAAGTCATGGGCGTTGGACACACTGGACACTCTGTTGCCTTCCACATTCTCTGTGAATGTCACGTATGCGTGGAAGTTCCTTTAGATGTACTAACGTTCCAGCAAACTCGGAGCGGATCTCCACGACGGTCCCGTTCACCTCAACCGCAGCACGTAGCTCTGGTGCGCTCTGCATCTTCATCCCTCGCCGCTGCCTTGGAGCGTGTTGGTGTTCACGGATTCCCAGAGAACTCAGCTGCTCCTGTTGTTTATGCACTAGAGATAGTCTTTAATACTGGAATTTAGTGGCCTTGGACTTCGTAGACGTGCTACTGTGTATATACTCCGACTCCCCTCTGAGCTGTTAGACGCCGGGTGTGAAGGAAGGTATGAAAAGCCTCGTCTAGCTTTCTGTCCCGTGTAGTTTAATCCTTCATTCCTTCAGAGGAGGAGTCTGACTTTAGCGACATTCATACGACTGTGAAAGTAGCTGGTATATGTGAATAGGAGATGTTTAGGACCCGCGTTATAGGATCTTCTTTATCGTTTATTTTCCTTTTTTCCGTGCTGGTGCTTCCTCTTTCACAATTCAGCGTGATGAACTTAATGTCCTCAGGGTGTCATGCTTGTAATACGGGTATTAATGAATTATTTAAAGGGGAAGTGATGCGTGAAATGACTGGAACTGTGATGATTAATTGACCTCTATTCACTTAACAGTGATTTTTAAAATTTTTATTTTTTATTTTTTACTCTTCACAATTGCATCTTACGTCCTTTCTCTTAATGTTGGAGGCTTTTGTGTGGGCAATGAAACAAATGACTCAAATCAAACTGAACTGGTTGGGCGTTTGTTGTTTTTAATGATCATAAATGTCGCAAATGTCCTTTTTTTATTAATTATTATTATTATTATTTCACTATTGAAAAGAGTGAGCGTTCCTCATGCTCGTCCATCTCTCAGCCACCGTGAACAGCAGATCGTTCAGAGGAGCCCTGAGGCACTGATTTGGGAATTCTGGGCTCGGCACATCCTCTACAGAGAATTCACTTCAATATTGCTCGTTTTATTGTGTAATTTCTATTTATTTGTTGAGTTTTGTCGATAAGCTGTAAAATGTGCCGTAATTATTACAATTTAAACATTTTATGATGCATGTAAAATCCATCCAGTTCATATGAGGATCTCTGTAGAGGATGTGGGCTTATTTGAGCACCAGGGGTGCCTAAACTTGTGCACACACTAATGAGAAAACATGAACGTTTTCTTACATTTCAAAATTAGTCCACCTGGATTAGAATTATAGAGAAACGGAGCATTTATTTCAGTACAATCTTTAAGACTTATCCAGCAGCTGAGATGATTCTTCAAGGGTTCTTCAGTAAAGGCAATAGTTATCTATGGAACCTATTCATGTTTAAACGTTTTTCAGGTTAACCGAGTATATGTGGATCAATATAAAACTTTTTCTTGGTGATTTGTATGTATGTATGTACTGTGTCTAGTTTAATTGGTTCTATGTAGCACCAAAAACTCATTTGCTGTTATGATTTCAGGCTTTGGACAGTAGGAGAACCCGTTTTGATGCCATATAAAACCGTATCGTTGCTGCGAATAGAAAAATGTGGCAATGGCAAAAACATACTCTGCTTTTAATGGAAGTCAATGGAACCCAAATTACTTCCAAGCCATTCTGGAGCATTTCTTTTGGTCCATTCATTCTGAATTTTGTTCACAATGTAAACGGCAGCTGTCGTTTTCAAATGATGATCTCCGAAAATGGAGGTGCATGTTTATTATTGGACAGCGACTATATACAACACATTCTCTATCAGTCTGCAGAAACGTGTAGGCAAGCAAATGATGCTCTTTATTTAAGAATGTTTATGTGGATGTTGTTCTTCATACCAGTGCATTTCGTTCTCTGAAGATCCAACTTACTGACAAGTTCTTTAGGGAACCAGAAGTAGAACCCGCTTCGTAGCTACTGACCATAGAAAAACCTTTTTTGCTGCCATGTGGAACCATATCTCTCTGTCTATTGAAAAACAAGTATTTCCAAAATGGTAGCTTTACAGTAGAGGCACAAACATACTCTGATGGAACCAGAATTATTTCCAACTGATTTTGAAGAATTTCTATTGGTCCATTCATCATGACACATCACATAATGTAAACGGCAGCTGTCAGGTTCAAATGATGCATCTCCAGAATATAGACTCCATATAGATGGTTCAATATGGAACTACTGTCTTTACTAAATAACCCTCTCTATTTAATAATGTACAGTGTGTAGATGTTCTTCACTCAAGCCCTTTTCATTCTCTGAAGATCCAACCCAAAGAACCCAGCATATAGAACCATATCGTCGCTGTCCACTGAAAAACTGATATCTCCAAAATGTCAACTTTACCGTGGAGGCCAAAAATATACTCCACTTTTAATGGAAGTCAATGGAACCAGAGGTTTTTCCAGGCTATTTTGGAGCATTACTATTGTTTCTATTGGACCAGTCATCATTAAGTTGTCACAGTGTAAACAGCAGCTGTTGTGTTTTAATGATGTATTATGTTTTTCATTGGACTGCAATGATTATACATGCAAATGACTTCATATAGATGGTTCAATATAGAATAGATAGATTATCTTTACTGAAGAACCCTCTTTATTTAAGAATGTACCGTATGTAGATGTTCTTCTCTCGAGTGCATCTCGTTCTTTTAAGATCCAACCTACTGACAAGTTCTTTAGGGAACCAGAAGTAAAACCCGCTTTGTGGTACATTTTCAGGCTTCTGATGATAGAAGAACCCCTTTTCGGTGCCATATAGAACCATATTGTCGCTGTCCATTGAAAAACTGATATCTCCAAAATGTCAACTTTACCATGGAGGCCAAAAACATACTCTACTTTTTCCAGTTATTTCCAGTCTATTTTGGAGCATTACAATTGTTTCTATTGGTCCAGTCATCGTTGTCACAGTGTTAACGGCAGCTGTCGTGTTTCATTGGACGGCGATGATATACATGCAAATGACTTCATATAGATGGTTCAATATAGAATAGATCAATTATCTTTACTGAAGAACCCTCTTGATTTAAGAATGTACCGTATGTAGATGTTCTTCACTTCTTTGCATCTCGTTCTCTGAAGATCCAACCTACTGACAAGTTCTTAAGGGAACCAGAAGTGGTTCTTCTATGATGTGGCACAAGGAACCTGCTTTGTGGTACAAATTCAGGCGTCTGACAAAAGAAGAACCCCTTTTTGCTGCCATATAGAACCATACGGTCACTGTCTATTGAAAAACAAGTATATCCAAAATAGCATCTTTACAGTAGAGGCCAAAAGCATACTCTACTTTTAATGGAAGTCAATGGAACCGATTATTTCCAGGCTATTTTGGAGCATTACTATTGTTTCTATTGGACCAGTCATTGTTAAGTTGTCACAGTGTAAACGGCAGCTGTTGTGTTTCAGTGGTGTATCATGTTTTTCATTGGACAGTGATGATATGCAAATGACTTCATATAGATGGTTCAATATAGAATAGATGGATTGTCTTTACTGAAGAACCCTCTTCATTTAAGAATGTACCGTATGTAGATGTTCTTAAGTATCTTGTTCTCTGAAGATCCAATCTACTGACAAGTTCTTGAGGGAACTGGAAGTGGTTTTTCTATGATGTGGCACAAGGAACCTGCTTTGTTTGTAAGAATGTAGGGTTACAAAAGCAGAGAAATTAATTAAAGAAAAGGTATTTAAGGGTAGCCTCCTCTTCAGGACTACAGTAGACACAAATCATCTACTATCAGTTTGAAATACCAGGCAGATCAATCCCTGTAGAGCTGATATGATACCTGGATCATCTGTTTATGTTTGTTTATTTGAACAAGTGTTTGTCTTTTGTTTTTTGGGGGGGACATTAACATGACAGCCGGTTTTCTTCCAGATATATCTACCTCATAAAGAAGGAGTCCGACCTGCTCGGCGTTCCCCACACAAATGATCCTCCTCGGTTCCTCACTGTTGATCTTACACTGATGTTTTCTGCTCGGCGTATGATTGTATGAGCACTGCATACGCCTTAATGCTTCCAGTTATTAAAACTATGTGAAACGAATGTCCTCGCATGCCGTCCTCGTCCCCGCCGTCTGCCTCTGCGTGTTGAATGTCGGGAATGTGAAGTAAAAGCAACTACGACTACTTCATCACTACAGCGTCCCTGTAATGAAGACTGGGTGGACCGAGGTCGCTCCATTAAAGGGCTGGTCATGGCTGAGCTGGACGTCTGCTTCGCGTCTGGCTGGATGTGTTTTTATTGGTAAACGTTTTCAGTAGACGTTCAACCGTTACAGCCGTAAGACGCACAGGACAGACGAGGCCCCCTAGTGCTCGATAGAGAGTTAGCAGTAGACGCTGAGCTGTACTCGCTCCTGCTCTGATAGGACAGGCTAGTCTTTGTGGGCTGAGGTCGTATTTGCTGTGTACTGGTTTGTACTGGTGTGTACTGGTGTGTCCGCTGCATCTACTGACAGTCGCTCCTCCACTCGTCGCCGTCTCTGTCCACACTAGTGAGTTGGTTGAATATGAATCATATTTATTTGCTCTTTTATCTTTTTGTACATTATTTTTGGGCTTCTTGTTGTTTTTTAATATAAATGTTTTCTTTCTCTGATTTTCAGTCTTGTTTTTTAAGCGGTTGGTTATACCTCAGTAGCACAACGGCATCAAAAAGAACTCGTCTGTTTCGTTTTCATGTGAGGTTTACACGTTCTTATCTGACTGACAGATTATTTTGGAGATGGACGAAGTGTTTTCTATGCTGTACATTTTCTTAGAATAAATAACTTTTTTCATGAAGTTTTAATCTGGTTTTTTTTTAAGATGTTGGATGAAATATGGCCTTTCTCAGGTTGCTGAAGCTGGAGTTACTCTACAAATGCACAAATAGAAAGTGGGAGACTCATTGAAGGGTAACTCCACCAATGTTTCTAAATTTTTACACAAGTGGTTGAAATGAGATGCTCTATTCTTGAGAAACTTACTGAATCAGAACTGTTTACAGTGGTGGTCAATGGAACCAGACGTCCACCGTTAGAAGCTCCTTTAAAAAGTTATATTCATTGGTTATGAATACACTGTCCGATGTCTGATAAGCTGTTTGGATCTAGAACCCCTATATGTGTATGTATATATTATTATTATTATTATTATTATTATTACTGTTATTCTCAGAGTGTCTCTGTTGGTGAAACAGCTCCAGTGTTCACTCTTGTTCTGATTGTTTATATCACTTCTTTTGTTGCTGCTGAACGTGGTTCAGCATCAGGGCAGCAGCACTACTTCCTCATCCTCACATGTTGGACTGATTCCACTCCACAACTCACTAGCATCTCTTCAGGTTAAAAAGTGGTACTACTGTGACTCACTATCACCTCTTCAGGTACAAAATATTACAGTGACTCATTATTACCTCTTTAGGAACAAAGTGGTACTACAGTGACTCACTATCACCTCTTCAGGAACAAAGTGGTACTACAGTGACTCACTATCACTTCTTCAGGTACAAAGTGGTACTACAGTGACTCACTATCACCTCTTCGGGAACAAAGTGATACTACAGTGACTCACTATCACCTCTTCAGATACAATGTGGTACTACAGTGACTTGTTATCACCTCTTCAGGTACAAAGTGGTACTACAGTGACTCACTATCACCTCCTCAGATACAAAGTGGTACTACAGTGACTTGTTATCACCTCTTCAGGTACAAAGTGGTACTACAGTGACTCACTATCACCTCTTCGGGAACAAAGTGATACTACAGTGACTCACTATCACCTCTTTAGATACAAAGTGGTACTACAGTGACTCACTATCACCTCACTGTTATTTCTTCACATTCTGTTGATAATTTTAGACTATTTTGGAATGTTTTAATCTAAAACCTGAACATCCTACTCATTTAAGGACAGCTGTCACAAAAACAATTTGTGATACTCTTACTACTAAGATACTTTATTTTAATTTTTTTGGACAGCAACATATATTCGACCGTGGTGAGGTACACGCAGGGCGATAAGGTTTTCTTTTTTTTTTTTAGTTTCCACTATTTTACTAATTTTATCAATAATTTACAAATAAACATTGTTATTTGTATTAAAATGATAAATATTGCTGTTCTGTTGGTCAAAAACAGACTGAGGGACAATTCTTATATATTTTTATATATATATATATATATATATATATATATATATATATATATATATATATATATAAAAGCGGTAAATATTGTTTTATTGGTTTACAACATGCTGAGATATAGTTATAACCAGTTTTATTAACGGTCAAAGACTTTTGGAATATGCAAATATATGTAAATCTCCGTTGCCCTGCAGCCAATGAGTGACCCATGCTGTCCTAACTGTATTCCTATAACCTATATTAATAACTTAATATACTTAATTTTATTTGTATTCAAATGGTAAATACTGTTGTGTTGTTTGTCAAAAACAGACTGAGTGACAGTTGTACCTGTTGTAAGCTATTTAATTAACTGTCGATACTGTCGAAGATAAAAAAACAACAAAGACTTTCGGGTATATGTAAATATATGTAAATTAGCGGTACTCTTCAGCCAATCAGCGTACCTGTATTATTCTAACCGATTTCTTCTCACCTATAATAATAACTTGAAATGTTTATTTGTATTTAAATGCTAGATATTGTTGTTTTGTTGGTTATACGCTATTTTAGTAACTAAAACTTTCGGGGTTATGTAAATATATGTATATTTTATGTTACTCATCAGCCAATGAGCGTAGGCGGACGTGACGTTGTTTTGTTTTGGACGCTGTCTTTGTGATTAGCAGCTGCTGGGCTACACGGCGCTGCAGTTCGGAGCACGTCCCGCTGAAGATTTCCTACTTTTACTCACATTTCAGACTCTTCAGACAGGGTTTCAGGGTGAGCAGATTCAGTTCATCCACATAATCGACACTTTTACTCATTACTTGTCACGTTTCGCTCGTTGTCTTAGTGTTAAAACACAGGATTTTCCCGTTTCACCTTAAACAGTGCAGCAGTTACAGTCACCGGATTGTAAGCTTAGTTTCACAGGCAGCCTGTAGTCGACCTGTCCTGCTGTTGTCTTTATTCAGCTCCTGAGGAGAAACCCAGTCGAAGGAGAAAGGAGGAGAGCTGTATCTTATAGGTAAGAAGCAGTTTTCACATGACAGCTCGTTTAACGAGTAACAGCCAGTCAGGAGGTCACGGGTTTCTGCTGCTGCTCCTCCGTTCAGGCGTAACAGACGAGGCTTTGTTGATTTCAGGGTTGAATTGTTGCTGAAATGTCAAAGTTGATCTGTATCCAATCAAACTTCTCACAAACCTTCATTTTTTTTAATGATGATGATGTAGAAAATGGTGATGATGCTGATACCCGTTTTTCTCTTACACATGACCTAATTTATTACTTTTTTATACTAATACTTTTTATTACTAATTTATTACACTGCCTTTTTACCTACAGTCAGGGTGTAGAGTTTGTATTCATATGTTCTTGTATATATTCTTTTTTACTATTGGAGTTCTTCATATACCTTATTGTTTTTTTGTAATGTGTTTTGTACTTTGTTTTGTACTGTGTAACTGCTACTGGCTGCTACATTTCCTTCGGGATCAATAAATTATCTATCTATCTATCTATCTATCTATCTATCTATCTATCTATCTATGATGAGGATGCAGTTCTTTGTTAGTATGGACAGCTTAAGCTTGGCTGTGGTTCTTGGTTGAAACTGAACTAAGCAGAAAAAGGGAAGAGAAAGCAACAGGAATGTCCCTTTTAGCCATTTTTCTTATTTATTTATTAATATAAAAATATTAATAATGTTATTATTAAAGAGAAACAAAGTGCTATTATCATTTAATAGCAAATAGTATAAACGCAAGCTGAAATATTATTCAAACGCACTTTATTTTTCCCTCTGTAGCTTTATCTCCACTGCTCCAGCACCTGCTGTCCAGCTGACGACGAAGCTGATCACTCACGAAGTGATGGGTGAGCTGCCCGGGAGGACGCGGCTGGGTTGGCTGTGTGCGGTGTTGCTGTGTTGGATGCCGCTGTGCTGCGGAAGGCCAGATCCACGTGAGCGAGAAGCTCTCATGCAGCAGGAGGTGCTCCGAGAGATAGGAGGCAGCGTAGTGCTGAACGAGAAGGAAAAGCTCCTGGATATAAAGCTCCACCAGCTACAGCTGCAGGAGGTGGCGTTGCCAAAGTTTCCCCCTGCGATGCACTTCTTTAAAGCAAAGCCTCTGATCGAGAAGAGCCCGATCTTCAGTTTACTGCAGAAGATGCCCAAGGGTACGTGATCTTTCATCTCACATCATCTAGAATCTTCACTGCGTTCATAAAGCTTTGACCAAATCAGAGTGCTACTGACCTTCTGTGTTTGGTGAGAGAAGTTAGCTCCTGGTTGTTCTTTAAATCTGGGCGGATATTGTGTCAGGGCCACACATATGAGATATCCGGGTGGTTCTGTGTGGAGTGTGTATGTTCTCTCCGTGCTTGAGTGGGTTCCTCCAGGTACTCCGGTTTCCTCCCACAGTCCAAACACATGCATGTTAGGATCCTCACTCTGAACTGCCCGTAGGTGTGAGTGTGAGTGTGTGTGTGTGTTGGCCATGTGATGGACTGGTGACCTGCCCATGGTGTAACCTGCCTTCGCCTGATGATGCTGCACAGATCTGATTGGTTGAGAGTCCACATTGGACAAACTGTCCATCAGCAGATGAGCTACTGTCTCTGACTTTACATCTACAAGGTGGACCAGCAAGTAGTAGGAGTGTCTAATAGAGTGGACAGTGAGTGGACACAGTGTTTAAACACTCCAGGAGCACTGCTGTGTCTGATCCACTCACACCAACACAACACACACTAACTAACACACCACCACCACTTCAGTGTCACTGCAGTGCTGAGAATGACCCACCTCCCTAATAGTAGCTGCTCTGTGGTGGTCCTGTGGGGGTCCTGATCATTAAAGAACAGAGTAATAAAGTATACAGAGAATAAGATGAACTACAGTCTGTAAGTGGAGCTCCTGTATGGTCAGTGGAGCTGATACAGTGGACAGTGAGTGGAGGTCCTGTATGGTCAGTGGAGCTGATACAGTGGACAGTGAGTGGAGGTCCTGTATGGTCAGTGGAGCTGATACAGTGGACAGTGAGTGGAGGTCCTGTATGGTCAGTGGAGCTGATACAGTGGACAGTGAGTGGAGGTCCTGTAGGGTCAGTGGAGCTGATACAGTGGACAGTGAGTGGAGGTCCTGTAGGGTCAGTGGAGCTGATACAGTGGACAGTGAGTGGAGGTCCTGTATGGTCAGTGGAGCTGATACAGTGGACAGTGGGTGGAGGTCCTGTATGGTCAGTGGAGCTGATACAGTGGACAGTGAGTGGAGGTCCTGTATGGTCAGTGGAGCTGATACAGTGGACAGTGAGTGGAGGTCCTGTATGGTCAGTGGAGCTGATACAGTGGACAGTGAGTGGAGGTCCTGTATGGTCAGTGGAGCTGATACAGTGGACAGTGAGTGGAGGTCCTGTATGGTCAGTGGAGCTGATACAGTGGACAGTGAGTGGAGATAGAAGGAGGTGGTTTAAATGTTGTAGTCTGTAGCCAGACTCTCTAAGAACATCGTCTACTACTGCAGAAAAAGGTGAAATCAGCTGATACTCAGAATGACCAATCAAAAGCTGTTCTAGAAAGTGCCAACGTAAGCAGTCCCTCTGGAAACATAGACGTATAGGATGGGTGGAGTGTCTGTGGCTGAGCTCAGTTGAGCGATAAAACTTTGATTAATGTAATATCAGTGAAAAACCATATACATATGGAAGTGCATACAGCCAATCAGAACGCAGCTGGTGGAATCCTGATAGTGAACCCAGGTTAGCACACTAGTGACATCAGACTCTCCATTTATATGTGGGTGGAGCATTTGTGGCTTCTCTGTTTTTATGTTTGTCTGTTGTTGCTTTGACTGCCAGCGTGCCAAATTCATTAATAAATATATGTAATGAAAGTGGAATTCCACTAATTTTTCAAATTTTTCAGCATAATTCCGTTGTTGAGTAAACAACTCTCTGTTAATGAGAAATTATAGAGAAACTTATACTCTGATCTCTTTACAGTGGTGGTGGTGAGAACCAGGGGTCACCCTGTCTACAACACACAGTTATTTTATGTACTGTCTGAAATACCAGTGAACGTACATGTTTTTGAAGATTAATGTGGAATATATATATATATATATATAGAGAGAGAGTGAGAGAGAGAGAGAGAGAGAGAGAGAGAGAGAGAGAGAGCCTTACAATGTTCTTTATATCTTCATATACCATTAGTCCACTTTAACATACGTTTTAGGGTAAAACCTTCTCAGAGATACTGAACAACAGTGTCATAGATGTCTAGCACTGTATCTGTAACCATTTCATTATATCGGGTGTGTCTCAAATCCTAGTGAGTGTCTCAGTAGGCTGTCTAGGTAGCAGCTGTGTAAGTATCAGCGTTCTCTCCTCATCTCTCCTCATAAAACAGATTACTGAGACGCTCTAGTTAGAGAGAGACTGCGTCACGGCTTGTTCCCGCCCACTGCAGCACGCCACCGGTGGTTTAGCTGGTTGCTAAGCTACCAGCCAGCATCCAAAAACAACCTAGGCTTAAAAATCCGCTAGCATAAATGCTATTGTCTGGAGTATAAAGTGTAAATGGTGAAGGACTCGTTACAGAGTTGATAATAAAATACTGTTTTGTGTGATTATATGACCAGAAACACATTAAAACTCCAGAGAGAATCAAAATAACTCACATTTTAAAACCACTTCACTGCTCCTAGATTAGCCTGTGTTGCATCATGGGATTGTCTTAGCGGCTGAGGAAGCGTTCGATGCTTCTTTAAAATCAGGTCTAAATAAGGTTCTTCAGTAGAAGCATGTTTAAGGTATGTAAGTATTGGGACAGTCTACATGTCGGGAGCGCATACTATGATGTAAAATGCTGCACATGTAGGAGATCAGTAGGTTTTTAGATTAAACTCTTCGGACGTCTGGTTCCATTCACCACCACTGTTAACAATTCTGACACAGCAAGTCTCTCCACAACAGAGCATTACACACCAAACCACTCTGAATGACTCTGGGTCACTTGGCGTTTGGTTTCCACATCAAACCGGTTTCTGTTATGTGTTGCAGGTGCAGCTCTACACGTGCATGACTTTGGCATGGTTGGAGTCGAGTGGCTGGTAAAGAATGTGACCTACAGAGAGAACTGCTACGTGTGCTTTACTGATGACCACTCTGTGCAGTTTCTTTTCTCTGCCGAGCAGCCGGAGCCTCAGAGCCACTGCTCTGCGTGGACTCTTCTCAAAACCCTGAGACAGAAGATAAACAGCACTGAACTAGACCACAGGTAGACTGCAGGTCCTGAAAGGTGCACTCATAAGCATCACTTTGTTTTTATCAGCATGCATACTCGCAGCCCGCTGTTCCGGAGCGAGATTTTCCAGTCTTGTGATTAGGAAACCCCCCTTCTGATGATGTATCTTGAAGGTGGGATGAACGTTTGAAACAGCACAGATGCTTAGGGGGGAAGTTTGATAGAACCTACACTAACTGGCTAAAAAAAGGTTGCACACTCCATGAAGCTGGAACGTGTTTCATAGTTTCAGCAAACTTTATACAGCATCACAACATTGATTTCCACCCAGAAATAAGATCTTATATCTGAGATATAAGATCTGAGATCTTATACTGACATTGGGAACCACTTAGTAAAGTCTCCAGCACATTCCAGACACTTTCAGGGCACTTAGGTTGGGACTCCTCATGTTCCCTAAACCAATCTTATACAATCTGAGCCCCATGAATCTGGGAATCGGGTCAGCGGGGATAATCTAGTCATTCCGTATGTTCAGCTGATTTAATTTTATTACTACATAACGTTGCTGATCCTTAACCTGACCTACTGAAGCCCCCCCAGATTATAACACTGCCTCCAGAGGCTTGTACAGTGGACACTATGCATGATGTGGGCATCGCTTCCCTGATGCTTCCATCACTCTGGAATAGGGTTCGTTTGAACTTTTCCATTATCCAGTCTTTTTATGCTTCTCAGCAAACTGAAGCTGATTAGTCTCACTAATAAGTGTCCACTCAGCTGTTTAGTCCCAGTACTGTGAGTTCTGGTCGTGTGGAAAAGCTGTAGTAACTACTAGGAAGCTGAATATGTTGTTGCACCTGCTTAACTGTACTAACTGTCTAAAGGACGTCACTACTGTGGATGGAATGGATTACTCTCTGGCTGAAAGGGTTAAAAACATTATCTCTGGCGGCAGATTTTTTAATAGCTAAGCTAATTGTCAGGATAAGTTAAGGTTGCAGGGACTTCCAATGGTTTTATGATGTACTTGCGTAGCGCCAGCATAGGGCTGGGTGATAAAACAATAACGATAATTATCGAAATAACATTTTCTCCAGAAGGTTGATAGGATTAAGTTCCGTCCATGTTTTGAGAGACAACGCGAACAGCCAATGAGAACGAGAATAGCGCCACCCCCAAACCAATCAGGTGGCTGAACTAGAGTTCCAGCCATTTCGTGTTTGGTTAAAACACACAGCACAGAGTGTAGATGTAGCGGCAGCTTAACCCACGTACTAGTAATCTGGTTACTGCAGCCGTCACAGTCGAGCAGAGAGAATAAAATAAGTGAAAATAACAGAAAACGCTAACGTGAGCGACACCACTCCTGAAGAACACTGAAGACTGAAGAACAGTCCAAAGCTCTGGAGGGCCGAGAAGCATGAGTAAAACAAATGGCCATCCTAGACTTGATGTATTAAACGCTACCTTAGATGTACGCGAGCTATTGTTGTAGCTGCAGCTTGCGCTCCGGATAAATCCATGCTTTTGCAATGCAATCTTTGCAATGCACATTTTGCTGATCAACGTAATTTCGTTATCAATAAAGATAAATATAGATATTGTAAGAGTTTGAGTGAGAACGCTGAGGCAAAGTTGACTTTATAACCAAAAATCTCGAGTAGGGAAACTTTATTTTCTACTGAAAACAGAATCACTAAACCCCTATTAGAGCCGACAGAGAGTCAACTCTCTGTTATGAGTGAACATAAACAGAGTCCTTTCCTCAGACCCACCTTAAAGGGCCAGCAACAGCCTGCTTATATATATAAAAATATATATATAATAATATGATATAAAATAAATCAGAAAATAAAAAACAATTTAACAATTAACACACTTAAAAAGGAAATAGTGATTTCATTTATATTGTGATATATATCGATATCAACTGATATGAAAAAAATTATTGCGATAAGATGTTTTCCCATATCGCCCAGCCCTACGCCAGCAGTATATTTCTGCTGTATAGCCAGTGGGAACCAAGGCTGCACTGTAAGATACTTCAGTAACACAGCAGATGGTAGGATGCCCAGTTAAAGAGAGTTAAGATTGCTAAGAGTACATGCTGGTAAGGTTTGAATGATCTTGATTTTTGCTCTTCGCATCCACAGCTTCATTCGTAATCTCACACTATTCACCGAAGACCCAGACAAAGCCTATCCGGACCAGGACGTCGTCTGGAAGAGGTTTGAACAAGCCTTCTTGGTGGCCTATGGACTGGTTACATATGCCCCTGTCTTTAAGGACTACCTCTATGAAGGTCTCCGGCAGTTCTACATGGACAACATCATGTATGTGGAAATTAGAGCTCTGCTCCCGCCGGTATGTATCTGTTCCTTCATATTAGAGCAAGTTTATTTATATAGCAGTCACTCAAATTACTTTACAACTGAGAAAGTACAACAGTAATTCAGATTGAATTAAAATATGATCATGAACGATGTTTGGATAGTAAAGTGCTGTTAGCGGAGAGAGGTGCTGTTAGCGGAGAGCTGCTCAGATAGGAATGTTTTCAGCCCGAGTCTAGAGTCACGTTCTACTAGTGTTCTTTGTCAACTGCTTTCATTTAGGAGCTTCTCCATGTTCTCCACTAACTCTGGGTCTGTCTGCCTAGACCAGTAATATGTTCCTTAAAGGGGGTCTATCATGCTCAGCATTGATAAATAACTGTAAACAAAATAATCTTCTAATACTGTACGTCTGTATTCACTCTCTGTCTGAAACGCTTTGTTAGAGATCCTATGTCTTTAAGCCCCACCTCCCAGTGAGCCCCACTCTGTTCTGACTGGTCAACCACCAGAGCAGCATCATGAAAGAGTCTGATCCTGAAAGTCAGGTGGAACAAGCTGACACACCCACCTGTGTGTGGTTGGTTTCCACTGTTTTAGCTCTCTGTGAGTTGTGTCCTGGTGTGCCTCACTCACCTGAGTGCCGTCCAGCTGGAATTCTTCTCCAACCTTTTCCACACAGTCAGTTTAACGTGGTGCTGAAATTTGAATATCATTTATCTTGACTTAACCAGAGAAAACCAATAAGGTGTACAAATACTTTTTGAGGCCACTGATTTTTGAAAAGGAAATGTGTCCGGCTACAACACATTTCCTGCTGTTTTCCAGACGTATGAGCTTGATGGCAGAAGAAACAATAAAGACTGGAGCATGAGGGCCTGCCAGGAGGTCTTCAAACGCTTCAGGGCTCAGTATCCAGACTTCCTAGGTGCTCGAGTGATCTTCACCGTCCACAGGTTAGCCGTTTAAAATGGTTTTTTTTTTGTGTGTGAGATGAACATCTAAAGTTCAACAAAAGTGTGGAACAGAGTGTTAATGTGTGTGGTTCTGTGTCTCAGGGGCTTGAATTTAACAGAAGCTATGAAGACTGTGGAGGAGGCCATGACGCTACAGACAGACTTTCCAGATATCATGGCAGGCTTTGACTTTGTGAGTACAATTCCAGTGACACCAGAACAAAGCCTGCAGGAGCTTTTATGATGTCCTGTTGAATCTTCTAAATCCATAGACATTAATATGGAGTTGCTCCTCATTTGCAACTGTAACACCTTCCACTCTTCTGGGAAGCTTTCTAATATCTGTGGAAAGTTTTGCCCAGAAGAGCGTTTGTAAGGTCAGACACTGACATTGGGCGAAAGGCTCACAGGTAGAGATGGAAGGATCGATCGGCTATGGATCGGTATCGGCTGATCAAAGTATGTGATCGGTGATCGGCCGAAATTTCTCCAGAGAGGCAATTAATGGCATTAAACAAATGAGCCTAATTTCTGTATTTCCAGCTAGCGTTTCATCCAGGAAGAGAAGCCCTCTGTGAAACCCCCTCCGGCCAGGTCCCTGCAATTCCTATCTGAACCACTAGGTGGAAATACATACCCTTTCATTTTCCACAGACTGACTAAAGCAGCGGCCTCGCGAGAACCGTTTGTGGCGTTTACTGCATGTGCTAATAGAAAACATGTCGTCAGTCTGGCAGTTTGTTACTGTATGTGACTCGAAACACTGATATCGGCCGATATCAGTGTTCGGTAGCGCCGATTTAAAGTCAGGCACGTCCGCGGGCAGCCCTGTGTTATTGGTGTGGTGGAACGCGCTGCTGCCGCATGTGAAGGACCCCTGATCCAAACCTTTGGAACTGTTTGGCCAAACAAGTGAAAATGAATAATTAATAGTGAACAGTGAGGTTTTAATGAGGGGTTTACGTGTTTCTAGTTCTGGTCGTAGACGTGAACCAGAGCGGATGTTTTACTGCTTAGCTCCGGGGCTAAAGCTAACTGCTCTAGTGTAATACACACATTAACACATTACTCAGACATTACTCAGATACTACTCAGACACTACTCAGACATTACTCAGACATTACCCAGATACTACTCAGACATTACTCAGATACTACTCAGACATTACTCAGATACTACTCAGATATTGCTCAGATATTACTCAGATACTACTCAGACACTACTCAGATATTACTCAGACACTACTCAGATATTACTCAGACACTACTCAGACATTACTCAGACACTACTCAGATATTACTCAGACACTACTCAGATATTACTCAGACACTACTCAGACATTACTCAGACACTACTCAGATATTACTCAGACATTACTCAGACACTACTCAGATATTACTCAGACACTACTCAGACATTACTCAGACACTACTCAGATATTACTCAGACACTACTCAGATATTACTCAGACACTACTCAGACATTACTCAGACACTACTCAGACATTACTCAGATACTACTCAGATATTGCTCAGATATTACTCAGATATTACTCAGATACTGCTCAGATATAACTAAGATGCTACTCAGATACTGCTCAGATATTACTCAGACACTACTCAGACATTACTCAGATACTGCTCAGATACTGCTCAGATATTACTTAGATATTACTCAGATACTGCTCAGATATTACTCAGATACTGCTCAGATATTACTCAGATACTACTCAGATATTACTCAGATATTACTCAGATACTGCTCAGATATTACTCAGATATTACTCAGATACTACTCAGATACTACTCAGATATTACTCAGATATTACTCAGATACTACTCAGATATTACTCAGATAGTACTCAGATATTACTCAGATACTACTCAGATATTACTCAGGTACTACTCAGATACTGCTCAGATATTACTTAGATATTACTCAGATACTACTCAGATATTACTCAGATACTGCTCAGATATTACTCAGATATTACTCAGATACTACTCAGATATTACTCAGATATTACTCAGATACTGCTCAGATATTACTCAGATACTACTCATATATTACTCAGATACTGCTCAGATATTACTCAGATACTACTCAGATACTACTCAGATATTACTCAGATATTACTCAGATACTACTCAGATATTGCTCAGATATTACTCAGATACTACTCAGACACTACTCAGATATTACTCAGACACTACTCAGATATTACTCAGACACTACTCAGACATTACTCAGACACTACTCAGATATTACTCAGACACTACTCAGATATTACTCAGACACTACTCAGACATTACTCAGACACTACTCAGATATTACTCAGACATTACTCAGACACTACTCAGATATTACTCAGACACTACTCAGACATTACTCAGACACTACTCAGATATTACTCAGACACTACTCAGATATTACTCAGACACTACTCAGACATTACTCAGACACTACTCAGACATTACTCAGATACTACTCAGATATTGCTCAGATATTACTCAGATATTACTCAGATACTGCTCAGATATAACTAAGATGCTACTCAGATACTGCTCAGATATTACTCAGACACTACTCAGACATTACTCAGATACTGCTCAGATACTGCTCAGATATTACTTAGATATTACTCAGATACTGCTCAGATATTACTCAGATACTGCTCAGATATTACTCAGATACTACTCAGATATTACTCAGATATTACTCAGATACTGCTCAGATATTACTCAGATATTACTCAGATACTACTCAGATACTACTCAGATATTACTCAGATATTACTCAGATACTACTCAGATATTACTCAGATAGTACTCAGATATTACTCAGATACTACTCAGATATTACTCAGGTACTACTCAGATACTGCTCAGATATTACTTAGATATTACTCAGATACTACTCAGATATTACTCAGATACTGCTCAGATATTACTCAGATATTACTCAGATACTACTCAGATATTACTCAGATATTACTCAGATACTGCTCAGATATTACTCAGATACTACTCATATATTACTCAGATACTGCTCAGATATTACTCAGATACTACTCAGATACTACTCAGATATTACTCAGATATTACTCAGATACTGCTCAGATATTACTCAGACATTACTCAGATACTGCTCAGATATTACTCAGATATTACTCAGATACTACTCAGATACTACTCAGATACTGCTCAGATATTACTCAGATACTGCTCAGATATTACTCAGATATTACTCAGATACTACTCAGATACTACTCAGATATTACTCAGATACTACTCAGATACTACTCAGATACTACTCAGATACTGCTCAGATATTACTCAGATACTGCTCAGATATTACTCAGATACTACTCAGATACTGCTCAGATAATACTCAGATATTACTCAGATACTACTCAGATACTACTCAGATATTACTCAGATATTACTCAGATACTACTCAGATATTACTCAGATACTACTCAGATACTACTCAGATATTACTCAGATACTACTCAGATATTACTCAGATACTACTCAGATACTGCTCAGATATTACTCAGATATTACTCAGATATTACTCAGATACTGCTCAGATATTACTCAGATATTACTCAGATACTGCTCAGATACTACTCAGATATTACTCAGATACTACTCAGATACTACTCAGATATTACTCAGATATTATTCAGATACTACTCAGATACTACTCAGATACTGCTCAGATACTGCTCAGATACTACTCAGATATTACTCAGATACTACTCAGATACTACTCAGATATTACTCAGATACTGCTCAGATATTACTCAGATATTACTCAGATACTGCTCAGATACTACTCAGATATTACTCAGATACTACTCAGATACTGCTCAGATATTACTCAGATATTACTCAGATACTGCTCAGATACTACTCAGATACTACTCAGATACTACTCAGATACTACTCAGATATTACTCAGATACTACTCAGATACTACTCAGATATTACTCAGATACTGCTCAGATACTACTCAGATATTACTCAGATATTACTCAGATATTACTCAGATACTACTCAGATATTACTCAGATAGTACTCAGATATTACTCAGATACTACTCAGATATTACTCAGATACTGCTCAGATACTGCTCAGATATTACTCAGATACTACTCAGATATTACTCAGATACTGCTCAGATATTACTCAGATATTACTCAGATATTACTCAGATACTACTCAGATATTACTCAGATATTACTCAGATACTACTCAGATATTACTCAGATACTGCTCAGATATTACTCAGATACTACTCAGATACTGCTCAGATATTACTCAGATACTGCTCAGATATTACTCAGATACTACTCAGATACTACTCAGATATTACTCAGATATTACTCAGATACTGCTCAGATATTACTCAGACACTACTCAGACATTACTCAGATACTGCTCAGATATTAGTCAGATATTACTCAGATATTACTCAGATACTACTCAGATATTACTCAGATACTACTCAGATACTACTCAGATATTACTCAGATATTACTCAGATATTACTCAGATACTACTCAGATACTACTCAGATATTACTCAGATATTACTCAGATACTGCTCAGATATTACTCAGATACTACTCAGATATTACTCAGATATTACTCAGATATTACTCAGATACTGCTCAGATATTACTCAGACACTACTCAGACATTACTCAGATACTGCTCAGATATTACTCAGATATTACTCAGATATTACTCAGATACTACTCAGATATTACTCAGATATTACTCAGATACTACTCAGATATTACTCAGATACTACTCAGATATTACTCAGATATTACTCAGATATTACTCAGATACTACTCAGATATTACTCAGATACTACTCAGATATTACTCAGATATTACTCGGATACTACTCAGATACTACTCAGATACTACTCAGATATTACTCAGATAGTACTCAGATATTACTCAGATACTGCTCAGATATTACTCTGATATTACTCAGATATTACTCAGCTTTCAGCACTTGAGACAAACAGACAAAGAGTAAAGAGAGTCATTACAGCATATCAGTCTCTCTCTCTCTCTCTCTCTCTGTGTAACTGAGTGAACATGTCTACTGTGTGGAAGTATTTTAAACACACTTCTAAATAACGGGTTAGTTTTGGGTAGAGATGTATGTTACACTCTTTCAGCAGTAATGTTGTCATACTGTATTTTTTGGGAGGCAGATAAAAATATTTAGTTTTTTCTACTTAGGTCAGTGTTCAGTAAATGATGTTCAGAAATGTTGTGCATCCACTTCTTATTATTACTAGTGTGACATTTTAGCAATAAATAAAGCAGAAAACATAAAAATCAGCCCAAAAAAATCAGCAGCCCATATTGTCCATCAGCTGACCCTGACCTCTGAACAACAGCATCAGCATCAGCCATAGAAAAACCCATATCGGTCCATCTCTAGTTTGCATCCTATAGATTAAATCACACAGCATTCCTAATAAAGAGAACCTCCTGCTTGTAGGTGGGGCGTGAGGACAGTGGACGGCCTTTGTGGTACTTCAGAAAGGCTTTGGAATTGCCAGAGCAGTGGGGCATCCATCTGCCCTACTTTTTCCACGCGGGAGAGACGGGTATGACGCTTCTCAGCTCACGTTTACCAGAATAACCACAGAGGAACACATACAGATCAGTTCGTCTGATTAGTAACCAACTGCATTGCTTCTCTGTAGACTTTGAGGGCACAGACGTCGATCAGAACATGATGGACGCTCTGCTGTTCAACACCTCCCGCATTGGCCACGGCTTTGCGATGGCGCGCCACCCTGTGGTCAAAGAGCTCGCCAGGAAGATGGATGTAGCCGTGGAGGTCTGCCCCATTTCTAACCAGGTACAGCAGCATTATCCTCCATCCAGTAGCGCTGGTAGTTCATTATTCTATATAAATCAAACTGGTCTGAGTGGGTTTCCAGATATAGGTCTCCAGTAGAACCAGGTATTCATTTTCATCTACGTAAGTGCCTCTCTGTAGTACATCATAAACATCTGTATATTATACACACCTGCCTAATACACACCTTCTTCACACATTCCCATACCACCATCATCTAGATCATTGATCATCTTCAGTGATCAGGACCACCACAGAGCAGCTACTATTAGGGAGGTGGATCATTCTCAGCACTGCAGTGACTCTGACGTGATGGTTGTGATGTGTTAGTGTGTGCTGTGCTGGTGTGAGTGGATCAGACACAGCAGTGTCCACTCACTGTCCACTCTATTAGACACTCCTACTTCGCTGGTTCACTTTGTAGATGTAAAGTCAGAGATTATAGCTCATCTGCTGTTCTCTGATCCTCCTTCTCTGATCCAGTCTGGATAGTTTTGATTGGTGGACGATTTTCAGTCCAGTAGCTATAATGTGAAATTGGGGCAAATCGGACCCCCCACTTTTGAACAATGGGTAGAAATTAGTGTTGCACCGATACGTATCGGCGCCACTACCTATACCGTACTATCATTTACATACAGTATCGGTATCAGCGCCGATACCACAAAGTTTATTGACTAAATAGCTGCACGTGTTTCTGTATTGTGGTAATTTTTATTTTTTCATAACTCAAACTTTTTGATGTGCAGTTACTCAACCAGTAAATGGTTCTTTCAATGTTATTATATCTTATTCAGAATAAGACATAAAAAATACATCATATAAAACGTGGAACACTATAAATATCTGGATTTATAGCCATATATCGAGCATTTAAGTCAGAGCTGGTATCGGTATCGGTACTCTGTATCGGCAGATACCTGAAAAGCTGGTATCGGTATTGGTATCGATAAGGAAAAAGTGGTATCGGTGCATCCCTAATAGAAATCGTTAGAGAAATGTATGTATTGAAAAAATGACTTACTAGCTTCGACTGGGGGATAATATTTGATAATAACTGGAGCAAATGGACAATATACGACCCCACAGAAACAAATGAGGATGAATAAACTAGAATAAAAGAACTGTAAGCATTTTACTTTAACACAAATTCTGACTATTTTCATTACCATTAATATTATTGTAATTATTATTTATTATCATTTATCTATTTGTTATTATTTTATGTATGTATTTTTATTTAGTTTTTTCTTCCGTTAAGGACACAGAGATCTTTAGTACTATGGATGCTGTTATAACTATTATTTGTATCTGTGTCTTTAATTCTTTAAAATGTTATTTGTGCATATTGTGAAAGAAAAAATCTAAATAAACACTTAAGTATAAAAAAACCCCAAAACACTCCAGTAGGTTATAAACAAAGCATTCTGGTTTCTTAATATCAGGCTCTGTTGGGCTGCAGCATTACTGTGTATTGCTTTCCGCTCCACACCGCAGTGCAACTCACGCTGGGCTAATTAGCAGATTAGCGTTCCTTTGTCCTCCTTGGACTTTGTGAATGCTGTAGCTAACTCTAGCTTTTCTCTTTCGGCCTGCTCAGGTCCTGAAGTTGGTTTCGGACCTGAGGAACCATCCTGCTGCCGTGCTGATGGCGGAGGGTTTCCCCATGGTGATCAGCTCGGACGACCCAGCTCTGTTTGGGGCGTCGGGCCTTTCTCACGACTTCTACCAGGCGTTCGTGGGCTTTGGAGGAGTGAGGTCGAGTTTAGCCACCCTGAAGGAGCTCGTCATAAACTCTCTCAGGTAACGTCTCCAGAAAGACTGATACACTGTAATCAGTGCTGTATGATTATGACCTAAAGGCTACAGTCTGTTGATTCTAATTAGTGCTGTACTGAGATTCCTCGTTTCTCTGGTTTCAGGTACAGCTCCTTGTCCTCCTCGCTGAAGGACAAAGCCATTGCAGCTTTACTCGTGAAATGGGACGCGTTTGTCTCAGAGACTTTGCTCTAGAGTGTATTTGGACAGTTGGACATTCACAAGTGCCATTTTAAACACACAGGGGGAAACGGTGCACTTTACTGGCAGTGAAGTTTACCTGTTTATATAGAGTGTCTGTAATAACTGTGTAATTACACATGAACCACCATTTAACTACTAGTGCTGTAGCTACAGCTAATGTAATTACACATGAACAACCATGTATTTACTAGTGTTGTAGCTACAGCTAATGTAATTACACATGAACAACCATTTAACTACTAGTGCTGTAGCAAGAGCTAATGTAATTACACATGAACAACCATGTAACTACTAGTGCTGTAGCTACAGCTAATGTAATTACACATGAACAACCATTTAACTACTAGTGCTGTAGCTACAGCTAATGTAATTACACATAAACAACCATGTATTTACTAGTGTTGTAGCTACAGCTAATGTAATTACACATGAACAACCATTTAACTACTAGTGCTGTAGCAAGAGCTAATGTAATTACACATGAACAACCATGTAACTACTAGTGCTGTAGCTACAGCTAATGTAATTACACATGAACAACCATTTAACTACTAGTGCTGTAGCTACAGCTAATGTAATTACACATGAACAACCATTTAACTACTAGTGCTGTAGCAAGAGCTAATGTAATTACACATGAACAACCATGTAACTAGTAGTGCTGTAGCTACAGCTAATGTAATTACACATAAACAACCATGTAACTACTAGTGCTGTAGCTACAGCTAATGTAATTACACATGAACAACTGTGTAACTAGTAGTGCTGTAACTACAGCTAATATAATTACACATGAACAACCGTGTAACTACTAGTGCTGTAGCTACAGCTAATGTAATTACACATTAACAACCATGTAACTAGTAGTGCTGTAACTACAGCTAATGTAATTACACATAAACAACCATGTAACTACTAGTGCTGTAGCTACAGCTAATGTAATTACACATGAACGACCATTTAACTACTAGTGCTGTAGCTACAGCTAATGTAATTACACATAAACAACCATGTAACTACTAGTGCTGTAACTACAGCTAATGTAATTACACATGAACAACCGTGTAACTACTAGTGCTGTAGCTACAGCTAATGTAATTACACATGAACAACCGTGTAACTAGTAGTGCTGTAGCTACAGCTAATGTAATTACACATGAACAACCGTGTAACTACTAGTGCTGTAGCTACAGCTAATGTAATTACACATGAACAACCGTGTAACTAGTAGTGCTGTAGCTACAGCTAATGTAATTACACATAAACAACCATGTAACTACTAGTGCTGTAGCTACAGCTAATGTAATTACACATAAACAACCATTTAACTACTAGTGCTGTAGCTACAGCTAATGTAATTACACATAAACAACCATTTAACTACTAGTGCTGTAGCTACAGCTAATGTAATTACACATGAACAACCGTGTAACTAGTAGTGCTGTAGCTACAGCTAATGTAATTACACATGAACAACCGTGTAACTACTAGTGCTGTAGCTACAGCTAATGTAATTACACATAAACAACCATTTAACTATTAGTGCTGTAGCTACAGCTAATGTAATTACACATGAACAACCGTGTAACTACTAGTGCTGTAGCTACAGCTAATGTAATTACACATGAACAACCGTGTAACTACTAGTGCTGTAGCTACAGCTAATGTAATTACACATGAACAACCGTGTAACTACTAGTGCTGTAGCTACAGCTAATGTAATTACACACAAATATCAAATGCTGGAAAATAACAAAAAAACGGTTATTATTATTATTATTAATATGTAATTAAATGAGGGAGAATAGGCTGTTACAACTACCAGGATACCCTTATGCAATTACATGAGTCAGAAAATAAATAAATACATATGTTTAATTAAATAAGCTGTACTGCTGTAATCTACCTGTGACAGGAGCTAGTAGTTACATTGTAATTGCATATGTTGTTCATGTGTAATTACAGTTATTACAGACGCCTAATCTTTTGCTTTTAAAAAGAGTGATTTTAGATGTTTCGTCTAAGCTCAGTTTATGGGACATGCTTCTGCCATCAGCCACACAATTTCTTGAGTATGCACACGTCGCCCTCTTGTGGCCGTGTTAATTTATTGACTCTTTATTGAATGTTTGGCTGGCTGCCACAAAATGGTGGGTTTTTCATCTCAGGTTATTCAGATACATTTCAGTCCTGGAAAGAGTTCTGACAAACTGACCCCAGGTAGACACACGCCTGCACATTTAGTAATTAGTACATTCGTTCCCACTGCACTCAGGTCAGGGTGTAATACGATTAGATTTTAATCAAACATTAGTACTGTACTCTCTCAAAGATGGCTCTTTAAAGGTTCTTTAGTGAAGGAACTGGTTTTGTTTAGAACCATACGTTTAAAGGGGACCCATTATACCTGTTTTCAGTGTTCACAGTATTATTGTTGGGGTCTTAAAGAATAGATTTCTGTTTTATCTGTGTTCACAGCTCTGTTTGAGCTCTGCTATGTAAAGCCCCGCCTCGTGATGAGCATACTGTGTTGATCAGATCGCCCACTCTGTTTTGATTGGCCAGCCGCCAGAGTGGCATGTTTTTACATTTTCGTTGTTAGAAGTTTGTAGGTATTTTATATATTTCTTTGTCTCAGGGAAACGAAGAGCCACACAGTTTTCACCATAGAACGTCAGTCTAATTGGACTATTTCTATTGGTATAGAAATAAGTATGTTTAATAACTGCAGAGTATTGTATGTTTGGGATATGTACACTAGAATAAGAAAGTGTGTGGTAGAAGTACTGACCAGCAGCCAGAGCTGACAGTCAGATATTTCATTAATGCTTCAGAAACAGGTTTGGGCAGGGAACCCGCTGATGCTATCACATGTTTGTACACTGTATAACTCTGCAGGAATCAATACACACACACACACACACACACACACACACACACAAACACACACAGGCCACTCAATAAATAATTTACAAGTGTCTTTTTCTGTGTGAGCCATTTTTATTATTTCTGTACTTTCCTTGTCTGAGTGATTCTGTTGAACCTCTACCTGCTGCTCGTATTGAACTGAGTGAAGTATCTCTCGTCAGGGACGTTACAGTAAACCTCCTCAAGAGTCTTCTTCCTGTAACAGAGACAAGATAACACATCCACTCAAAACACAGCAGAGGTAGTTAGTACCTCTGTTCTTAACTGTGTAGTTTTCTATATTACTATATCACAACACATAGGGTCTGTCTCAAATCCTAGTGAGTGTCTCAGTAGGCTGTCTAGGTAGTGAGTGTGTAAGTAGGCTGTCTAGGTAGTGAGTGTGTAAGTAGGCTGTCTAGGTAGTGAGTGTGTAAGTATCAGCGTTCTCTCCTCATCTCTCCTCATAAAACAGATTACTGAGACGCTCTAGTTAGAGAGAGACTGCGTCACAGCTTGTTCCCGCCCACTGCAGCACGCCACCGGCGGTTTAGCTGGTTGCTAAGCTACCGGCCACCATCCAAAACAATATTCCTGCTATGCTAATGTCTGGAGTATAAAAGTGTAAATGGTGAAGGACTCGTTACAGAGTTGATAATAAAATACTGTTTTGTGTGATTATATGACCAGAAACTCATTAAAACTCCAGAGAGAATCAAAATAACTCACATTTTAAAACCACTTCACTGCTCGTATATTTACCTGCGGTGCATCATGGGATTGTCTTAGTGGCTGAGGAAGCATTTGATGCTTCTTAAAATCAGGTCTAAATAAGGTTCCTCAGTAGACAGCATGTTTAAGGTATGTAAGAATTGGGACAGTCTACATGTCAGGAGTGCATACTATGATGTAATATGCTGCCTATGTAGGAGATCAGTAGGTTTTGAGACAGACCCCATGTCTACATGAGCTGTGCACTTGTTTGTTGGTGTTTCTTGTATATATCTGTGTGTATGTATGTATATATTAATCCAACCAATATATCAGTGGGCTAGGGGTGTGACGATATTTCTCTATCAGTTGAGTAGAGGGACCTGACAGCACAGTAGCAACTAGTAGCACAGTCAGAGTAGCTCTCAGCAGAAGAGGTGTAGCTTATAATATATTATCTTGTCAGTCTCAGAGGATCTTTGATAGGAGCAGCCAGTGTAATGTCGCTGAAGTTGGAGGAAATTTAGATAGAAGATGCTCCCGCTGCTTTTAAGTTGTATGTCTGGCTGTATTTTGGGCTCCTGGTGTAAACAGTACTCGGCCATAGAGTGACAGATAAGCCACGACTCATTTGTAAGCACTGTAAGAAAATTAGTACACCACAAGCCACCATGGCTCTCTAATTAAGCCGGTCGTGCCTGTAATATTTAAATATTCTCGTGAACCCAATATCGTCTCGTCCCAGTCTCGTCTCATCTTGTGAAATGAGTGTCTCGTCACACCCCTACAGTCGGCTGATAATATCAACCTAATAATCAACTATATCACACCACAGTTTGATAAGTAATATTGCTTAAGATTAATGAATCGTGAGATCCCAGTGATCAGGTGAAACCTTAGACAGCATCTAGACTTCAAAGTTGTAGTTAAAATAACAAAAACATGCATATTTTATTAAAATTTAAGCTTTTAGTATAAGTACTGCACATTACATCACAAAAACAACAGCTAATATAATATAATACAATAGGTAATCACCAGAAACCAAACTACAAATCGTCTAATGCCATCGTTTATTTGGGGGTTTAAAGGGCCCATGTACTATATTTTTTTCTTGTATTTATTTATATGCTTTATCTTTTAGAATCAAGCAGGTTGTTTGTTCCTGTGCTCATATGTCAATTAACTATTTTCTGATTGAACTGTGTTCATTTGTATTGTACCTCATTCCTTAGAACATGAATGTAGCAACAGTTGGAATTTGTGACATCACAAAAAAAAATTGACTTGTTTTTGTTACTTTAGACCCGTAGGAGGGGCTTATTATTGCTAATTTGCTTTCACACACAAGAATTCCCACACCTGACCAAACGCACCAAACCCACAGAACAATCAGTCCTGGATGCAAAAAAAACTCAGTATATGGGCTCTTTAAGCAGTGAGGCAGATGAGAACAGTTAGAGCTGTTTATGTTAAACTATTAAAGTATAAAATAGAAAATTATATTAAAAATGATTAAAAACTACATATCAGTTTTCATCAGCCAATATCGGCAGCCTGTTGTCCATGACTGTAAGTCCTACAAATGAGCCCAGAATCAGTCTCGGGTGCCCACTCAAGTAATCAGGTCAAAAGGTCTTTTTGTGATGTCACAAATTCCAACTGGTGCTTCATTCATGCTGTAAGGAATGAGGCACAATACAAATGAACATAGTCCAATCAGAAAATAGTTAATTGACATGAACACAGGAACAAACAACCTGCCTGATTCTAAAGGATAGAACATATAAATAAATACAAGAAAAAAAATAGTACATGGGTCCTTTAAACCCCCAAATAAACGATGCCATTAGATGTTTTTGTAGTTTGGTTTCTGGTGATTACCTATTGTATTATATTACATTAGCTGTTGTTTTGTGATATAATGTGCAGTATTTATACTAAAAGCTCAGATTTTAATAAAATATGCATGTTTTTGTCAGCAGCTCTGGGTTTTTGTTTGTGTGTATAACTCACTGTGCGTGTCGGATCTGGGCTAGCTGTTTGTTGGTGTTGTCCAGTGCTCTGCGCATCTCTTTGCTCATGCGTTCCTGCCTTCTCTCCTGCAGCAGGGCAGCCCGAGCTGCGACCAGACGCTCACGATCCTGCTGCAGCTCGTCCTCCTGCTGCTGCACACGAGCACGCTGCACACATACATACATACATGCAGCATGTATATCAAACTGACCATAGTCATGTCCAGTGTCTCTCATATTGTATTACACTGTCCACTCTTATATACATACACATACTGTACATGATCACTGCTAATTTAATGTAAAGACGTAGACGCTGGACTTTACCCTCCTCTCCTCGGCTTGCTGCTGCTGGTAGTTGGTGTAGTGCATTAGCTGCTGGGGGGTCAGGCCCTTGTAGCAGTCCCTGCGCACTGGGAGTCCTGGAACTCGCTGAGGGTTCTCGCTCAGCAGCTCCCCCTGCACCTGGTTCAGGACGTCCACCCGGTTGTTTTCCTCTGTCTCGCGGCGCTCCCTCTCCCGCCGCTCCGACACTTCAGCAGCCTGTTTGCAGCAGAGGATTCAATGGAGGCTGTTTAGGCAAAGACAGTGACGAGACCCTCCTCAACCCCCAGACATGTTTCTTGGTTTTCTCCACACTTGGCACTAAAAAAGTCTACTTGAATTTAATGTAGAGTGAAGAATGAGCGACAGAGCGGCTGATGACTTACTCTCAGAAGCTTAATTAACTCTAATTTTAAGGCAGGTCTTGGCTCCTCAATGAGAACTACGACTCACCAGGGCTTTGTTGAAGTCCTTGATGTTAACAGCGGTGGCTCTCTTGTACTCTTCCTCCATCCTCTGTAGCTCAAGGGCTCTGTTGTCCAGGGCTATTCGGCTTTGGTCATACTGCTGAGCTATTTAAGAGAGCAGATCATCTTAATAATAACAATATGACTTTATTCCTATATAGCGCTTTTCAAGAACCCAAAGACTGAAACTTTGACTACAGAGTTAATATGGGCACTGAACGAGAGAGTTGGGTCTAGGATGACACCCGGATTACGGACCAGTGGCGAGGGGGAGACGGCAATGTAGTGGATGTGGAGAATAAGAGGAGGAGTTTTGTTAAGGGTTGATTTAGTGCCAGGTAACTAGATAATTATACAGCTAATTGGCAACAGTGCGCTCGAGAACTTTACACAAACATGGAAGGTTGGATATAGGGCGGTAATTGCTTAAAACCTGTTTATCGGTTACTTTATTAGTATTTATTAGTTACGAACTGATAAGATACTCTGGACAGGATCGGCAGTGATATTGACCTTCAAACAAATCAACGCTTGGTACATATCGTTGCTGTCCAATGAAAAACAAGTGTCTCCAAAACCGCAACTTTACAGGAGAGACTAAAAACATACTTCACTTTCAATGTAAATCAACAGAACCAGATTTTACCAAGCTATTTTGGAGCATTTCTATTGGTCCGTTCAACATTAAATTTTCACACAATGTAAATGCCCACTGGCGTGTCCAAATGATGCAGAAAATTTTAAATCAACAAAAATAGAGATACATATTTTTCATTGGACAGCAACGATATTCAATACCAGCTCTGATGCTGTGTTTACATGTTTGCAGTGCATACACAAAAATACATGGAGGCTTAATATTTCTGAACAGCAGTGTTTATTGTGATTACTGCCTTGGTTGGGTGTCTGTGGCCCAAAATAATCAACATCCTATTTATTCTACCACTATGGTCGACAGCAAAAGTTGGGAAAACTGAATTCCTGAGTGAATGTTTTGCTCAGCACTGTGGCCTGTGGAATGTTGTAGCTCCATTATAAACAATAGGATATCTGGTTGCCACCATCCATCTTTCCCAAACATGTGAACGCAGCATCAGCCGTAGCTTCATTTCACCAGTGGCTTGTTATTCCGAAACAGGATTAACATCAAAACTCACATGTGTAATAATTATGCATGCAGGTCATTGTAAGGAAATTAAATAAGCAAGCATGTATCAAAATAAAAGCCCCATGCAGAATTTTTTTCTATTAGCTTTCATCTAGACTAAAGAGTTATAGTTATATAGAGTAATAGTTATATATAGTTATAGTTAGAAAGGCTGGGATACTGTGGGTACATATGAAATTAGTAATACAGGTGACTTATTCTAAAAAATTCCATTTAACTTTAATTATTTATTTTTGTTATTTTTTCATTTTATTAAATGGAAAGTCATGTTTTTTTCCTAATGTTTATATTTTACAGCTTACTGTTAAACAGAAACGTTTCCACAGGAATTATATTTTCATTCCTATTACCTGCTTGCTTGAGCTACAGCCTCATGTCAGACACAGTGAGATATTTGGATATACAGAAATGTAATAAAATTAAAAAGCAATAATATCGGATTAGTACTCAGTATCGGCCGACACACAGTGTTCAGTCGACAGCCATGCATCTATGTTATTTGACAGCTCGGCAGTTAGGTTAATGGTGAACTAGAAGCCTTTTTTGTAGATCAACCAATAATAAGTACACTACCACTCAAAAGTTTGGGATAACAGTGAAATGTTCTTGTTTTAATGGAGTATCTTCTTCTTTAACACAACAATGGACTGACGGGTCTCTAAAGAAAGTTGTTTCTTTCTGGTCATTGTGAGCCGGTCAGCAAGCCATCAACTGCTGATCTTCAGATACTAAACTAACCTAGAATGTTGTTCCCTTTTATACTCACTTATTAGTAGAATGTTTTTCAGCTGTGATCACAATTGAGCAAGAGTGTCCTAACAACCAATTAGTCCAATAACATCCTTAACTTGGATTGGCGGCCGTACCAGGAGATTTAGACAGAGGACTGAGAATTACTGATAATAGAACTATATGTAAAATAAGCCTCTATACAAAAATAGACTTTAATACAAACATTTTTATTCTTTAAAAATCATCTGATACACTTACATTAATTGTGAAATGGACAATATTGTTTGTGAATTGCATGAATTGAAATTCTAAAGTGATCCTAAACTTTTGAGCGGTAGTGTAACATCTAATAAACTTCAGGGCAGGAAACAGTTGGGAGTCTGGGTTAGGGGTATCAAATTAAGTAAACACATAAAATTAGTTGTGTGGGTCGAATATGTCTCTCAGTTCTCGGACTCAAACTTTTCAAACTTTTTTAAGCTGGAGAACTACCTTCTAGGCTTTGCAGCTGCTTTGCCTGCTCCAGCTCCAGCTGCTGCTGTATGGACCAGTCCCTCAGCTGCTCTTTCTGGCGCCGGGCTCGGTCTCCGCTGGCCAGGTCCTCCCCGGTCAGGCCAGGGAGAATGCGCACACCGTCCTGCTTCTTTAGAAACTCTGGGTCGTTCAGGTCAAACTCCCGCCGGCTGCTGGGCTGCTGGAAGTGGTGGCGGAAACGCACAATGGCCTCCTCCAGAAGACGTTCGTCCTTCTTCTGCCTGTCCTCCAGTATGCACGCGGTGCAGTCGCTGCGTATCAGGTCATCGGCTGAAACAAAGGATTGAGGGATGAGGACCACAGAGGCTTCCAGCTCAGCTACTGGGGACCTGCTGGCTTTCAGTGCTGAGCATGTGAGAAACTGGATCCCCAGAGTTGCAGCTGAAAGCCTCAGGAATAAAGTCTTAGCAGTAGTATATTCAGTGTCTACCACTAAAATAAAAGAAAACAATACACTAATCATCCATTATTAACCGCTTTATCCCGCTAGTCGGGGTCACGTAGGGGGCTGGAGCCAATCCCAGTGTCATCAGGCGAAGGCTGGGTACACTAGGTCACCAGTCCAACACATGGCCCACACACACTCACACCTAGGGGCAGTTTAGAGTGAGGATCCTAACATGCATGTGTTTGGACTGTGGGAGGAAACCGGAGGAAACCCACTCAAGCACGGAGAGAACATACACACTCCACACAGAACCACCCGGACCGGGAACCCAACCCAGATCATCTTACTGTGAGGAGACAGCAATGTAATAATCAATATAAAAATTAAAATGGAATTTAAAAAATCAGCAATAATTATAAACCTGATTTCTGCTTCTTAGTCTGTTTATCAGTTCAAGTTTTTATATATTTTTATTTTTTTACCTGTCATGTCTGGCAATTTTCACAATCGGAATGGTGATCCAAATGCACTGATGTACCAAACATATTTGCTTTTACAAGAACAGCTCTTTAGGTTTCTATAGCCTAATCTTGTTAATGTTTGTATTTTTATTTTATTCATTCACTTATTTAGCCAGGCCTGACAGGCAACAAAAGAGGAGAGAGAGAAAAAAGAAAGAAGAAAGAAAGGAAGGAGAAAAAAATTATAATAGTAAAATACAATAAATAAACGAATAATATTACAAATAAATAAATAAACAACTAAATAAACAAACAAATGAAAGAAAAGAGAAAAAAAAGTTTAAGTTTTAACCGCTCTGAGATCCAGGAGCTGAAATCAGACGGCTGTTATTTGGGGTCTGGTTTGGTGTTTAGCAGCAGTTGGTGTTGCAGAAACAATATGAGCATCTGTAAAGAGTCAGGTAGATAAGCCGACGTACTGCTAATAGAAGAAGAAGAAGAGAGATCCAGTGATGAAGCTCCTCATATAATCATAGAACGTGTTGGAACCATGGAACTGGGACTCGCCGTGAAGAGCCGAGATGGAAAAATAAGCAGATGATCATAAGCAGTCCTCCGTGTGCCCCTCTATGAAACAGGCAGTCGTACGGAGAGGTGTAGGCAATGATGTGCAGTTGTGTTGTTGTAACTCACCGTACTCCTTCAGGGCTCTCGCCTCAGCATCCTCTTTATTCCTCTTCTCCTTCACTTGATGATCAAGAGCATCTATATCAATCTAGTCCAACAAGGTAGAGACATTTGTGCTCATGAATGTGGTTCTTATGAAATGTCACATATTAAACTCCATTATTATTTATTTATATATTAAGAACTGTCAGTTCAATTGAAGCGAAATCCTTCAGAGTGATTTGACGTGAAATGCTTCAGTCGTAGAGAAACTTGACAATGGTGATGATAGTAACCAGGGGTCTCCTTTCTATTTACTATCGAGCCCACCGTTGAACCTTCACGTCTCTTCTGAGTGTTTTTATGAAATGTTGATGATGGTAAAATCTGAGATATTTTGTCTTTCTGTGTGTTTATGTTTATTTTAATGACCTGACTCAATTTCACTGAGCGTTTCCACACCAGACCTCTCTGAATGACTTTGTTTGCATCTTAACCATTTAATTCTGAAATTCTGAAAATGAGGTTGTGTTCCCCTTTAAGTCCACTGTGAACAAGTTTCTCTAGAATTGAGCGTTTTACACCAAAGCACTCTGAAGACCTTGTTTACATCTGAACTGTTTAATTATGTAGAAATTTTGAAAATACAGTGGAGTTCCCCTTTAACTGTAGCTTGTTGGCCCCAGTACAAATGAAGGGCCCCATTAAATGATAAAATGATAAAAACACGCAAACTGTCGAGGTAGAATCTTGAGAGACTGGGTATCTCTGAGTCATGAGCGTACAGGAGTCTATATGTGGGGGTCCATAAAGAGTTTAGCCCCCCAGTATCTGTCTCGCTACACCGCGGACCATTAGCCTGGCTAGCACAGCTACACTACCGTTAACGCCTACTTACTCCGATTGTTCGCACTTTGGTGTTGAAAATGCGGTCCTGCCGCTGCAGCTCCCGGGTCCGTCTCCTGTCCAGATGTGCGGCTTCGATGCGGTCATTTAGGAGCTGGACGCGGTCCATCTGGTTTTATTTTAGTTTTTAGTTTATTAAGGTTTTATTGCTCCGCCGCTTCAGTCTCTGACCATAAGAGCCAGCTGTAAACAAACCGTTACTAAGAGACCCGGACTCGAAGCGCTCTCAAAGGCCCTCTGCTGGTCATCTACAGACATTACAGCCAGCCAGGAGATCTTTCATGAATATGAAAACATCTGTTCTTAAAAGAGTTTATATATATATATGTATATATAAACTCTATTAAAAAAAGATACAGTATATATACATATATATATATATATATATATATATATATATATTGATTTTCATCAATTAAACATGTCAGGCCCTCTTTATTTCATGTAAGACTTTCATAATGAATATTCTGAACATATTGTGCTGGTGCAGGACACTGACCAAAGGACACTGATAGTGTTTTTTGGGGTTGGTGGACGATTCTCAGTCAGCAATAATTATAAACCTGATTTCTGCTTCTTAGTCTGTTTATCAGTTTAAGTTTGTTTTTTTTCAACATGTCATGTCTGGCAATTTTACTTTTAATTTATTTAATTTAATTTATTGACAGGCAAAAAAGAGGCGAGAGAGAAAAAAGAAAGAAGAAAGAAAGGAGAAAAAAATAAGAAGAAAATAAAATAAATAAACAATAATAATAATATAAATAAATAAACAACTAAAATAAACAAATGAAAGAAAAGAGAAAGTTTTAACCGCTCTGAGATCCAGGAGTGACACTGAGGTGTTTAAACACTCCAGCAGCAGCACTGTGGTGTCTGATCCACTCACACCAGCACAATACACATTAACACACACATTAACACATATATTCAGTGTCTACCACTAGAATAAAAGAGCACAATATACTAATCATCCATAGTCAGGGTCACGGAGGGGCTGGAGCCAATCCTAGTGTCATTGGGCGATGGCAGGGTACACCATAGACAGGGCGCCAGTCCATCGCTGGGCCAACACTCACTATAAATTGTCACCTAAGTGCAGTTTAGAGTGAGGATCAACCCAACATACATGTGTTTGGACTGTGGGAGGAAGCTGGAGTACCTGGAGGAAATTAAAATTAAATATAAAAAACCAGCAATAATTATAAACTTGATTTCAGCTTCTTAGTTTATAAGTTTGAGTTTAACCACTCAGAAATCCAGGAGCTGAAATCAGATGTGGCTGTTATTGGGGGTCTGGTTTGGTGTTTAGCAGCAGCATCTGTGAAGAGTCGGACGGTAAAACAGGCAGAGTCTGCTGACAGTGTGGCGCCGACGTGCTGCTAGAAGAAGAAGAAGAGAGATCCACTGAAGAAGCTCCTCGTATGATCATAGAACATGTTGGAACCATGGAACTGGGAATCACAGTGAAGAGCCGAGATGAAAAATAAGCAGATGCCTTTTCTCATAAATATCCAGCAGCACCGCTGTGTCTGATCCACTCACACCAACACATCAGTGTCACTGCAGTGCTGAGAAGGTGAGTGGAGGTCCTGTATGGTCAGTGGAGCTGATACAGTGGTCAGTGAGTGGAGGTCCTGTATGGTCAGTGGAGCTGATACAGTGGACAGTGAGTGGAGGTCCTGTATGGTCAGTGGAGCTGATACAGTGGACAGTGAGTGGAGGTCCTGTATGGTCAGTGGAGCTGATACAGTGGACAGTGAGTGGAGGTCCTGTATGGTCAGTGGAGCTGATACAGTGGACAGTGAGTGGAGGTCCTGTATGGTCAGTGGAGCTGATACAGTGGACAGTGAGTGTAGGTCCTGTATGGTCAGTGGAGCTGATACAGTGGTCAGTGAGTGGAGGTCCTGTATGGTCAGTGGAGCTGATACAGTGGACAGTGAGTGGAGATATAAGGAGGTGTATCTAATAAAGTGTCCAGTGGGGTTTTAACCTGCTGTATTCTGGTAGATGCCTACCAATTATTTGTGACCAGGACCTGGAACTGCCTAGGTCTGTAGGTAGAAAGGTGTGGTTTCACCTGGTGGCTGAGCTGATTGATATTAATGAGCTCCAGGTGGCTGGCGCTTCCTTCAGATACACTTTTCTGTTAAGCTCTGTGAGCAGTGGCGGGGTGGTAAGGATGGCTGCTGTGGAAGTCCTCCTGTTGTTGAGTGTAAACTACCTCTGGCTGTGTCAAGGTTGGTTAGTCCCAGTGAGTTCAGCACTCCTCTAGTTTGTTGCTGGTTTTAATCTGTTTTAAACTTTTATTTTATAATGTTATCCTTATCCTTTCCAAGCCCACTCAAACCAGACGCCGCTCCGTGATGTGGGATTCCTGTCTGGACTTGGAGGTCTGAACTCTCTCTAACAGTGTTTTCTTATTTGGGGTTTTGGGTTTAGGGGTTTGGGGGGTGGATGGATTGCATATTGTCTTTCATGTGAACTTTGGAATTTAGTTCTTAATAGGAAGTTTCAACTAAAATGCCCTAATTAGTAGAAACTAGAAACTCTGGAGAGCCGCTCCAAGCCTGTCCTGGAACTCCATAATGACTCCACTGTGTATCAAGCTGCACATATTAGCATTTGTCACTAATTAGAACAGTTGTACAGTCCAACCTCTATCTGTTGCTACAGTGATTGGATTTGCAAAATGCTATATAATGTGTTGCTATCAATTAGTATTGATTATGCTGGCTAGTAGTCAATGGCTAAGCTGACTAGTAATGGTTTATTAGAATGTGATCAACTCTAGTGTGAAATCATTCCCAGCTCTAAGCTAAATGCAGTGCATTGTTTAATAATGAGGTTTGTGTTAGGCTTAGATTGGCAGCAGGTCTCTACTGTATATTCCAGACACACAATATATTTGGGTAACTTTACTAGCAGCTAAATATCTCTGCTGTCCAGAGAAAACGTAGCTTTTATTTTTTCCATTTTTATTTATATCCGGTGTAAGTTTCATGATGAATGGACCAATAGAAATGCTCCAAAGTCACTCAGGAGATACCCCCATACATTGACTTGGATTGAAGGATAAGACGGTTACTATTTTAAAGATGCTTGTGTTATTTTGGACAGTAGTAATATGTTTATGGCTCCCTTATTGTTAATTCTTCATTGCAGTGTGATCTGTTTATCTGTTTTGTTCTATTATTATAATACACACTGGCTGTTGGTGTTAAGTTCAGGTTGTCAGGAGGTTTCTGCTATAAATTCCAGGCTCAAATTACATTCAGGTAACTTGATTAGCAGCAAATGAAAGCTGACTATCGTTGTTGTCCATCTCTATTTTGGTCCAGTTTCATTTTTCTGTGTCATATGAACACATCTGTTTACATTGTGTGAACGTTTTATAACGAATGGGCCAATAGAAATGCTCAAATCATGAGAAAATTTGGTTCCATTGACTTGCATTAATAGTAAAGTAGGTTTTTATCCTCTTGTGTAAAGTTTGTTGTGCCATTTTTGTAAATGCTTGTTTTTCATTGGACAGTGATGATATAATCACAGCATATACTTTTAGTTTTTATGTAAGTAGAGATTTCTTGGAATAGTGCACTCTGAATGTAATGAGGTTGGGCCAGTGTTAAAAACCTGTAGTGTCCAAGAAATGAACAACTGGCAACCAAATAATCTAAACTTAACCGGGGATTTAGAAATATTTTATTAACTTGTATGGAACAGGTATTAAATTCCTGTTTTTAGACATTACTGGGTGTGTCTGCAGCCAAACAAGGCGAATTCCCTTTGTTTTTATTTGGTCTTACTGACTCTGCCAATGGTTACAGCAAATAGTAATCGACTCAGACAATCTCATCTGAATCCTCTTTTGAGTAAAAAAAATCAGAGAAATAACCATTAACTCTAATCTGATCTTGGATTTTTATATATTACTTTTATCCAATCTATGAAGGTTGGATGAAACCCAAAAACATCCAAAGTATGATATAAAAAACCTCAATTTTATCCAATCAAATGCCTTTTGTGCATCTAAACTGAGCATTGTAGTAGGCTGATGATTATTTTTAGTGCCTGATATAATGTTTAGTGTTGTTCTGATATTGTTTGCACCTTGTCTTGCTGGAATAAAACTTTGGTTATATTTCTGCGTTCTTTGTGTCAATATGTTTGTTAATATTTTTAAATCATTACAGAGTAAACTAACATGTCTGTATTCTTCACAGGAGATTGGATATTTGCCCTCGTTATATATTACTGATATTATGGCTTCCAACCAAGTCTTTGGTGGATTGCTTAAAGACAAAGCGTAATTAAAGACTTAAGCTAATACCGGTGTGATCTCTTCTGCAAATCATTTATAAAACTCGGCCAGAAATCCATCCGTGAATCCGAGGGGATTTATTATTTTATTTATTTTTTAAGTGTTTTTATAGTATCTGATATTTCCTGTAATGAAATCGGTTGCATCATTTCAGCCACCTCTTCTATTGATGATGGCAGATTCATTATAGTCATTATATAAATTTTTATTATATTCTGCAAATGCTTCTGCTATACGTGTTGGTTTTACCATAATTTGTTTGGAATTAGGGTGTCTAATTTTTGAAGTTATCCTGGTCTCTGTCTCAGCCTTTCGAAGTTGGAATGATGATAAAAGACTTGCCTGGTTTCCCACTCATAGTATCTTTGACTTGTAAAGCGTAGGACCCCTTCGGCTTTATACGTTAGTTCTTCTGATTTATGCCAATTTTTTTTTATTCAAGAAATATGCAATTGTCTGGGTTTTTTTGTTTGTTTTAGCTCTAATTCTTTAATTTTACTCTCCAACTCTTGTTGTTTAATTTAATTTGGCTTTTATAACTGCTTCTGCCTCCCTCCCATAAAATTGATGGTGGTACTTCACATTATCATTCAATCCAAAGTATTCCCTAAAGCTTTGTTTTATTTCCTTAACCACGCTCTCATCTGATAGGATTGAATTAAGATTTGTTGGTTGCTGTTTGCACACTATTCATAGTTAGTCCCTCAGGTTAGAGAGCAGCAGTGGTCGAGTGAGCTAGAGAGTGAAATATATATATATATATATATATATATATATATATATATATATATATATATATATATATATATATATATATATATATATATATATATATATAAAATAAATAGTTTGTCCTGAATTAGCCCCAGAATTGTGTGATCTGGTAGCAGATGAATGTGGACGTGCTCTAGATCAGGACGGGTAAAGTGAGCCCTCCTGCAAGCTATGGTGGAGCTGCCGGGTCTGGGTCTTCATTTTAAACTTGGTACTGTATGACTTGTGTAGTGTTTTGGTTATGACTTTGTAATCTGCAGCGTCATTTAATGCTATTTTTATTTGTTGGAAGATTAAGTGAAGTTAACGCTCATTTGTTTTCTCCAGCTCCTGCCTCTCCCCTTAAACCAAAACCAAATCCTAAGGGTTCAGTAGAGGATGTCTTGGCTGCACTACTCTCTCTGGGAAGCATATGCAAACCTATGGAGGCACAAAGAGGTGCTTTTACACTTTTTTTTTTTTTTTAACTTTTTTTTTTTTTTGCTTGGGTAAATAAATAAGTGGTTTAAATCTGTGACTTATCTCGAGGGTTTGTACTGCTGATCTAATCTGACGTTCCTTCTCGTTACAGTGTACTTGGAAATGACCGGTATAATCATAGATGTGGAACAGGAAGGGGAATCTCTGCCCATTCCAGCAAAACTACAGCCTGTGAATGCACATGGAGCGGTTGCACCTGGACTTGGCAGTGGAGGAAGACCTTCTGTGTCTTGGCCTAGTTCTGGGAAAGTGAGCCCTCCTGCAAGTTCTGGAGGAGCTGCTGGGTCTGGGCCTGGTTCTGGGAAAGTGAGCCCTCCTGCAAGTTCTGGAGGAGCTGCTGGGTCTGGGCCTGGTTCTGGGAAAGTAAGCCCTCCTGCAAGCTCTGGTGGTGCTGCCGTGTCTGGGCCTGGTTCTAGGAAAGTGAGCCCTCCTGCAAGCTCTGGTGGTGCTGCCGGGTCTGGGCCTAGTTCTGGGAAAGTAAGCCCTCCTGCAAGCTCTGGTGGAGCTGCCGGTTCTGGGCCTGGGAAAGTGAGCCCTCCTGCAAGCTCTGGTGGTGCTGCCGGGTCTGGGCCTAGTTCTGGGAAAGTAAGCCCTCCTGCAAGCTCTGGTGGAGCTGCCGGTTCTGGGCCTGGTTCTGGGAATGTGAGTCCTCCTGCAAGCTATGGTGGAGCTGCCGGGTCTGGGTCTGGACCTGGTTCTGGGAAAGTGAGCCCTCCTTCAAGCTCTGGTGGAGCTGCCGGTTCTGGGCCTGGTTCTGGTAAAGTGAGCCCTCCTTCAAGCTCTGGTGGAGCTGCTGGGTCTGGACCTGGTTCTGGGAAAGTGAGCCCTCCTTCAAGCTCTGGTGGAGCTGCTGGTTCCGGGCCTAGTTCTGGGAAAGTAAGCCCTCCTGCAAGCTCTGGTGGAGCTGCCGGTTCTGGGCCTGGTTCTGGGAAAGTGAGTCCTCCTGCAAGCTATGGTGGAGCTGCTGGGTCTGGGCCTGGTTCTGGTAAAGTGAGCCCTCCTGCAAGCTATGGTGGAGCTGCCTGGTCTGGGCCTGGTTCTGGTAAAGTGAGCCCTCCTGCAAGCTATGGTGGAGCTGCCGGGTCTGGGTCTGGATCTGGTTCTGGGAAAGTGAGCCCTCCTTCAAGCTCTGGTGGAGCTGCCGGTTCCGGGCCTGGTTCTGGGAAAGTGAGCCCTCCTGCAAGCTCTGGTGGAGCTGCCGGGTCTGGGTCTGGGCCTGGTTCTGGGAAAGTAAGCCCTCCTGCAAGCACTGGTGGAGCTGCCGGTTCTGGGAAAGTAAGCCCTCCTGCAAGCTCTGGTGGTGCTGCCGTGTCTGGGCCTGGTTCTGGGAAAGTGAGCCCTCCTTCAAGCTCTGGTGGAACTGCTGGGTCTGGGCCAGGTTCTGGGAAAGTGAGCCCTCCTGCAAGCTCTGGTGGAGCTGCCGGGTCTGGGCCTGGTTCTGGAAAAGTGAGCCCTCCTTTAAGCTCTGGAGGAGCTGCCGGTTCCGGGCCTGGCTCTGGGAAAGTGAGCCCTCCTGCAAGCTCTGGAGGAGCTGCTGGGTCCATGCCTGGTTCTGGAAATGTGAACCCTTCTTTGAGCTCTGGAGGAGCTGTTTGGTCTGGTTCTGTAAAAGCGGGCCCTCCTTTAAGCTCCAGAGGAGATGCTTGGTCTGAGCCTGCTTATGGAAAGGTGAGCCCTCCTTCAAGCTCTGGAGGAGATGCTAATTCTTGGTCCAGTTCTGGAAAGGTGGGCCCTCCTTCAAGCTCCGGAGGAGATGCTTGGTCTGAGCCTGCTTATGGAAAGGTGAGCCCTCCTTCAAGCTCTGGAGGAGATGCTTATTCTTGGTCCAGTTCTGGAAAGGTGGGCCCTCCTTCAAGCTCCGGAGGAGATGCTTGGTCTGAGCCTGCTTATGGAAAGGTGAGCCCTCCTTCAAGCTCTGGAGGAGATGCTTATTCTTGGTCCAGGTCTGGAAAGGTGGGCCCTCCTTCAAGCTCCAGAGGAGATGCTTGGTCTGAGCCTGCTACTGGAAAGGTGAGCCCTCCTTCAAGCTCTGGAGGAGCTGCTTGGTCTTGGTCCAGTGCTGGAATGGTTGATTCAGAGACCGTCCACCCTCATATAAAAGCAGGTGGAGCTGCTGTCTCACAGCGTGAACCTGGGGAAGGTTATGCTGGAAACGTAAGACCTCCTGCACGTATGTGTGGATCAGTTTGGTTTAAGAACGTCTACGAGAAAGGTTCTGGGAAAGGGGGCCCTTTCTCAAATGAGGCTGCTTCATCGGAGGCCAAGTCTGGGAAATATTCGCCTGGGAATCTAAACCCTTTGCCGATGGCCGTAAACCCTCTGGTTGTATCAGCAAAAGAAAATCAGAGTGTGGATTCTGACGATATGGCTACAATAAAAATGCCACCAGGGTCTACGAATCCTACCTCAGTAAAAGGTAAGACCACTCGCAAATCTCTAAGGACTAAGCGCTTCATGAACAATATCTCTGGAACCTGTTCCATGTTTTGTGACTGTTTAGTGGTGAAATGAGTTCTGAGGTCACATTCCAGCTCTAGATGTTGCTGGTGTGTATTTGCAAATTCATGCTCTTGACCTTTTTTTGTTCTTTTTCTAGGGCGTCTGTGAATCAGAAGTGGAACTTGACTGTCTCCAGGCAGTGGATCCGTGCTGGCTGTATGTTTTATGATGAAGCCTTCAGTCTGAGCATGTTAATGTGTGACTGGATTTGCACATGAACATTGACCTGTAGTTATATGATGACTGAGTGGTTTCTGTCAAGAAAAATAAATATTCCTTCCTCCCCTCCAATCTAGAACTGGTCAAGTTTATTTGTGTAGCATTTTTTACAACTATGTTGTCACAAAGCAGCTTTACAGGAATTTTAAAAGCATGAAAAACATGAAATCACACACTTTATCACTTGTGAGCAAGCCAGAGGCAACGGGGGCAAGAACAACTCCCTCAACTGGAGGAAGAAACCTTGGGAGGAACCCAAAAAGAGACTCACAAGGGGAGACCCATCCTCCTCTGGTCGAACAGTATTTACAGTTTATTAAACTAAAGCTGAGTCTGAAGGTAAAAGCTTTAGAAGCTGTACAGGTTCTACATCAGGTGGATGATAGTGTTTCAGTCAAGAATGGAGCAAATGGCACCAATGGAGAGGAGAGCTGGTTGGTGCCAGGTGACGGGGGGCCCTGGTGGTCAGTCCTTTACAATATTCAGCGGGACAGGTGGGCGGTTATTTCCTCAAAGTGGAGTGCTTTAGAAAGTTTTCAGAAGTTCTTGGAGTCGACTCATTGAGTCTGTTCAATCTATTACTTTAAACGCTTGCTTAAAGGGAAACTCTTGTCATTTTAAATTCACAGCTTCTACATAACTATGTGGTGTAAGGTCTGAAAGTCATTAAAGGTAGAATTGTTCAGGGGTGCTGAAAGCTTTGATGAATTTATTGCCTATTTTGCATTATTTTTAGTTATTAGTTATTAGTTATGTTTAATAATACACTGCTTGATGGGTTTGGCTTAAGATGCATTTTAATCTATTAATGGCTGAAAGGAGATGAACGAGAGCTCAGATGCATGACTTTCCATGATCAACATTCTATATAACCTCTGCCACATGCAAGTTCACTGGGGGTTTGGCTGGTAAATAAAATGACTACACTTGCATCCTGGTTCCCATCACCACCACTACGTTTGTCTACAATGAACCTTTTGGCGACAAACCACTCTGAATGACTGTTTACAGCTCAACAAATTTTGGTGGACTTGCCCTTTAAGGGAAAAAATCTGTGTTCATGGAGCTTATAGTTTGTGTGTGAGGCTTGGCAGTTTGAAAGCATGTTAAAATGCTACAAATAACTTAAGAAAATGACCTTTCTTAACTTTTCAGGCCTGGCGAGTGTGCAGAGCACCACCCTGTTAGCCTACTGAGTCCTCTATACTACAAGCTGCTGCAAACTCTGAGCATAAAAAGTCTTCAATATGTCGGCACCTCAGCCTTATTCTAACAGTTAGCGCTTATCCTAAATGACTTCAATCATTTCAGACATAGTTGGTTGTTTTATCTACGACTACAGCAGCTACAATGCTAAAGTTGTAACAGTGGAACTCAATAGTCACCCAAATCTTCCCTTTAATGCTGAATCGCTACTCTTCACATGTTTACCTTCAGGCAGACGCTACAGGAGTGTGAAGTCCAGGACCACAAGACTGACAAACAGTTTCTACTCACAGGCCATCAGGCTTGTGAACACCTCACGCACTACCTCTCTAACCTCTCCTATCTGAACTGGTTTCAACTGGTCTGATTAAACTGCACCTTACACTCACTGTACTGTCAGAATACTGTTTACATTCACTGTACTGTCAGAATACTGTTTACACTCACTGTACTGTCAGAATACTGTTTACATTCACTGTACTGTCAGAATACTGTTTACACTCACTGTACTGTCAGATTACTGTTTACACTCACTGTACTGTCAGAATACTGTTTACATTCACTGTACTGTCAGATTACTGTTTACATTCACTGTACTGTCAGAATACTGTTTACACTCACTGTACTGTCAGAATACTGTTTACATTCACTGTACTGTCAGAATACTGTTTACATTCACTGTACAGTCAGATTACTGTTTACATTCACTGTACTGTCAGAATACTGTTTACATTCACTATACTGTCAGAATACTGTTCACATTCACTGTACTGTCAGAATACTGTTTACATTCACTGTACTGTCAGATTACTGTTTACACTCACTGTACTGTCAGATTACTGTTTACACTCACTGTACTGTCAGATTACTGTTTACATTCACTGTACTGTCAGAATACTGTTTACACTCACTGTACTTTCAGATTACTGTTTACATTCACTGTACTGTCAGAATACTGTTTACACTCACTGTACTGTCAGAATACTGTTTACACTCACTGTACTGTCAGATTACTGTTTACATTCACTGTACTGTCAGAATACTGTTTACATTCACTGTACTTTCAGAATACTGTTTACATTCACTGTACTGTCAGAATACTGTTTACATTCACTGTACTTTCAGAATACTGTTTACATTCACTGTACTGTCAGATTACTGTTTACATTCACTGTACTGTCAGAATACTGTTTACACTCACTGTACTGTCAGAATACTGTTTACACTCACTGTACTTTCAGATTACTGTTTACATTCACTGTACTGTCAGAATACTGTTTACACTCACTGTACTGTCAGAATACTGTTTACACTCACTGTACTGTCAGATTACTGTTTACATTCACTGTACTGTCAGAATACTGTTTACATTCACTGTACTTTCAGAATACTGTTTACATTCACTGTACTGTCAGAATACTGTTTACATTCACTGTACTTTCAGAATACTGTTTACATTCACTGTACTGTCAGATTACTGTTTACACTCACTGTACTGTCAGATTACTGTTTACACTCACTGTACTGTCAGAATACCGTTTACATTCACTGTACTTTCAGATTACCGTTTACATTCACTGTACTGTCAGATTACCGTTTACATTCACTGTACAGTCAGATTACCGTTTACACTCACTGTACTGTCAGAATACTGTTTACATTCACTGTACTGTCAGAATACCGTTTACATTCACTGTACTGTCAGAATACTGTTTACACTCACTGTACTGTCAGAATACTGTTTACATTCACTGTACTGTCAGATTACTGTTTACACTCACTGTACTGTCAGAATACTGTTTACACTCACTGTACTGTCAGATTACTGTTTACATTCACTGTACTGTCAGATTACTGTTTACACTCACTGTACAGTCAGAATACTGTTTACACTCACTGTACTGTCAGATTACTGTTTACACTCACTGTACTGTCAGAATACCGTTTACATTCACTGTACTGTCAGAATACCGTTTACATTCACTGTACTGTCAGAATACTGTTTACACTCACTGTACTGTCAGATTACTGTTTACACTCACTGTACTGTCAGAATACTGTTTACATTCACTGTACTGTCAGATTACTGTTTACACTCACTGTACTGTCAGAATACTGTTTACACTCACTGTACTGTCAGAATACTGTTCACATTCACTGTACTGTCAGATTACTGTTTACATTCACTGTACAGTCAGATTACCGTTTACACTCACTGTACTGTCAGAATACCGTTTACATTCACTGTACTGTCAGATTACCGTTTACATTCACTGTACTGTCAGAATACATTCACTACTCACACAAACATTATTGTTTACATTTGTTTCTTGCAACTTGCACTTAATGGCTGCTGCTCTTCATACTTGCACCTAAAAGCACACATAACTTTTATTTTTTAATCTTTAACTATAAAAATACTTTTATTCTTCAACTTATATTTTTATACTTTGTATATTTTGTATATATATTTTTATTTCTTTTATTTGTTATCTTTATCTATTGGTGATGGAGGAGCAGCAAAGTAAGAATTTCATTGTACAGTGTAACTGCCTGTTCTGCTGTACACATGACAATAAAACTCTTGAATCTTGAATCTAAAACCTCTCCTAAACTGTACCCAGCTTTTCTGTAAGGCTGCACATGCTAACTAACATGGCTCACAGTGTGACTTACTGGGCGCTAAAGAAACTATAACGATCACCGCTGAGTGCATCTGGTCTGATACTCACCAAGCAGGACTGAATTCTGATTAGAGTCCTTTGTATTTATAATGGTATAAAGGCATGGCTCCAAACACAGCACTGATAAAGCTACAGAGAAATTAAGCTCTTTATAAATATTCTTAATGTTTAGACTGCAATAAACAGTGATTAATAAAGAGAACGGAAACAAAACACTTTTTTAATACAGGATTAAATGTACTTGTAGACTTTTGCATGTTGTGAAGTTGCTATCACGTTTCTTTTTAAGCATTAATAATCTATTACTTTTTGTCTGTTGGTGTTTAATGACAGGTTAAGTTTCAAATTGTCACTTTCCAGTGAAAAGCAAGTCTCCATTGTTGTCAATTTTGATTTTTCTACATCAGTTAAACACAGTGGGGAACAGTCATGGCCCTCTACGCCCTAAAATATTCTTAACACACACACACACACATATAATAAGATTTTATTTTATCTTACAATTTGACAATCAACATCTAAACAATTATAAAATATAGACAAATCAATTATTTAAACGTGTCTATTCAATCTGTGTGGAACGTGAGGGGTTAAATGGAAGGGAGAGGGCTGAGGCTTAAGGGTCACGGTTCGCTACTGGTTAAACACAACACCAGTTTTTTATATCCTGTGAACATTTTATGATAAATGGACCAAAACATTGGAATAAAACCTCCTTACATTAACTTGCATTGAGAATTTGGAATGTTTTTGTTTTCTCATGTAAAGATAATATTTTGGTTTTCTTTGGACAGTGATGATATGAGGAAGGTCTGGTAGACGTCTCCATCAGTCCCATCAGTAACTTTTGCCTGGAAGGTATGAATAGCATTACTTCTACAGTGAATTGTAACATTGAGTGTGCTGCAGTAATAGGAATGTAAAGTAATGTGAAGACTCTATATGCAGTAATTAACAGTATCAGTAATCAGTCATTAGTCCTTTAGACGTGTCTGGAAACTCCAAACAGTAACAGACATCCCACTTCCTTGGCTTTGAACTAATCAGAATTCTTTGATGACGTGTTCTCGGGTCTAATAGCTAAAAACAGCTCTACTCGAGACTACTCTGACAGCAGTGAAATATTATCAAAATAAAACCATTTAATTTATACATTATTGTGGTGGTGTATGGCTGTATGCAAAAGTTTGAGCAGCCCTGATATATTTGGTTGATTTCGTTTATGAAAATATGTGAACACATCCTCTACAGCAGTGGTCACCACCCTCGTCCAGGACAGCTTTTGTTTCATGAGTCTTCAGCAGGTTTTTATGTTAATGTGAAGTATAAAAGTGTACTTATTGGTGTAGTAGGTAAAGTATAGAAGTGTACTTATTGGTGTAGTAGGTGAAGTATAAAAGTGTACTTATTGGTGTAGTAGGTAAAGTATAGAAGTGTACTTATTGGTGTAGTAGGTGAAGTATAGAAGTGTATCATTAGTGTAGTAGGTGAAGTATAGTAGTGTATTCATTAGTGTAGTAGGTGAAGTATAGAAGTGTATTCATTAGTGTAGTAGGTGAAGTATAGAAGTGTATTCATTAGTGTAGTAGGTGAAGTATAGAAGTGTATTCATTAGTGTAGTAGGTGAAGTATAGAAGTGTATTATTAGTGTAGTAGGTGAAGTATAGAAGTGTATTCATTAGTGTAGTAGGTGAAGTATAGAAGTGTATTATTAGTGTAGTAGGTGAAGTATAGAAGTGTATCATTAGTGTAGTAGGTGAAGTATAGAAGTGTATTATTAGTGTAGTAGGTGAAGTATAGAAGTGTATTATTAGTGTAGTAGGTGAAGTATAGAAGTGTATTCATTAGTGTAGTAGGTGAAGTATAGAAGTGTATCATTAGTGTAGTAGGTGAAGTATAGAAGTGTATTATTAGTGTAGTAGGTGAAGTATAGAAGTGTATCATTAGTGTAGTAGGTGAAGTATAGAAGTGTATTCATTAGTGTAGTAGGTGAAGTATAGTAGTGTATTCATTAGTGTAGTAGGTGAAGTATAGAAGTGTATCATTAGTGTAGTAGGTGAAGTATAGAAGTGTATTCATTAGTGTAGTAGGTGAAGTATAGAAGTGTATTATTAGTGTAGTAGGTGAAGTATAGAAGTGTATTCATTAGTGTAGTAGGTGAAGTATAGAAGTGTATCATTAGTGTAGTAGGTGAAGTATAGTAGTGTATTCATTAGTGTAGTAGGTGAAGTATAGAAGTGTATTATTGGTGTAGTAGGTGAAGTATAGAAGTGTATCATTAGTGTAGTAGGTGAAGTATAGTAGTGTATTCATTAGTGTAGTAGGTGAAGTATAGAAGTGTATTCATTAGTGTAGTAGGTGAAGTATAGAAGTGTATTCATTAGTGTAGTAGGTGAAGTATAGAAGTGTATTATTAGTGTAGTAGGTGAAGTATAGAAGTGTATTCATTAGTGTAGTAGGTGAAGTATAGAAGTGTATCATTAGTGTAGTAGGTGAAGTATAGTAGTGTATTCATTAGTGTAGTAGGTGAAGTATAGAAGTGTACTCATTAGTGTAGTAGTGAAGTATAGAAGTGTATTCATTAGTGTAGTAGGTGAAGTATAGAAGTGTACTCATTAGTGTAGTAGTGAAGTATAGAAGTGTATTTTTTAGTGTAGTAGGTGAAGTATAGTAGTGTATTCATTAGTGTAGTAGGTGAAGTATAGAAGTGTACTCATTAATGTAGTAGGTGGAGTATAGAAGTGTATTCATTAGTGTAGTAGGTGAAGTATAGAAGTGTATCATTAGTGTAGTAGGTGAAGTATAGAAGTGTACTCATTAGTGTAGTAGGTGAAGTATAGAAGTGTACTCATTAGTGTAGTAGGTGAAGTATAGAAGTGTATTCATTAGTGTAGTAGGTGAAGTATAGAAGTGTATTCATTAGTGTAGTAGGTGAAGTATAGAAGTGTATTTATTAGTGTAGTAGGTGAAGTATAGAAGTGTATTCATTAGTGTAGTAGGTGAAGTATAGAAGTGTATTCATTAGTTTAGTAGGTGAAGTATAGAAGTGTATCATTAGTGTAGTAGGTGAAGTATAGTAGTGTATTCATTAGTTTAGTAGGTTAAGTATAGAAGTGTATTTTTTAGTGTAGTAGGTGAAGTATAGTAGTGTATTCATTAGTGTAGTAGGTGAAGTATAGAAGTGTATTCATTAGTGTAGTAGTGAAGTATAGAAGTGTATTTTTCAGTGTAGTAGGTGAAGTATAGTAGTGTATTCATTAGTGTAGTAGGTGAAGTATAGAAGTGTATTCATTAGTGTAGTAGTGAAGTATAGAAGTGTATTCATTAGTGTAGTAGGTGAAGTATAGAAGTGTATTCATTAGTGTAGTAGGTGAAGTATAGAAGTGTACTCATTAGTGTAGTAGGTGAAGTATAAAAGTGTATTATTAGTGTAGTAGGTGAAGTATAGAAGTGTATTCATTAGTGTAGTAGTGAAGTATAGAAGTGTATTCATTAGTTTAGTAGGTTAAGTATAGAAGTGTATTCATTAGTGTAGTAGTGAAGTATAGAAGTGTATTCATTAGTGTAGTAGTGAAGTATAGAAGTGTATTCATTAGTTTAGTAGGTTAAGTATAGAAGTGTATTCATTAGTGTAGTAGGTGAAGTATAGAAGTGTATTCATTAGTGTAGTAGGTGAAGTATAGAAGTGTACTCATTAGTGTAGTAGGTGAAGTATAGAAGTGTATTCATTAGTTTAGTAGGTTAAGTATAGAAGTGTATTTATTAGTGTAGTAGTGAAGTATAGAAGTGTATTCATTAGTTTAGTAGGTTAAGTATAGAAGTGTATTCATTAGTGTAGTAGTGAAGTATAGAAGTGTATTCATTAGTGTAGTAGTGAAGTATAGAAGTGTATTCATTAGTGTAGTAGGTGAAGTATAGAAGTGTATTCATTAATGTAGAAGGTGAAGTATAGAAGTGTATTCATTAGTGTAGTAGGTGAAGTATAGAAGTGTATTCATTAGTGTAGTAGGTGAAGTATAGAAGTGTATTCATTAGTGTAGTAGGTGAAGTATAGAAGTGTATTCATTAGTGTAGTAGGTGAAGTATAAAAGTGTACTTATTGGTGTAGTAGATACAGTATAGAAGTGTACTTATTGGTCTAGTAGGTTAAGTATGGAAGTGTATTCATTAGTTTAGTAGGTTAAGTATAGAAGTGTACTTATTGGTGTAGTAGGTGAAGTATAGAAGTGTACTCATTAATGTAGTAGATGGTGTATAGAAGTGTATCATTAGTGTAGTAGGTGAAGTATAGAAGTGTATTCATTAGTGTAGTAGGTTAAGTATAGAAGTGTACTTATTGGTGTAGTAGGTGAAGTATAGAAGTGTATTTATTAGTGTAGTAGGTGAAGTATAGAAGTGTATTCATTAGTGTAGTAGGTGAAGTATAGAAGTGTATTCATTAGTGTAGTAGGTGAAGTATAGAAGTGTATTCATTAGTGTAGTAGGTGAAGTATAGAAGTGTATTATTAGTGTAGTAGGTGAAGTATAGAAGTGTATTCATTAGTGTAGTAGGTGAAGTATAGAAGTGTATTCATTAGTGTAGTAGGTGAAGTATAGAAGTGTACTCATTAGTGTAGTAGGTTAAGTATAAAAGTGTATTATTAGTGTAGTAGGTGAAGTATAGTAGTGTATTCATTAGTGTAGTAGGTGAAGTATAGAAGTGTATTCATTAGTGTAGTAGTGAAGTATAGAAGTGTATTCATTAGTGTAGTAGGTGAAGTATAGAAGTGTATTCATTAGTGTAGTAGGTGAAGTATAAAAGTGTATTATTAGTGTAGTAGGTGAAGTATAGAAGTGTATTCATTAGTGTAGTAGGTGAAGTATAGAAGTGTATTCATTAGTGTAGTAGGTGAAGTATAGAAGTGTATTCATTAGTGTAGTAGGTGAAGTATAGAAGTGTATTCATTAGTGTAGTAGGTGAAGTATAGTAGTGTATTCATTAGTGTAGTAGGTGAAGTATAGAAGTGTATTCATTAGTGTAGTAGTGAAGTATAGAAGTGTATTCATTAGTGTAGTAGGTGAAGTATAGAAGTGTATTCATTAGTGTAGTAGGTGAAGTATAGAAGTGTACTCATTAGTGTAGTAGGTGAAGTATAAAAGTGTATTATTAGTGTAGTAGGTGAAGTATAGAAGTGTACTCATTAGTTTAGTAGGTTAAGTATAGAAGTGTACTTATTGGTCTAGTAGGTTAAGTATGGAAGTGTACTCATTAGTAAATGCCATTAAGCTGCACAGAAACACGTTCTTTTAGTTAGTTTTATTTAAATATTTAAACTATAAAAATAACATTGCAGTCTATGGTTCAAGTTAAATGCAGTATATACAGTTCATTACAAATAAAATACAACGTTCAAATGAAGTTAAACATTTACATACTGATATGAAAACATACTATACTACATATATTTCTCAATTCTAGTATTTTCTGCTGGTGCTTCTTCATATTTGCCGCACATTTTATACCAGATCGCAAACAGGGAAGTTAAATTTGACAGATTTTGAGTGAAATGCACCAAATAAACTGTAAATTAAATATTTCATGTATAGAATGTTCATTTGGTGTACAGTTACACACAGCACTACTGTGTCTGATCCACTCAGATCCACCAGCACAACACACACTAACACACCACCACCCCGTCAGTGTCACTGCAGTGCTGAGAATGATCCACCTCCCTAATAGTATCTGCTCTGTGGTGGTCCTGTGGGGGTCCTGATCATTAAAGAACAGAGTAATAAAGTATAAAGTATTACAGTCTGTAAGTGGAGGTCCTGTAAGGTCTGTGAAGCTGATACAGTGGACAGTGAGTGGAGGTCCTGTATGCTCAGTGGAGCTGATACAGTGGACAGTGAGTGGAGGTCCTGTATGCTCAGTGGAGCTGATACAGTGGACAGTGGGTGGAGATATAAGCAGGTGCTACTATTAATATGGCTGGTTGGTGTATGCAATGCTTTCCAGCCTAATACAAGACACTGATTTAAAACCACAGGGGTATAGAGTATTAAACACTACTGAAAGACATATTAATCCCGCTTAAGAGGTTCAGTATATGGCTGTAGATGTTGTTTGGCAAGCCTGAACTATCTTGTATCTCTTCTTTTGGAGTAGTTTGGGTCTGTCTCAAACTCTAGTGAGTGTGTAAGTAGGCTGTCTATGTAGGCAGCTGTGTAAGTATCAGCGTTCTCTCCTCATCTCTCCTCATAAAACAGATTACTGAGACGCTCTAGTTAGAGAGAGACTGCGTCACGGCTTGTTCCCGCCCACTGCAGCACGCCACCGGTGGTTTAGCTGGTTGCTAAGCTACCGGCCAGCATCCAAAACAATAGCTCCAGGCTTAAAAATCCGCTAGCATAAATGCTAATGTCTAGAGTATAAAAGTGTAAATGGTGAAGGACTCGTTACAGAGTTGATAATAAAATACTGTTTTGTGTGATTATATGACCAGAAACTCATTAAAACTCCAGAGAGAATCAAAATAACTCACATTTTAAAACCACTTCACTGCTCCTAGATTAGCCTGCGGTGCATCATGGGATTGTCTTAGCGGCTGAGGAAGAGTTCGATGCTTCTTAAAATCAGGTGTAAATAAGGTTCCTCAGTAGACAGCATGTTTAAGGTATGTAAGAATTGGGACAGTCTACATGTCGGGAGCACAGATATGTAGGCAGCTTGCTAGGTTTTTAGACACACCCTTTTTTCATACAGCTGTGGATCAGGATGCAGTCCTGTGGGCTTCTTTTCAAGTAGGAGTAATGAGCAAACATACAAGTCACATTATTATGACCACTTCCTACCTTCCACGGCGCCAGCGTTTTGGTCTGAGGGAATGTTATGGTGACGTTCTCTGAACTCATCCATGTGGAAGACACTCTCAACCCATTTGGGTCCAGCAAGACAATGCGACACATCACACGGTTAGAAATGTCCCACATTGGTTGAAGAACTGACCAAGACCTCTAAGTACTACTCTGGACCCCTAATTCCCCATACTTGAACCCAATTGAGCATCTGTGGGACCACCTGGATGGTGGTGTTGGCTCTATGGATCCTCCTCCACACTCCCTCCAGCAGCTGTGGGATGCACTGCAGTCAGCATGATACCTCCAGATACCTGTGATCACCTACCAGGACCTTACTGAGTCTCCAAGTCTGTCTAGCTGCTGCCTGTGCTGCACACGGCGCTCACTCTGGATGTTAGCTGGTGGTCATAATAATGTGACTCCACTGTGTATGTTCTCTTCATAGAAAGTTTTCGTTTTAAAGCTCACAAGTTTTAAGCTCTTTAAAGTTTGAGTTGTGGTCCATGACAGCAGCACATTAAGCACAAGCTCATAGTTGCCCATGCAGCACGTATCAAAGCCAGTTTTTGTTCTTCTTACTAGAGATGTTCTAGTTAGCACAGCTAACTTGGACTGTGTGTTTAATGACTTGGGCCAGGTTCTCTGAGGGAGTGGGGTTAATAATAATGCAGATTAAAGGCTTTTTAATATTTTTTGTAACATACAGGTATCATATGAGTTCCAATAAGTAGATAGACTGCATTCAGAATTCATTCATTTCAGCTACATCACTGTATCCATGGCTCGGGCTTTGCACTGCTTAATATTAAGTCAGGCATCATTAATGGTGAAATCAGCTTTAACTGCATTTAGTCTACAGTGAGTTGTAACATTGAGTGTACTGGGACTGTGAAGTGAGTCTTTCTATGCAGTAAACAACAGAACCAGTACCCAGTCATTAGTCCTATCGTTCCACTTGGTAAGTCAGAACAGTTGCAGAGGATATTGTTCTGGCTTTGGACTAATCAGAAGTCTTTGATGACGTGTTGTATCCTCCAGTGCTGCCCACTACAGGTCTGAATGACGAGCTGGTAATATGAATCCCGTCCTTGGGCAACCTCAAGACATCGGTTTGTGTCTCTGTTCCTTATTGCCTGACCCTGTAGGTAAAACAGAACAATGTTATGTATATATATTTCTGTCCACTGTATCAGCTCCACTGACCATATAGGAGCTACACTTACAGTCTGTAGTTCATCTGATTCTCTGTATGGTCAGTACCCCCACAGGACCACCACAGAGCTAGTACTTAATTCATGTATGCAGAGCAGCAGTACAGCTGATTTCTGCCGAAGCTATGGAGTCCAAAAATGTTCTCAACTGTGTGGATGGAGGCTCTTTTGTTCACAGCACACTTCGCTGTTAAATCTGTTTTGTTCAGCTTGGAAATCAGTACATTGTGCCATACAGGGTCTCCTGAGACCACCACAGTTAGTATTTTTCAGTGAATACCTGTTTAAAGCTCCAGTGCATGTGGAATCCTTTCTGCTTGGCTAGTTTACAGTCATGAAGTCCAGGTACGTGACCCTCACCAGGATCCACCAGGCAGCGGTTACTGTTGTACTTATGAGATTTAATGCTTCCAATGTAAATCTCCCCACTCAGCCTGTAGTAACACCTCTGTATACAACAGGAAGATTAAACACCAACAAATACTGCAGTCATAGAAGATATCAAGTGTGAATCTGGGATTAGAGACGGGTAGTATGACAATAATTTGATGGTATCATGATAAATTAGACAAAAATGCATGTTTCTAAGCATATTGTGGATATTATCAGTAGTTAAACAACACAGAGAGCTGTCAGAACACATACCTGAGGCCCGTAGAAATGGCAGGAGTACAGAATAGGAATACTCCCAGGAACCGGTCCCTGATCAATGCAGTTATTGTCTGATAGGTCATTCCACAGCTGTCACAGAGAACCAATCAAACAGTGAAGTGCACTGAGCAGTGTTATATTTGATTCTGATTCTGATTCTGATTTGCAGTCTCTTTCTTCATTTGCGAAACATGTAATATAATATTATTAAGTTATAAGACAAATAAATGCTGCTCACAGCGCCGTAGCCGACGAGGTCCTCCCAGGTATCAAGCTGAGGGTACACGTTCTCTATGTACCACTTGAAGGGCTTACATTTCAGTTTCTCCCGCAGCTTCTTCCTCTCTGTCACATCCCCTATGTCGATTTCATGACCCTGAACAGCAACAAATAGAGCTTGTTTCGATGTAGAATCAGTCCAAGCATTATTGTACTGAGACCCATTCCCAACCACAAATGTTACAAACCTTTAAGGGGAGGTTCCAGCTGATAAGAACATTGGTTTTGTATTCATCCATCCAGACTTCAGCCACCCTCAGAGCATTTCTTCTCAACGGCACGCTCAGGTCCAGCGCATAGGGCTTATGTGCCCTCTCTATGTGGGCGATCCTGGAACACGGCACCACCTCAATACTTCCTCCACAGGTCCAAACCTGCAGCAGCACAACGACCTGATCAACCAGGTTCACAACTTCTAACATGCTGGTGCTGTAGAGTCAAGACACGTGTGACCACTCACCCGTATTCCGAGCTCCACGTTCTCGCCTCCGTAGACTTCCATTCCTTTGTCCAGCACTCCGATCTCTCCCAGGAATGACCGATCAGCTACAAGGATCCCCATGACTGATGGACTCCTGAGGCAGGAATGAATTAATATTTTTATATGAACTGCACAGAGTTTATCACTAACATACATTGATGTACACAGGTAGAGGCCTGATGGGCCCAAAGGAGCTCACAGGAGTCTCAGTATTTGTTGTTGTTTACAGGTGATCTGCCACTGTAGCAGGGTTTGTCATGTCAAAGGTTATCTATATTTATGTAATGTTTACATCACATACTCAGATTTGATTACCACTGTGCTGTATTTTGGTAATGAGACTGGCAACACAGCGGGTTGGATGCCAACCCAGCATTTCTGGGTGTCAGGAACAGGACAGTACAGGCTGTCTGTCCTTCAACGAGAACTTGAGGTAATAGATATGTTAAGGTGTGGAGGACAGTTGAAGTGGCTTAAACGTATTGAGCTATTTATTTGCACACACACTAGTGAACACACACATATGGGCAGCCCTATCCACAGTCCCCGGGGAGCGGTTGGGGCTTAGGTGTCCTGCTCAGGTTCTGTCAGTTCAGAGGATCAAACCAGAGATCTTCTGGTCACAAGACTGGTTCCCTAAACTTCCAGACGTCTGGTATCATAACCCACGCCAGACTCCACAGACTGTTCTCCAGGATATGTCACAATACACAGCCTGATCTTTGCTCCTGACACCCATAAATATTTCCAGAGTGGGCTGAATTGGTGAAGTCTGATCCTGGCATAACAGAAAATCTAGGTCCAAGCCAGGGGTGACAGCGGCAATCAGGAACTCCCTTATCAGAATAGGAAGAAACCTTGAGAGGAACCAGACGCAAAATGAGGAACCCATCCTCCTCTGGTCCACACCGGAGAGTAAAACAAGTACAAATGCAACACGAAAATAATGAGATTTATTCTTTTCATATGTATTATATGCTGTGATTGGACGTATTTAGATTGATCACTGATAACCAAGAGCTGTTAAAGGCCTGTCAGAGTAATATAATAATCAGACACAGATCTATAAAAATCCGTCACAGTCACCAGATTATGTTCTATATTGATAAGCTCTGTGATTCTGAGTGAGTCACTTACTTTCCTGGCTCTGACTTGTCGTTAAGCTTACGCCACTCTGGCCTGAAGCCTTCGTACATGCACCAGAGCTGCCAGTCAAAAGCGTGAGCGGCTGCAGCGTACGTAATCACCTCGAGAGTGTCAAAATTCACTCTGTCGAACACCGGAGACACCACCACCGTCCTGTCAGCTTTGATTCTCGCCAGCAGCGGCTCTGCCCTAACATCAGAAAAGGGTGAGATGAAATATTGATGAATGTTAAAAGAAGCAATGACAAGCAATGGCTAATAGTGGCTTAGGTCCCTCCGCGGCCCACGAGAAAAGGCTGAGTACACGATGTATAAATAAATGAATGATATGGCGCCCCCTGGTTCCCATCACCACCACCAATGTAGAGAAAGAGCTGTTGAGCTTCTCTATAATAGAAATGTATGAATTACTGTTACCATTGCTCATGTACTTCAATGTGAGCATCCAGAATGGCCACAACTTCTCCAGCAGCTGCCTCCCATCCTGAAATCCGTGCTTGTGTCAGACCCAGACGCTCTTTGTGTGTGACTCTCTTAATTAAACTCGGCTTCTCGTGATGAATCAAGTCAATATATTCATCGAGCTTCTTCTTGAGATCATCTATGAAGAAAGACATGAGATTAAAAACAGACTGACTGTTAAACTCAGCACTGAGGAGCAGCAGGTGCATCATCTCCTCTACTGTTTATGATCTTAAGACTCGTGAGTGATGTTAGACTACAGACCGTTCGTGCTGTGGTCGTCCACCAGTATGATCTCCTTGAGCAGGTGAGCAGGTGTTCTGTCTATGATGCTGCGTATGGCTCTCTTTATGACCGACAGAGCCTCGTCCAGGTAGATCAGAACCACACTGACTGTGGGGAGCTCCTTCGGGTAAACCTTGGTAGCACATCTGAGTAACCACAAACACGATCATCACTTCAGTAAGTGGGTCTGAACATCTGAAGAAGGTATGTTTGGGTGATTCTTCAATCAGGACGCAGTTAGTTTTATTCTAGGTAAGAATGTTAATAATCTAGTTGCACTTTTCAAATATAAAATCATGAGAAACTCTTTAATTTAGAATGTAATGTGGCATAATTATCTTTAATGACAGTTAATTTAACATCTACTGCTGGACGGTCGTATTCACTGACAGTTTTAGACGGAAGCAAAAAGAAACTTAAATGAATTGGATGTGGATGCACTGAAAACAATGAGGTATTGTTGAATAATTTAATATGCAGATCATCTATAATAATAATGGACTTGGGAACAAACAATGCATGTCATGTGAATAACCCACTTAGTTTATCTAGACACAATAAAATATTTAAATCCACTTTTATCACTTAATTTGGAGAATCAGACATTATTATTATTATTATTATTATTATTATTACTAAATTGAACCTATCTAAACCAAATGATTTAAAAAACACATTTTTACTAAATGTTTGAAATGTCTACTGGCCTTGGCTTTGCCCCATGAAGGTCACTAGGGGTCTTTTTTATTATTACAGATGCCAGCACCTCATTGTGTATATGCATTTCAAATAAAAGTCCCTTTTCTTACAGTTCTCGAACCCCAAATTGTGCCAAACTGTTTATTTATAATCTGATATAACTAAATTACCATCTCTGATAGTTAAACAACATATATATATATATATACCTTTGCAGGCAAAAGGAAATAAAAATACTTTTTTATGAATGCACTGAAAATTGTTGAAAATAAAACTTTCTGTAATAATATAAATTTATATATAATAAAAGTTTCACTAACTTGAATTCCATTCTCTGCAAAATTCCATTATATATATATATATATATATGTATATATATATATATATATATATATATATATATATATATATATATATATATATATATATATATGTGTGTGTGGAACTGTTTTTAAATCACATTATTGTTAACAATAACAATCATACTAGTCAAAGTGCTACTTCTTAAAAATAGTATTATGTATTTTTTCCTACTTGGGGTCTCGAGTGTCCGGCAGGCTCCTGTTTAGAGGTAGTCTGTCACTGAGGAACACGTTGTAGCCGTACTGCACGAAGAACTTCTGCGCCTCCCTCTGCTCCTCCTCTGTGAGATGGTCCCCCCACTTAGTGAACAGATACGATTTGGGGAACAGCTTTTTCTTCTTTGGCTTTGGTTCCTTGGGCGGCTCTTCTGCTCCTCTTTGTTCTCTTTTCTGACTCTGTTCCAGAGACTCCACTGTGGAGAAGAGAGCAGTGTTGATCTTCAGACTGTTAATGTGCTGCTCAGTGCTGCTAATCTAACCTGTACAGAACTTCTAGCACAGCAAAAACCTTCACTGCTCACTTTACTGCTCCCTCTAAACATGAGCTTCCTTTCACCCTGTCCAACCATTTCAGCATCTACTGACAGAACTGAATAAACAGAGAAGGTTCAGAAGTACTGGGAATAAAGTTAAAGTCCTGTTAACCTGCATTCAGTTGATTAATGTTATCCTGTGAAGACTTTTAGAGACATGCCTACAAGGTCTTACCACAGTGAAAGCCTAATTTTTGTGGTTTGTCCTGCTGCTGTTTAGGACGTCCACGCTTAAATATAATATAGTCCAATAGATGCTCAATTGGGTTCAAGTCTGGGGAATTAGGGGTCCAGGGTAGTACTTGGAGGTCTTGGTCAGCTCTTCCAACCAGTGTGGGACATTTCTAGCCGTGTGATATGTTGCATCGGCTTGCTGGAAGATCCCATCCACCCCAGAGAAGACAATGTATGGTGTACGTGACCTGCAAGGATGGATTCAGACCCAGATCGGTTGAGAGTATCTTCCACATGGATGAGTGGGTCCAGAGAACACCACAAAAACATTCCCCCAGACCAGAACACTGCCCCCTACGCACTTGCTGCCGAAAGTAGGAACATAATAATGTGACTTGACTGTTTATATAGTTCAAAAATCTTCTTACATGTTGTAAGTTATTTTTTTCTAACATATATAATGTGATAAGAAATAAATTAACACTAAGACTGAGTCCCAAATTGCTCCTTACTCCCTACATACACTCACTAGTCACTTCACCAGGTACACATCCTTTTATTTACACTGCATATACTGTAGGTCCATATAGGAGAACTTTGTAGTTCTACTCTTACAGTCTGTAGTTCATCTGATTCTCTGTATACTTTGTTACCCTGTTCTTTAATGATCAGGACCCCCACAGGACCACCACAGAGCAGATACTAATTGGGTAGTGGATCATTCTCAGTGCGACATGGTGGTGTAGTGGTTAGTACGGTGGTGTAGTGGTTAGTACGGTGGTGTAGTGGTTAGTATGGTGGTGTAGTGGTTAGTATGGTGGTGTAGTGGTCAGTATGGTGGTGTAGTGGTCAGTACAGTGGTGTAGTAGTTAGTACGGTGGTGTAGTGGTTAGTACGGTGGTGTAGTGGTTAGTACGGTGGTGTAGTGGTTAGTACGGTGGTGTAGTGGTTAGTACGGTGGTGTAGTGGTTAGTAAGGTGGTGTAGTGGTTAGTATGGTGGTGTAGTGGTTAGTATGGTGGTGTAGAGGTTAGCATGGTGGTGTAGTGGTCAGTACGGTGGTGTAGTGGTTAGTATGGTGTATAGTGGTTAGTACTGTGGTGTAGTGGTTAGTACGGTGGTGTAGTGGTTAGTATGGTGGTGTAGTGGTTAGTACGGTGGTGTAGTGGTTAGTACGGTGGTGTAGTGGTTAGTATGGTGGTGTAGTGGTTAGTACGGTGGTGTAGTGGTTAGTATGGTGGTGTAGTGGTCAGTATGGTGGTGTAGTGATCAGTATGGTGGTGTAGTGGTTAGTACGGTGGTGTAGTGGTTAGTACGGTGGTGTAGTGGTTAGTACGGTGGTGTAGTGGTTAGTATGGTGGTGTAGTGGTTAGTATGGTGGTGTAGTGGTCAGTATGGTGGTGTAGTGGTCAGTACAGTGGTGTAGTAGTTAGTACGGTGGTGTAGTGGTTAGTACGGTGGTGTAGTGGTTAGTACGGTGGTGTAGTGGTTAGTATGGTGGTGTAGTGGTTAGTACGGTGGTGTAGTGGTTAGTAAGGTGGTGTAGTGGTTAGTATGGTGGTGTAGTGGTTAGTATGGTGGTGTAGAGGTTAGCATGGTGGTGTAGTGGTCAGTACGGTGGTGTAGTGGTTAGTATGGTGTATAGTGGTTAGTACTGTGGTGTAGTGGTTAGTATGGTGGTGTAGTGGTCAGTATGGTGGTGTAGTGATCAGTACTGTGGTGTACTGGTTAGTATGGTGGTGTAGTGGTTAAGGCTCTCCGCTCTAATTCATCCCAAATGTGTTCTATCAGGTTGAGGTCAGGACTCTGTGCAGGCCAGTCTGATTATGATAAAAATATTTTAATAGTAAACACAGGTGAGCAGAAGCAGGTCTGACCAGGTATTAATCTATAACCTGGGTACTTAGATAACATGTTTTAGTACTGTGCCTGTCCAGGATATAATGTCAGAGAGTAAAATTAAAGATGTCAGAGTGAACAAGTGGTAAAACCCAGATTTATCTCACTGTTTCATCCTCCAGTTCATTGTAACCTGTGTGTCTGGACATGTTGTTGCATAATGTGCAGACCCATGAGTGGCCACACAGGGGCGGTCTGTGGTATAGAAATAAAACTTGTTGGGCCACTATCTAGCAGAATGTTCTGGACTCTCTCCCCTCTGATGTGACCTGGAGGCTATTGTTGAATATGTGTAATTATTGATAATTATTTAGAATTATTATTATTAGTCTTTGTAATTCTGGGAACTGGAGATGAGAGTGCCAGTTATCTCTTTACTCTGGCAGCAGGTTTGGGGAAACAGAGCCCACCCCCATTTTCTGTTTTGCCCTGACGCCAGACTGGGTCACAAAATCACTGACCACATAAATCAAACCGATTTAATTCAAACTTAAAAAAATACGAAAAGACTGGAGAAAGATTGTTATTGGTCCTCTAATATTCACCATGGAAACTGTGTAATATGAAAAAAACACCTAGTAAATGAAAAAAAGTTTGCCTTTCATGTTTAACAATGAATAGCATTTTAATTGATTATTATAGAAATTAATATTATTCAGTGTTGTCAGTGTTTTCTAGTAAAAACATTGATCTGCACTGGCAATTCAAAAGGCACCAAGTTGTACGAATAACCCTTTAAAGTGCAGCTTATTTACATTTACATACAATTTTAATATACCAGCATTATTATAAGTAGTATTATTATTATTATTATAACTTATTCAGTATTTGTCCACATAAGATCATTTTCCAGTTCCATTCTACAAAGTAGCTCTGCTCCCAGTTTGGATTCCACATGTCTTTAAAATCAGTAGTATATGTTGTTTTTAAGGTTAAGTTTCAGGTCCGGTGGCTACAGCAGAGTAATTTAAATCAATATTATCATATTATTTCTTCATTCATTATTTTTGTTTGCATTTTTACTTTTAGAATATTGAAATAAGTGAAAGTAGAAATACAATTCCCAGCAACTGGATGTCCTAGTCAGTCAAGACAGGTACAAGTACAGGAACAGTTGCAAAACAACAAACTGAAAAAACAAAAACAAAAACGGCTTTAAATTTTTAAGAAACTAGGGTCACATAGGTCTGAGCAGTGTAAATCAAAGTGCCCTTTCATTTCCTGGTAGGTGAAGCATGTTTTGTCATCATGATTATTTAAAAAAATATTATTCTCTATGATACTTAAATATTTTTTAATGAACATGAAACAACATTTTATATATTTATATATATAGTTTGTTTTACCAGTAAATTCTAAGATTTTTAGACTATTTGTGGCATGAAATACAAATTAATGATCAATTCACAGATGAACATGGATAAAATGAGTGAATAACTTTTAGATAGATAGATATATAGATATTCTATTGATCGCAGAGGGAAAAACAAGAGAATTTAAGACGTGTTTCTGCCCAGTTTAGAACATCATTAATCTCATATTTCCAAATCTATGATTTTTTTAAAAAGAAATGGACAATTTTGTGGAAAACCTTGCCGGTTGAAGCCTACACAACATATCCTACACTCGACATTCAAAGAAATAGATATATAGATTCATAATATTAGAAATAATAATCATAACAATAATAATAATGAACATTCTCACCTAATTTATTGACCCGTTGCTCGATTCCGTCTAGTTTCTTTAAAATGGTCTCCTCGGCCGGCCACTGTACTCGGCTGCTCTCACTGGAATTCTCCTGAGGTCTGGAAAACACCATATACGACACAGAGTACAGGAAAAGTCCTAAAGTGCAGAGGAAGCCCAGTCCTTTAATCACCCCACGGCTCCTCATCCTCAAACATCAGCTCCAGCAATCTGCTCTACCACTCTATCTGAGGCACCTGCACTCAGGTAACAAACACCACCACTGTAATCAACATAGAGCATTCCAGATAAGATACCTGGGAGTGGTTGTGACTTCACTCAACACAGTTACTGCTGGAGGTGAACAGAAAGGTATTGATGTGTTTATGTGCTTTATTTGTATGAAGAAAGTATGTAAACATTTGCAGCAGCTGAATTAAATGAATCACTTCAGTCAGGTGCTGAGCTTGGAGGGTTTGTTTAGCACTCTCATTAGGACCCCTAGGTACAAACACAGGTCTGCTGACAGTGCCCAGTAGACGGCTGATACAGGATCAGTCTTTAAAGTGCAGTTGGTGATTCTGGAGAACGATTGTTGATATTTGAAGTTAAAAAATACACCCCTCTCTTCAGTGCTCCTTCAGAGGCTGTGCCCCCACATATCTATGGATTAACGTTCCCAGGATGATTAACTCTGCGTTAGCAAACTTGCCTTTCGATCTTTGTGACCATAAAACTTCTCAGCTTCTTTGTCCTGTTTCATATTAAAAGACGCAGCAGCTCCACGCTGGTGCCTCAGTCTACCTGTCTGTCTGGGTTCTTTTTAGTTTGTACTTAAATTGTGCTGCAGTAGCTGCTACATCATTTAAGGTGGAACGGGACAGTTTGAACAAGAAACTGGTGAATAGAAAGCCAGCTTGATTTTTTTTATCTTCACTATGACAAAACATTATGCTCCTTCTTTTTTATATTGTCTCATTTCACCTTTTTGTTCCATTTTAAATGGTGCCTGGTAAACTTCATTCTCAGTCTATGTTCTTCAGATCCTTTTCTCTTTGGCTGTTTCTCCGCCATCTCTCCTTCTTGACAATGCGTGGAGTTCGGCATGTAACCCCTTTCAGGGGTGATTTGTAGGCTTAGAGGGTTAGGGGTACTGAGCACCCAAATGAGAACAGCTCATTAAAAAAAAAAAAATCAATCCAAAATTTTGATTGGGGCAACACTGTGACTGGAAAGACACCAACAAACCTTAAAAACCCTTAGTTCACAACAAAGCTTAATTTACAAATGTATTTAAACTTTCTATTAAAAGTAGAAAATTATAAAAGGATAAACTAAATACGTATAGTGTATATGGAAACGAAAATAAATAGAGCCATATCAATTTAACACATTTTTCTGATTGAATATTGAGCTGCTGTGGGTTAAAGGGTGACCAGATGATAATGAGAGAAATTCAGGGCATGAGACTTGGGATGAGAGTGTCAAGACAGAATCATTAGAATAATTTAGCTCAGACACACCAGTTCTAATAATCACTTATCAATATTGTTACCATTATCAACATTACCTTATAGTATGATCCCTTTATATCTTAGGATCCTGTAACAATAATTATCTAATACACAGACAGCTCTACTGTAGCACCTTAGCTTTAATAACACACAGACTAACCAACAACACAGCAGCTACAGCTTCTCTCACTCTTTATAAACAGTAAACAGACCACCTGCAGCATTAGCCTGATAAACTAAACTAAACCATCAGATAGTCACACCTAATTAACAATAACAGAATAAAGAGTGATCAGAAATATGGGTTAGATTAGAGCTAGGCTAATGAGGACTGTGATGTGTTGCTTCTGAGTAATAAAGAACAAAAATACTACTTTATAAAACTTACTAGACACACGACACCATTTAAATAAAGCACAGACTGAAGGTGTGTCTGAAATCTCCTACTAGTCAGTAGGTACTGGATTAGAGTCAGTACGTACTGCTGGAGCGGTAGACTAGTAGGTAATCTCAGGTGAGTAGGTTTTAGTACCACACAAGCTCAGACGTACTACGTCCACCATCTTACCAGTGTCCTGTGAGGCAAGACGTCAGACCACCACCGTAAAAGTCCTGCTATTCATTTAAAAGCTCGTTTACTGACAGATTTAGATCTTTTAGTGACTCTGATCTGTGTTTTTATCTGATTATGTATCCGACGGTGTGGAGCTGTAGATCAGAGAAGATGAAACTGGAGGAATGTAATCATTGTTTATCTCAGCAGTAGCGCTAACTCCTGTAGCGGCGGTTCACTAGCACTAGCTACGTACACACAGCCGACGTTCAGCTTTCACCGTTTATTTCGTGAGCGCGGCTAGTATGTCTGAATACTCAGTAGTGAAATCAGTAGGCCTACTGATTTACTACTGAGTATTCAGACATACTAGCTGCGCTCGCCTACTGATTTCACTACTGAGTATTCAGATATACTAGCCGCGCTCGCCTACTGATTTACTACTGAGTATTCAGACATACTAGCTGCGCTCGCCTACTGATTTACTACTGAGTATTCAGACATACTAGCTGCGCTCGCCTACTGATTTCACTACTGAGTATTCAGACATACTAGCTGCGCTCGCCTACTGATTTCACTACTGAGTATTCAGACATACTAGCTGCGCTCGCCTACTGATTTCACTACTGAGTATTCAGACATACTAGCTGCGCTCACCTACTGATTTCACTACTGAGTATTCAGACATACTAGCTGCGCTCGCCTACTGATTTCACTACTGAGTATTCAGACATACTAGCTGCGCTCGCCTACTGATTTCACTACTGAGTATTCAGACATACTAGCTGCGCTCGCCTACTGATTTACTACTGAGTATTCAGACATACTAGCTGCGCTCGCCTACTGATTTCACTACTGAGTATTCAGACATACTAGCTGCGCTCGCCTACTGATTTCACTACTGAGTATTCAGACATACTAGCTGCGCTCGCCTACTGATTTCACTACTGAGTATTCAGACATACTAGCTGCGCTCGCCTACTGATTTACTACTGAGTATTCAGACATACTAGCTGCGCTCACCTACTGATTTACTACTGAGTATTCAGACATACTAGCCACGCTCACCTACTGATTTCACTACTGAGTATTCAGATATACTAGGCGCGCTCGCCTACTGATTTACTACTGAGTATTCAGACATACTAGCCACGCTCACCTACTGATTTCACTACTGAGTATTCAGATATACTAGCCGCGCTCGCCTACTGATTTACTACTGAGTATTCAGACATACTAGCCGCGCTCGCCTACTGATTTACTACTGAGTATTCAGACATACTAGCTGCGCTCGCCTACTGATTTACTACTGAGTATTCATACATACTAGCTGCGCTCGCCTACTGATTTACTACTGAGTATTCAGACATACTAGCTGTGCTCGCCTACTGATTTCACTACTGAGTATTCAGACATACTAGCTGCGCTCACCTACTGATTTCACTACTGAGTATTCAGACATACTAGCTGCGCTCGCCTACTGATTTACTACTGAACAGTAGGCAAGTAGGCGATTTTGGATGCACCTTGTGTGTGCATGCGCACTGTTGCCAACTCCTCAGTAAGGAAAGTTGCTATTGGCTATCCTAAAAATCGCTAGAAGTTGCTAAATGCTGTAAACACCTAATTTGCAAGTGATCTATTTGCGTGTATTTGAAGTAATAATGTAGGAGAGACAAAAAGTGAGGAAAAACACCCCAAATATGTTTGAACTACAAATAAACTCTGAATAAATGAACTTCTTCTGTGTATTCTTTTTTGTTGCCTTTGAAATAGGCTGTGTCACACTGAAGAATTTATATATCTATCTAAGACACATTTATATTTTCATCCTGCTCTGTAGATAGGGGGCGGAGTCAGCGGCGGCTTTAGGCATGCGCAGTGAGTGTAGTGGATCGTGGAATGGTCTGCTCTGACTGTGAGACTGAGCACTGTGAGTGTTGAGGGTCATGGAGTGGTGAGGGTCTGCTCTGACTGTGAGACTGAGCACTGTGAGTGTTGGGGGTGGTGGAGTGGTGAGGGTCTGCTCTGACTGTGAGACTGAGCACTGTGAGTGTAGTGGGTGGTGGAGTGGTGAGGGTCTGCTCTGACTGTGAGACTGAGCACTGTGAGTGTTGGGGGTGGTGGAGTGGTGAGGGTCTGCTCTGACTGTGAGACTGAGCACTGTGAGTGTAGTGGGACGTGGAGTGGTGAGGGTCTGCTCTGACTGTGAGACTGAGCACTGTGAGTGTAGTGGGTTGTGGAGCAATGAGGGTCTGCTCTGACTGTGAGACTGAGCACTGTGAGTGTAGTGGGTCGTGGAGTGGTGAGGGTCTGCTCTGACTGTGAGACTGAGCACTGTGAGTGTAGTGGGTGGTGGAGCGGTGAGGGTCTGCTCTGACTGTGAGACTGATCACTGTGAGTGTAGTGGGACGTGGAGTGGTGAGGGTCTGCTCTGACTGTGAGACTGAGCACTGTGAGTGTAGTGGGTGGTGGAGTGGTGAGGGTCTGCTCTGACTGTGAGACTGAGCACTGTGAGGGTAGTGGGTGGTGGAGTGGTGAGGGTCTGCTCTGACTGTGAGACTGAGCACTGTGAGTGTTGGGGGTGGTGGAGTGGTGAGGGTCTGCTCTGACTGTGAGACTGATCACTGTGAGTGTTGGGGGTGGTGGAGTGGTGAGGGTCTGCTCTGACTGTGAGACTGATCACTGTGAGTGTTGGGGGTGGTGGAGTGGTGAGGGTCTGCTCTGACTGTGAGACTGAGCACTGTGAGTGTAGTGGGTTGTGGAGTGGTGAGAGTCTGCTCTGACTGTGAGACTGATCACTGTGAGTGTTGGGGGTGGTGGAGTGGTGAGGGTCTGCTCTGACTGTGAGACTGAGCACTGTGAGTGTAGTGGGTCGTGGAGTGGTGAGGGTCTGCTCTGACTGTGAGACTGATCACTGTGAGTGTAGTGGGTGGTGGAGTGGTGAGGGTCTGCTCTGACTGTGAGACTGAGCACTGTGAGTGTAGTGGGTGGTGGAGTGGTGAGGGTCCGCTCTGACTGTGAGACTGAGCACTGTGAGTGTTGGGGGTCGTGGAGTGGTGAGGGTCTGCTTTGACTGTGAGACTGAGCACTGTGAGTGTAGTGGGTGGTGGAGTGGTGAGGGTCTGCTCTGACTGTGAGACTGAGCACTGTGAGTGTTGGGGGTGGTGGAGTGGTGAGGGTCTGCTCTGACTGTGAGACTGAGCACTAAGAGTGTAGTGGGTCGTGGAGTGGTGAGGGTCTGCTCTGACTGTGAGACTGAGCACTGTGAGTGTTGGGGGTGGTGGAGTGGTGAGGGTCTGCTCTAACTGTGAGACTGAGCACTGTGAGTGTAGTGGGTGGTGGAGTGGTGAGGGTCTGCTCTGATTGTGAGACTGAGCACTGTGAGTGTAGTGGGTGGTGGAGTGGTGAGGGTCTGCTCTGACTGTGAGACTGAGCACTATGAGTGTAGTGGGTGGTGGAGTGGTGAGGGTCTGCTCTGACTGTGAGACTGAGCACTGTGAGTGTTGGGGGTCGTGGAGTGGTGAGGGTCTGCTCTGACTGTGAGACTGAGCACTGTGAGTGTAGTGGGTGGTGGAGTGGTGAGGGTCTGCTCTGACTGTGAGACTGAGCACTGTGAGTGTTGGGGGTGGTGGAGTGGTGAGGGTCTGCTCTGACTGTGAGACTGAGCACTATGAGTGTAGTGGGTGGTGGAGTGGTGAGGGTCTGCTCTGACTGTGAGACTGAGCACTGTGAGTGTTGGGGGTCGTGGAGTGGTGAGGGTCTGCTCTGACTGTGAGACTGAGCACTGTGAGTGTAGTGGGGTGTGGAGTGGTGAGGGTCTGCTCTGACTGTGAGACTGAGCACTGTGAGTGTAGTGGGTGGTGGAGTGGTGAGGGTCTGCTCTGAGTGTGAGACTGAGCACTGTGAGTGTTGGGGGTGGTGGAGTGGTGAGGGTCTGCTCTGACTGTGAGACTGAGCACTGTGAGTGTAGTGGGTTGTGGAGCAATGAGGGTCTGGTCTGACTGTGAGACTGAGCACTGTGAGTGTTGGGGGTGGTGGAGTGGTGAGGGTCTGCTCTGACTATGAGACTGAGCACTGTGAGTGTAGTGGGTGGTGGAGTGGTGAGGGTCTGCTCTGACTGTGAGACTGATCACTGTGAGTGTTGGGGGTGGTGGAGTGGTGAGGGTCTGCTCTGACTGTGAGACTGATCACTGTGAGTGTTGGGGGTGGTGGAGTGGTGAGGGTCTGCTCTGACTGTGAGACTGAGCACTGTGAGTGTAGTGGGTGGTGAGTGGTGAGGGTCTGCTCTGACTGTGAGACTGATCACTGTGAGTGTTGGGGGTGGTGGAGTGGTGAGGGTCTGCTCTGACTGTGAGACTGATCACTGTGAGTGTTGGGGGTGGTGGAGTGGTGAGGGTCTGCTCTGACTGTGAGACTGAGCACTGTGAGTGTAGTGGGTGGTGGAGTGGTGAGGGTCCGCTCTGACTGTGAGACTGAGCACTGTGAGTGTTGGGGGTCGTGGAGTGGTGAGGGTCTGCTCTGACTGTGAGACTGAGCACTGTGAGTGTAGTGGGTGGTGGAGTGGTGAGGGTCTGCTCTGACTGTGAGACTGAGCACTGTGAGTGTTGGGGGTGGTGGAGTGGTGAGGGTCTGCTCTGACTGTGAGACTGAGCACTGTGAGTGTTGGGGGTGGTGGAGTGGTGAGGGTCTGCTCTGACTGTGAGACTGATCACTGTGAGTGTTGGGGGTGGTGGAGTGGTGAGGGTCTGCTCTGACTGTGAGACTGAGCACTGTGAGTGTTGGGGGTAGTGGAGTGGTGAGGGTCTGCTCTGACTGTGAGACTGAGCACTGTGAGTGTAGTAGGTTGTGGAGTGGTGAGGGTCTGCTCTAACTGTGAGACTGAGCACTGTGAGTGTAGTGGGTCGTGGAGTGGTGAGGGTCTGCTCTGACTGTGAGACTGAGCACTATGAGTGTAGTGGGTGGTGGAGTGGTGAGGGTCTGCTCTGACTGTGAGACTGAGCACTGTGAGTGTAGTGGGTCGTGGAGTGGTGAGGGTCTGCTCTGACTGTGAGACTGAGCACTGTGAGTGTAGTGGGTGGTGGAGTGGTGAGGGTCTGCTCTGACTGTTAGACTAAGCACTGTGAGTGTTGGGGGTCGTGGAGTGGTGAGGGTCTGCTCTGACTGTGAGACTGAGCACTGTGAGTGTAGTGGGTTGTGGAGCAGTGAGTTGGGGGAGTGTTGGGGGGCCGCCTTCCAATGAAGACCACCTGCGTCTATGACTGAACCACTAAATTTAAAACATCCACTGAAACCTCCGTATGTCTGCTCTTACCATTCTGTGGAGGAGAACCAGCACCAGAGCTTCCTTATCCAGAGAAATGTCTCGCTTATGAAGCTCAGAGGAAGCAGACGTGTCGGTGCTGGTGAGTCTATCAGTTCAGTAACTGTTCTCTGATCAGTGTCCACCGCGCTAGGCTATCTGGACTGTAACTAACACCCACGCAGAGTGGCTCGGGCAGCTGCTGGACTTGGGTTTAACCGGCTTTCAGAAATATAAACTCACCGTTTGTGTGTAGGAGGACACGCCCACCTTCCCACTGTGCAGGTACTGATACGCTTCAGTACTTTTATAGTTTTCATTACTGAACCGTCTACACCTTCCGAGAGTACAGAGTAATTAAACATGTCTCCATAAGTAACCTCAGACCACCTTCTCAGATCACCCACCCACTGTGTTATTAACCTCAGACCACCTTCTCATATCACCCACCCACTGTGTTATTAACCTCAGACCACCTTCTCATATCACCCACCCACTGTGTTATTAACCTCAGACCACCTTCTCATATCACCCACCCACTGTGTTATTAACCTCGGAGGAGACAGTGTTGTCCCATTAGAGCTTCTTACTGTCTCTCTGGTCTCCCCCTATGTAACTGTATTAATTTTGGTTAGCTGAGCTGAAGTTCTAACACAAAGGCAGAAGAAACACACGCTTGAAAGTGGGTGTGGAGAAATACAGTGAATAGGGAAGCAGTTGGCCAGAGCCTGTGGTGAGTGGACACCTGCTGTATAGTAAAAGCAGTTATTGTAAATTGTTGATTGTGTTTATATGAATGCAGCATTCTGGTTGATGTGTGTTCAGTCTTGACAGTTTCATTTTCTATCACCATACAGCAGAAGTACTGGAGTAAAGTTTGGGAATCACTGTTTCATTGCATTGTTTTCAGTCCTGTAATGCCTCATATCAAATGAAATCCAATGGGAGTTCATCTCAAGCTACTTCAAAGAATGCCAAGCATCTATATAGCTATAAAACATTTTTTATTGATGGTCTGATCCACACCAACTCCCAAACACGGGACTGAGTAAATGATCTGCACACGTTAATGTTAGCAGCTCTTCCATTCGCAGACTTTTGTTTGGTTGGGGAATCCACAAGGTGATTTGTAAAGATATGGATTCGTATAGATAAAGAACTGGAGCTAGCCACTTTTGAGACCATTTCTCCTACTTAACGACGAGAAGCAAACCTCATGAGGGGGAAAGCAAGAACTGTCAATCTTTTAATAAAACTAGTGTAATTTATGCCCATATATAATGCATGATGCACTCACAGGAGTGAGTTTGTCATGCCTCCCTCCGTCTCCGCCAGCTCTAACATGCCTTCCAGCCTCAGGGCTCCATTTACCAGCCTTCATCCAACAATCACATAACTTCAAACTCTCAGTTAGCTGACTACTCCAGATTGGCCTCACCTACTGCCGCTACAGGAGTTACAGCTACCTACGTTTCTTCTGAGATAAAAATGATTACGTTTCTCCTGATTCATCTTCTCCGGGTTACAGCTCGACACCGTCTGAGTACAGTTTCAGACAAAAACGCAGCTCCGTGTCACAAACAGGATCTAAATCTATCAATAAACCAGGCTTTAAATGAATAGCAGGACATTCACGGTGGTGGTCTGACGTCTTGCGTCACAGGACGTTGGTAAGGACGTTCTAATGTTTTGGAGTTACTATGAGCTCTGTTTTCCCATCAACCTCTAACATCCATTGCACATAGGTGTGTTTACTGTTGGAACAGCATTGATTGAGACTGAGATTGAAATAAAAATCTTTTATCGTTTATTGCATTACAACAGTTACCGTTGTCACATAAAACCACAGCTGCCCCAGCTTTTTATTTCAGCTATCATCTCTGACTTTACATCTTTAAACTTTAATGCAACTCTGTATCTCAAAGGGCTCCCTGCTCTCCATACACAGCACTGCATATTTCGTTCGTGACTTCTGCACCCAAATAATGCTGTAAATGTGGGACAGTCCATACTGCAGCTTATGGGTGAGTAGAAATGGCTCTGTTAGACATATAACACGCTATATGGGTGGAAAACCAGTTGTATCTTGACCTACATAGGAAGTTCAATTTGAGATCAGTTGCTGGTGTATTTCAATCAATGACACAATTACTGTTCTGTTCAATACAACCCCCCACACATAGATCAACATTAGATCAAGTCGATCTTAAGCCTTTTAGAGAAACAGACAAGTTAATGCTGACAGTCTGGCAGAGAACTTCAACTACAGATCAGCCAACCTCAAGGAAAGCAGGTAGAGAAGTTTGTGTTTCAGAGCTTTTCTACAGCAGCCTGGAGTGACGAGTCCTGCCACCACGGCAGATCAGCCATGAATACTCTGTTATCACATCACAGTCCAAAGACCTACTCCGCCACCAGAAATACGAGAGTAATCTCATTTTTATTTAGTTATGAGTTATTTACTAGTTTTATAGTATAGTAGGTTTATAGTATAGTATTGAATTAATCAAAAGTATGCATTACATGCATCAGTTAGTTAAAATAATTTTATTTACTGGTACAAACACGTTACATTAGATAAAGGAATGTAAGAAACATAGATAAGGCATATTAAAAAAAGTTTTTATTTAATGACAACAGCCAAACATGCATCACCTATCAGGAAATGAACTAAGCTCAAACTAAGCTGACCCAGGCTTCTTACAAATGCAATGTCACCTGACCTGGCTAGTTAGGATGTCAGGTTTTCTTTCTCTCTCTTTCTCTCTCCCTCTCTCTCTCTCTCTCATACACACTCTTTTAGACTCTCTCTCTCTTTCTCTCACACACACACTCTTTTAGGCTCTCTCTCTCTCTCTCTCTTTCTTTTAGTTCCCTTTCTCTTTCTCTCTTTGTCAGACTCTCTCTTTCTCTGTCAGGCTCTCTTTCTCTGTCAGGCTCTCTCTCTCTCTCTCTCTCTCTCTCTCTTTCTCTTTCTCTCTCTCTCTCTCTCTTAGACTCTTTCTCTCTCTATCTTTCTCTCTCTCTGTCAGGCTCTCTATCTCTCTTTTAGCCTCTCTCTGTCAGGCTCTTCCTCTCTCTCTCTCTCTCTCTCTCTCTTTTCCCTCTCTTTCTCTCTCTCTCTCTCTCTCTCTTAGACTCTTTCTCTCTCCCTTTCTCTATCTTTCTCTCTCTCTGTCAGGCTCTTCCTCTTCCTCTTCAAATGTTTGTGATAAGAAGTGACAGCAGATTTGGAGGGCTCGTGTTTCCTGGCTTGAAGCTGACTGATTGTTTTAAGGTAAACAGTGATTTGACAGTGATCAGAATGTGGGAGCTGTGATTGGACAGTGAGTACACTATTAGTGGAGGGGTCCATGTCAGTGATTGCATAATCGACTACACTAGCTTTGAGAGCTGAACAGTATGTAAACCTCCCTAAAGAGTCTAGCTCTTTATCGTTCCTGCTCAGGACGTGATCAGGACTATTTCTCAGAGAGCAGAAGGTGCTGAGGTTCATGGAGGTTTGTTTGAATATGTATTTGTTGCCACTAGAGTTGATTATATCTCTCTCGTTGCCTGTTCTAACATTAAAATCTCCAATCAGCAGGACATTGTCCCCGGCCTGGAAATGCCTGATTTCTTGATGAAGATTCTCAAAGAAATGGTTCTGATTGTATGGAGATTCTGCAGTTGAGGCATGAGCTGCATATATGGCTAAGTCATTTTCACATCTGATTATGTTTTTTATTTAATTCTAGCCAGAAATATGATGATAGGTTGTCCTTACATATATTACAACCCCCTCCCCTCCGAGTCTCAACCATGTTTAATAGTGCTTTGTTTTAGAGGGGCAGCAGAATCTCTCTGTAATTTGGGGGACAGTGAGTATTGGTGTTGTCTTTATACCAGGTTTCTAATAACATAATGAAGACTTGGTCTGAAATCCAAAAAAGTTTATAGTTTTTTATATAATTATAATTTTTTATTAGTCTTCAGCAGATGAGCTTGAGCAGCTGCCTCACCTCTTCAATGGATGGATGGTCTGGTTGTTTGTCACCAGATACAACCCGTACCTAGAAGGATTGTGGGCAGGGTGGTAGAGCCTGTACTGCAGTGTTGGGCAGGGCTCTGCTGGTTGGTAAGATAAGATAAGATAATCCTTTATCAGTCCCACAGTTGGGGAACAGCAGCAAAGGGAGAGCAAGGCACTCAGTACAAACAACAAATAAATAAACAGTACAGTATTTACAATATAAATTAAAAAAGACTCAAGAACTCCTAAGATTGTATTTACAAATAATTGCATGTAGCCTCTTAATTTCACAGGGGGAATGAAAAATACTGCACACTATGGGTGTTGCAGTGATATGCTGGGATCTGGTGGGTGCTGTAGTGATGTGATTAGGTGAACACCTAAGTACTTATGATTCCACTCTCTCAATGTCTATACCTTGGATGTTCACATGTACAGGATGTTGAGAAACAGTGCCAGAACTTTTCCCTTGCCCTTGTGACCTACTGTTGGTTAGTGAGATAGTCCAGAATCCAGTTTGGTGCAGAGTTCCATGGGGATCTGCTGAAATATGCAGTGATACGCCAGGATCTGCTGGATTTTGCATTGATATGCAGGGATATGCAGTGATGTGCTATGATCTGGTGGGTGCTGTAGTGATATGCTGGGATCTGGTGGGTGTTGCAGTGATGTGCTGGGATCTGGTGGGTGCTGCAGTGATGTGCTATGATCTGGTGGGTGCTGCATTGATATGCTGGGATCTGGTGGGTGCTGCAGTGATGTGCTATGATCTGATGGGTGTTGCAGTGATGTGCTGGGATCTGGTGGGTGTTGCAGTGATGTGCTATGATCTGGTGGGTGCTGTAGTGATATGCTGGGATCTGGTGGGTGCTGCAGTGATGTGCTATGATCTGGTGGATACTGCAGTGATGTGCTATGATCTGGTGGGTGTTGCAGTGATGTGCTGGGATCTGGTGGGTGCTACAGTGATGTGCTATGATCTGGTGGGTGTTGCAGTGATGTTCTGGGATCTGGTGGGTGTTGCAGTGATGTGCTATGATCTGGTGGGTGCTGTAGTGATATGCTGGGATCTGGTGGGTGCTGCAGTGATATGCTGGGATCTGGTGGGTGTTGCAGTGATGTGCTATGATCTGGTGGATGCTGCAGTGATGAGCTATGATCTGGTGGGTGTTGCAGTGATGTGCTATGATCTAGTGGATACTGCAGTGATGTGCTGGGATCTGGTGGGTGCTGCAGTGATGTGCTGGGATCTGGTGGGTGTTGCAGTGATGTGCTATGATCTGGTGGGTGTTGCAGTGATATGCTGGGATCTGGTGGGTGCTGCATTGATATGCTGGGATCTGGTGGGTGTTGCAGTGATGTGCTATGATCTGGTGGGTGTTGCAGTGACGTGCTGGGATCTGGTGGGTGCTGCAGTGATGTGCTATGATCTGGTGGGTGTTGCAGTGATGTGCTGGGATCTGGTGGGTGTTGCAGTGATGTGCTATGATCTGGTGGGTGCTGTAGTGATATGCTGGGATCTGGTGGGTGCTGCAGTGATATGCTGGGATCTGGTGGGTGTTGCAGTGATGTGCTATGATCTGGTGGGTGTTGCAGTGATGTGCTATGATCTGGTGGGTGCTGCAGTGATGTGCTATCATCTGGTGGGTGCTGCATTGATATGCTGGGATCTGGTGGGTGTTGCAGTGATGTGCTGGGATCTGGTGGGTGTTGCAGTGATGTGCTATGATCTGGTGGGTGCTGCAGTGATGTGCTGGGATCTGGTGGATACTGCAGTGATGTGCTATGATCTGGTGGGTGCTGTAGTGATGTGCTGGGATCTGGTGGGTGCTGCAGTGATGTGCTATGATCTGGTGGGTGCTGCAGTGATGTGCTATGATCTGATGGGTGCTGCAGTGATGTGCTGGGATCTGGTGGGTGCTGCAGTGATATGCTGGGATCTGGTGGGTGCTGCAGTGATGTGCTATGATCTGGTGGGTGCTGCAGTGATGTGCTGGGATCTGGTGGATACTGCAGTGATGTGCTATGATCTGGTGGGTGCTGTAGTGATGTGCTGGGATCTGGTGGGTGCTGCAGTGATGTGCTATGATCTGGTGGGTGCTGCAGTGATGTGCTATGATCTGGTGGGTGCTGTAGTGATGTGCTGGGATCTGGTGGGTGCTGCAGTGATGTGCTATGATCTGGTGGGTGCTGTAGTGATATGCTGGGATCTGGTGGGTGTTGCAGTGATGTGCTGGGATCTGGTGGGTGTTGCAGTGATGTGCTATGATCTGGTGGGTGTTGCAGTGATGTGCTATGATCTAGTGGGTGCTGCAGTGATGTGCTATGATCTGGTGGGTGTTGCAGTGATGTGCTATGATCTGGTGGGTGCTGTAGTGATATGCTGGGATCTGGTGGGTGTTGCAGTGATGTGCTGGGATCTGGTGGGTGTTGCAGTGATGTGCTATGATCTGGTGGGTGTTGCAGTGATGTGCTATGATCTGGTGGATACTGTAGTGATGTGCTGGGATCTGGTGGGTACTGCAGTGATGTGCTATGATCTGGTGGGTACTGCAGTGATGTGCTATGATCTGGTGGGTGCTGTAGTGATGTGCTGGGATCTGGTGGGTACTGCAGTGATGTGCTATGATCTGGTGGGTGCTGCAGTGATGTGCTATGATCTGGTGGGTACTGCAGTGATGTGCTATGATCTGGTGGGTACTGCAGTGATGTGCTATGATCTGGTGGGTGCTGTAGTGATGTGCTGGGATCTGGTGGGTACTGCAGTGATGTGCTATAATCTGGTGGGTACTGCAGTGATGTGCTATGATCTGGTGGGTGCTGTAGTGATGTGCTGGGATCTGGTGGGTGTTGCAGTGATGTGCTATGATCTGGTGGGTGCTGTAGTGATGTGCTATGATCTGGTGGGTGTTGCAGTGATGTGCCATGATCTGGTGGATACTGCAGTGATATGCTGGGATCTGGTGGGTGCTGCAGTGATGTGCTGGGATCTGGTGGGTGCTGCAGTGATGTGCTATGATCTGGTGGGTGCTGTAGTGATGTGCTGGGATCTGGTGGGTACTGCAGTGATGTGCTATGATCTGGTGGGTACTGCAGTGATGTGCTATGATCTGGTGGGTGCTGTAGTGATGTGCTGGGATCTGGTGGGTGTTGCAGTGATGTGCTATGATCTGGTGGGTGCTGTAGTGATGTGCTATGATCTGGTGGGTGTTGCAGTGATGTGCCATGATCTGGTGGATACTGCAGTGATATGCTGGGATCTGGTGGGTGCTGCAGTGATGTGCTGGGATCTGGTGGGTGCTGCAGTGATGTGCTATGATCTGGTGGGTGCTGCAGTGATGTGCTGGGATCTGGTGGGTTTTGCAATGATGTGCTATGATCTGGTGGGTGCTGCAGTGATATGCTGGGATCTGGTGGATGCTGCAGTGATATGCTGGGATCTGGTGGGTGCTGCAGTGATATGCTGGGATCTGGTGGGTGCTGCAGTGATGTGCTGGGATCTGGTGGGTGCTGCAGTGATATGCTGGGATCTGGTGGGTGCTGTGTTGCTGGATGTTACTCTGCTCTGCTTTGCACAGTTCCTCCCAGATCAAATGCTAACATCCAGATGTTGTTTTTGTCCACATGTACATGTAAGTGATCTGGGATCAGCGCTGGGTGATGGGTGATTTTAATGCCTGTGATTTTTTGGCTAATAACATCATTAATGTCTTTAATTGTCTCTTCGTGGGAGTAAAGTAGAGATGGTGATGCTGGCATTTGGAAATTCTTTCCGAGCCATTTGAATCAGCATCAGTGAAAGATCTCTCCTCTGAGAGTGTAGCTCGTTTGTTCCTGTGTGTATAAAGATGTTATCAGGTACAACTATTTGAGTATGAGGAAGCAGTTTATGTACTGCCTGGGTTGTGGGACATTAGAATTATGTGTGTTGGGAACATCTGTGTGGTCCCACCCAATACCAGAAACAGGTAGATTTGTCACCCCCAAAAAAATTAAACCACAGAAAAGCGCAAACACTTTAATTTAAAAGCTCAGACTAGAAGGGTTTGGGTTAGCTAATGTTTATACTTTAGTCAGAAAGCACTACACACATAAAAACAATTAAATATAATAAATAACTATATGTTAATAAATAAAATGACTCCATTGTTAGAAGTGCTGTCAGTAGTGCAGTATGTAATGTTCCAGAGGGTGCTGTTTGGGACACAGCCTTACTGTCTAACATTAATGTTAGTCTTGTCTAGTCAGGAAACCTTAATATAGATTGTTTTGTCATTTTATTTCAGCATTATTCTACCAAAGAAAATTATAATATAATATAATATAATATAATATAATATAATCCACACACTGCATGTATAATTTAAAAGTTTTCTGACTGCAGTACCATGTAATGTGGAGTATCTAGTTTAGTTTGTAAAGTGATCTTTAATTGGATTTATCTAATAATAATTAGACGTACAGATAATGCTGTATTTTGTTTATTTATTTATAATTTACTGTAATTCCACAAATGTTGTTCTACGTCACTACACATACAGTGATTTACTACTCTACCTACAGTGGAATCAGCTTATAGGTCATATTTAGGGGATAGGGTGGGCTTTGATTCACATTAGCAAATGTGCCCCCCCCCAATGTCAAACCCGTTCTTACGCCTTTGCTTATGTTAAATGTCTTGTTCATTGCACTGTAAGGATTGCTGCTCAGTTTAGTTGAATTCTGACAATGACAATAACTGAATCTTATCTTATCATTCTCTAACAGGACTGAAGAAGATAGTGTAGATGCTGAGATCTTTTTCTGATAAACAGGTTTGGGGGTTTTATAGCTCTTATAAAAATATACAATCTCATTTTTACATTTAAATACACTCAAATGTTTGTTTTAGTAATATCTGTGTACATGCGCTCCAACTTCTAAACATCTTTATAGTTATAAACATAGACTGAATCATGTCTCTTTATTTTCTTTACTTCTACATCTCAGTCAGTCTCTCATTTACACTGGTTCTAAATACACTTTCACAAACACACCTTTTCACGAGTCTCTCAGTGCAGCAAAAGAATATAGTACATATATAATAATCTCAGCACTAAGGCTGGAGATCTTTACTGATAATGATGTCAGTTATTGCCTTAGAACGAGCAGAGCTGTAGCCATACATGCCTGTTAAAGCCCAAAGTACCTTGTGTTTTATTGATTGTTTGGTTTAAGTCCAGATTTAAACCCTATAGACACATTAAACACAAACACCTTCAACACAAACTAGCTCATTAGTATTGTTTGAAGGAGTTAGTGCGGAGTAAAACAATACCGGCTGTTGTTTCTGTGAAAGACTGTCTGCCAGTTCAAACACAGAAACTTCTCTGTGTAAAGAAATCACAGGGATAAGCTTCCCATAGGATCTCACTGTATATGTTTGTTTAATAATTAACAACTTAAGACCATTAAAACTTGTTTTTGTACTTTGCTCATCAGTCTTTTTACTGGGTATTACGCCACAGGGGCGTAATACAACAGAGGCCCCGCCCTCAAACCAAGTGGCCTCATGCTGCCTGTATATTTTATGGCTGCAGCATATATCTCCTCAGATTGTTCATACACGTGCCCGATTCACGCGAGACTGGATGAGAGACCTGATGAGAGTTGTTCACTGACAGCAGTGGAGAGATCCATCTAAATACCAAATTAGTAATGGAATGAATTAGTGGTGGAGTAAATTATCAGTGTTACCACCAGCAGTGGTAAATTAAAACCGGTATTCCGCCAAACACTAGGTATTGCTATGCGATTACTAGGGTATTCCAGCAGGTTGCTAGGGTGTGTTTCTAGGTGGTAGCTATGGTGTTGCTATTCCGTTTCTAGGGTGTTGCAATGTGGTTGCTAGGATGCTGCTAGGCGGTTGCTAGGGTGTTGCTAGGTGGTTGCTAGGGTGTTGCTATGCCATTGCTAGGGTGTTGCTAGGTGGTTGCTAGGGTGTTGCTATGCCACTGCTAGGGTGTTGCTATGTCATTGCTAGGTGGTTGCTAGGCAGTTGTTAGGGTGTCCCAGCTGGTTGCTAGGGTATCCCAGCTCAAATTATAAATAAATTGTTACATATCTAAGTAATAAACACTCTAATAATAATTGTACAGTACTGTGTAGAGATTTTAGGCACTTGGGGAGATTATATTATATCACATTATGCATGTCATATTATATCATATTATCTATTTTTTCCAGACAGGCAGCTTTTATTTGCTCAGCAAAATACTTTTATTAAGTATTTTTTATTAAGGGGGCACATTTGCTAATATGAATCAAAGCCCACCCTATCCCCTAAAGATTACATATAAGCTGATTCCACTGTAGGTAAGGTAGTAAATCACTGTATGTAAAGTGACGTAGAACAACATTTGTGGAATTACAGTAAATTACTAATAAATAAACAAAATACAACATTATCTGTATGTCTGATTATTATTAGATAAATTCAATTAAAGATCACTTTACAAACTAAATAAGATACTCCTTATTACATGGTACTGCTGTCAGAAAACTTTTAAACTATACATGCAGTGTCTGGATTATATACTTGTACAACCAAAACAATTATTATTTTCATTGGTTGCATGATGCTAAAATGAAATGACAAAACAATGTATATTAAGGTTTCCTGACTAGACTAGACTAACATTAATGTTAGACAGTAAGACTGTGTCCCAAACAGCACCCTCTGGAACATTACATACTGCACTACTGACAGCACTTCTAACGATGGTGTCATTTTATTTGTTCATTAATTTATATATATATATATATATATATATATATATATATATATATATATATATGTTTACATATTTCGTGTAGTAGCAGTCTGCAGCAGGGGCGTTTGTAGGCTTAGAGGTTTAAGAGTGCTGAGCCACCCAAATAAGAACAGATCAATATAAAAAAAATACATTTTAAAGACATTTCGGACCATCAATCCGAAATCAGTGTTGGGAAAACACTGTGACTGGAAAGACACCAACAAATCTTTAAAAAAACCCTAGTTTACAAATATATTAAGACAAAGAGAAAAATAAATTGATCCATATCAATTTAACACATTTTTCTCATTGAATATTGAGCCTCTGTGGGCTAGCGTGACCAGATGAGAATGAGAGAAATTCAGGGCGTGAGACTTGGGGTGAGTGTGTCATGACAGAATAATAAGAATAATTTAGATCAGATACACCAATAATCAGTTATCAATATTATTACGATTATCAATAGATTCTGAGCATATGATCACGATCATGTTGGCCATACTCGAATATAAGAATTGAATATCTATAGCTGACCTGCTGACCACACCCACACATACAGTTAAGTTATAGTATGATCTCTTCATATCTTATCATAGTGTATCATTAATTATCTAATACACATACAGACAGCTCTACTCTAACACCTTAACTTTAATAACACACAGACTAACCAACAGCACAGCAGCTACAGCTTCTCTCACTCTTTATAAACAATAACAAACCGCCTGCAGCATTAAACCCTCAGATAGTCACTCCTAATTAACAATAACAGAATAAAGAGTGATCAGAAATATGGACTACTGATAATGACTGTAATGTGTTGGTTCTGAGTGATAAAGTATAAAAATACTGCTTTACAAAACTTACTACACACACAACACCATCAAATAAAACACTGACTCTAGTGATGTGCGGATTGATACTGAAATAGCGATACCTCCAATAATAGATCTTTATGCTCTAAAATCGATTCTCAAATCAAAATATTTATACTTTTGATACTTAAACCATTTGAGGTAACGTATATCATTAACAGGAGCACAGTGGGAAGTAACGAAACTACTGAGATCTTGTCTAAATGACTCGCGCTTGGTGGGAACTACTTTTTCTTCCGCCTGGCACAGCGTAAGCACAGCGGCACACTGCTCAGTTAGTCAGTCACTCGGTCTGTAGACACAATAGCGAGTAAACGGAGTCAGGTGTGGAGCTGTTTCAGCTATTTTAGCTATTTCAGCTCCATAAACAGCCAAGACGCGATTTGTGATGTTTGTGGAAAAACGGTAAGGAGTTGTGGCAACACCACAAACGTGTATGAACCCATAAAACAACACGAGAAAGAGAACTCCGAGCTACAAAAGAAACGAGGGGAGGAGGAGAGAAACCCCTCAGAGAGAGCCTCAGAGTATCCAGGTAGCTCATATAGTATTTACAGTTACATTACTTAATGTCTCTGGTGTGGCTGAATATAATAAATGTTGTGTTACCTGTGAAAGAGACGCTATCCACCCCTTCAACGTTTGTAAACAAATGTGACGTTGCGGAGCTTTTAGCGCTGCCTGGCAACAGACGGTTAGCAATTTACATTTACATTTATGGCATTTAGCAGACTTTCTTATCCAGAGCGACTTACAAAAGTGCTTAGTGTTCGGTCACAGTATGAGGTTCTCTATCTAGTACAAACAGGTTTAAGTCCAAACCACTCTTATACTCAAACACTGCCATAAACACAGGGCCAGCGCTGATACCTAGAAAAAAGACAATGCAATACCTAGCAAGACTGGAACACCTACAGAGAAGAGAACAAATACAAGACTACATACAGTACAAGTGCAGTACTTATCCAGACTTCCTAGAAGATAAAGTCCAATTAAAGTTTACACCAGTACTTTAGTATATTAGTGTTTATAAGTGCTTTACAAAGAGACGGTGGTCTTCAGTCTGCGTTTGAAGACCGTGAGAGAGTTCGCTGTTCGGACAGCCAGTGGAAGTTCGTTCCACCATCTTGGTTCCAGGACAGAGAAGCATGTTGTTGCTTGTCTTCTATGAATCTTGAGTGATGGCGGGTCAAGCCGAGCAGTACTTGAAGCCCGAAGAGCTTGAGGTGCGGTTCTAATTTTGACCATTGCCATAAGGTCAGGAGGAGCTGGTCCAGTCTTGGCTTTGTAGGCATCAGAACTTTAAACTGAATGCGAGCAGCTACAGAAAGCCAGTGAAGGGAGCGCAGCACTGGAGTGACATGAGTGTACCTGGGAAGATTGAAGACGAGCCCTGCTGCTGCATTCTGGATCAGCTGTAAGGGCCTGATGGCCTGCAGAGGAAGACCGTTTTCCCACAGGCTACTAAGAGATTCGGCTCTGTTATTAAGCTTGTATATGCACAACAATACAAAAAAAACATACTTTAATAATAATAATAATTATAATAATGTTAATTATTAATATCAAATATGATTTATATTATTCTATTTTCAATTTAAAATATGGCTAGACTTGATTAGAGACTGGATTAGAGACTGGGACTGGACCTGCGACAGGCTGATGACCTAAGTTGTGGCCTTGTATGATTCTGCATGCAGGTGATTAAGACTGCTAACCAACTGTTGATCAACCGAGCTGTAACCGAACATCTCAGCATGTGTGAATAAACTCCAAGTCACGGCTGAAGTCTCCTGACTCCTGAATGATTCTGAATGCCGAATTTCACACACCTGTCCACTGTGGAGCATCGACCGCTTCTTTTCGTTGTTAAAATAATTGGTTTAACCATACACTCTCTATGGTTTTAACATTTCCAGCTTGTCAGAGACAAATGAACGTTAAAAGAAAAAAAAAGTTTTTTACTATAATATTTAGGGGTGCTGGGACTCAATTTAAATCTAAACTAGGGCTAGCTACGCCCCTGGTCTGCAATTTGGGGCGTGGCCAGAGAGTAATGTAGCTTTACGTTTCAGAGTGCTTTCTGACTAAAGTTAATATAAACGTTAGCTAACCCAAACCTTCCTAGTCTGTTACCATAACAACACATTATACTAAAGCTGTTTTATTGCAGTATATATGGTCATCATTGCTGTTCACTGCTCTCATCACTGACCTCGCATTTAAAGCTGCCGTGAGCTGCCCGACGCCCCAGCGAGGCGAGAGCTCGGGTCAGTGAAGCTGCTGACTGCAGGATATTTGATTTGGACACCAGTCCTCCAGGCCTGGCGCTGAGCAGCCCTGGTCTCTAATCTCCGGATGCATTTGAGCTGCATGCACAGTGTTACACAGAAACATGTTCTTTTAGTTAGTTTTATTCAAATATTTAAAATATACAGCTAATTACAAATGAAAGGCAAATGTTCAAATGTGTAAGTGTATTATAACCACACATATTTCACAAAATCACATAGAACATTCATATTACTGCCAGTGCCTCTCCTTAGACTGTAAACAAGGGAGCAGATACAGTACTGAACATGTGAACGATAAAGCTGTTTATAGATTTCAAATGAAATGCACCAAATGAATTGTAAATGAAGTATTTCATGTGTAGAATGTTCATTTGCTCTACAATTACACAGTATCACACCTTTTATATACCACCACATATATATATATATATATATATATATATATATATATATATATATATATATATATATATATATAAACACATTAAATTCTCACCAGATGTCGGTAACAACCCATGCAGTACACACATGCAATGAAATCAAACCATAAATTAGGTTGTGTATTAATGAGAAATGACGTAGGGTAAAAGTATTGAACACATGAAGAAAGAGAGGTGCAAAAAGCTATGACACCAGCTGAAATCCATCATTAATTAGAAAGCAGTCCTGCCAGTCAGTAGTAATTAATATCAGCTGCTTCAACTGATGACCTATAAAAAGGTGTCTCATTACCAAAGTTCCACCCAAGAAATATCTCATGATGGGTAAAACAAGTGATCTCTTTCAAGATCATCTCAACCTTATTGTTGCAAAACATACTGATGCCATTGGTTATAGAAGAATTTCTAAATTACTAAAGGTTCCAGTGAATACTGCTGGGGCCATAATCCAGAAATTGAAAGAACATCATTTCACCATAAACCGGCCATGACCAGGTACTCCCTGCAAGATTTCAAACAGAGGAATGAAAAGAATCATCATAAGAGTTGTCCAAGAACCAAGAAAAGCTATGGAAAGACCCGGAATCAACAGGTACAACTGTTTCAAAGAAAACAATAAGTACTGCACTCAACCGCCATGGCCTGTATGCACCATAGGTGGACATTTCAGCAAGACAATGATCCCAAACACACTGCCAAGGAAACTCTCAATTAGTTTCAGAGAAAGAAAATAAAGCTGCTAGAATGGCCTAGCCAATCACTGGACCTGAATCCACTTGGAAATCTGTGGAAGGAACTAAAGCTCAGAGTTCATAGAAGGAGCCCACTGAACCTTCAGGATTTGAAAAGTTTATGTTTGTGTGGACGAATGGGACAAAATCACACCCGAGCAATGCATGTGACTAGTTTCTCCATACAGGAGGCCTTTTGAAGATGTCATCTCCAACAAAGGCTTTTGTACGAAGTATTAAAGGATAAGCACCAGCTCATAAGAAAATGTCAAACACATCACTAGAACAGAGTTTAAGATCCTAACTTGTGATTATTAAAAGTCGGAAAATGTTTATTTTTTTACAAAGTCAAGAAATATGGTTTAAAAGATTGTTTAGCTCCGCCCACTGTTCAGAAACGGCTGTAGGTGTAGATGGTGGACAACAACGCTAGAAGATATACTTACAGTAATACACAATGACAGAAAGGTGTTGGTGTGTTTGGCTGCAGTAATTGGATGTACAGTGGACCCCCGTACACAAACAACCCAAAGACCCCCAAATACCCAGAAAGTGGACTAAACCTGTCAACTTTAAACAGCACATTGGAAAGGAGCGTCCTCTCACTCCATCATCTGTAGATCATTTCACGTCTGAAGATTATCACTATGGGACGTAGGCTTACACGATGACTGGATCTTAAGTCTGGCGCTGTTCCAACAATATGGGCGTGTAAGGAACCAGCGAGAGGAGTTTAAGAGCCTCCGTGTACGTGGAGGTAAACCAGGTAAGCTCAATTACTGAGCCTGCTTTAGCTGATGTTAGCTAACGTTAGCTTCACTTGCTAAGTTCGGTGGTTATGCTAAGCTAACGTAGCTGAATTATGATTTATAGAGTCGTATGAGAGAGAGTTCCACTTTGATCATATTTACTACAATAACTGTACCTCTATATCTGAGTGTAGCTGGTTGCTAGGCTGGTTGCTAGGCTGTTGTCATGCATAATGTTGGTTATGTAGCTAGATACTGTTTACACTCAGGATGAGCTGCTGTTGTGGGTGTGGTTTGACTAAAAGTCTCAGGACTAAGTGATATGGTGGTCTAAAAGTCTCAGGACTAAGTGATATGGTGGTCTAAAAGTATCAGGACTAAGTGATATGGTGGTCTATTTCTACTTTACAGCTCTTTCACATTCAAATTCAGAAATATCATCAGAATCTGAAGAAGCAGTTCTGGAACATTCTCAGTGCCAGTCAGTCATAGTGCTGCTGTACTGCGGCTGTTTACTGTTGTTCACCAGTGACGTCACACGGTAGCGTTCAGGAGTTTCCGTAGTGAGCTCGGGTTTTTCCATCAATTTAATTTAAAATCGTCTATTTTAAAGCAGATTAAGCAGCAAATTAAATTTTTAGGTCATGTTTATATATTTTCAGTATCTAAACAACGTGGACATCAATTAATGGATATCTATGGTTTGATTTATTTGCATGTGTGGGTTGTTACCGACACCTGGTGAGAATTTCACTAGAGAAATGTGTTTACCTAGAAAATGTATGACCCACAGTATATATATATATATATATATATATATATATATATATATATATACATATATATATATATATATAAAAACCCTAACCTCAGCCTAAAAATAATGTAACATAAGAACATAATCATTTGTTATAATAAAATAATAAGCTCATCCCTCTGATTCACAAGAGCAGCACATACTCTCTTATTAAAAACCCCCAGTTTACCATCACTTCATCTCCAGAATTCAAGAACTCTAACACTCCTGACTCCTGACAGTTATTATAAACCTCTTCATTGCTGATTGTAAGCTGCTGAGATAAACAACATACGTCCACATGGAGCAACTGTTACAAGATATTTACTGAGTAGTAATAATCTCACTGCAGTGTAAGACGTATATATTTGGACATTTTTTGTACACAATCAATTAAAAGTTTGGACACACCTCCCCAGATTTTTTTGGACTATATTAATAGTAATAATATACGTGAAAAACTGTACAGAGATAGAAACTATAGAATAGTTGGTGGGGGCTACAGATGTTGACCTTTTCTTTTGGGTTGGTTTGCCGTACCGGTCTGGATAAGGACGCAGGTCTGTGTGCTTTTTTCCAGTAAAAGAAATTAGCAAACGTACATATTCTCTTTATGGGACGTTTTAGATTTAAAACTGGTAGATTTTACGAATCAGCTGAATTTTGATGCATGTACTTTCCAACTATTTCAGTTCTAATTCCAGTTCTAATTTTATTGAGCTGTTGTGCCCCACACACGACACCAGCATGTGCTGAGCCCAAGCTAATAGTTAACCATGCAGCTCGTACCAAGGCCAGTTTTATTCTTCTCACTAGGTTCCCTCTGAGGCAGGTCCAGTAGAAGATGGGTTCATAATAACACAGTTTAAAGATTTGTATTATTATTAGCGATCATATGAGCTCCAAAATTTGGGTAAACTATATTTAGGATATTAATTTTAACTACAGCCCTGTATCCATGGCTCTGGACCGGCATCAGAATTCTTTGATGACATGTTGTATCCTCCAGTGCTGCCCACTACAGGTCTGAATGATGAGCTTGTAATATGGATCTTGCCCTTGGGCAATCTCGAGACATCGGTTTGTGTCTGTGTTCCTTATTGCCTGACCCTGTAGATAAAAGAGAAATCACGTTATTTGACAACAATGTTATTACTAACTATAACTACAGTATCTCACAAAGGAGAGTACACCTCTCACATTGTAGTCAGTGTACAGCTTGTAGAACAGTGTAAAGTAGTCAGTGTACAGCTTGTAGAACAGTGTAAAGTAGTCAGTGTACAGCTTGTAGAACAGTGTAAAGTAGTCAGTGTACAGCTTGTAGAACAGTGTAAAGTAGTCCGTGTACAGCTTGTAGAACAGTGTAATTTAGTCAGTGTACAGCTTGTAGAACAGTGTAAAGTAGTCAGTGTACAGCTTGTAGAACAGTGTAGTCAGTGTACAGCTTGTAGAACAGTGTACAGTAGTCAGTGTACAGCTTGTATAACAGTGTATGGTAGTCAGTGTACAGCTTGTACAGCAGTGTAAAGTAGTCAGTGTACAGCTTGTAGAACAATCTGCAGTAGTCAATGTACAGCTTCTATAACAGTGTAGCTAGTGTACTGTTTGTATAACAGTGTAAAGTAGTCAGTGTACAGCTTGTATAACAGTGTAAAGTAGTCAGTGTACAGCTTGTAGAACAGTGTAAAGTAGTCAGTGTACAGCTTGTAGAACAGTGTAAAGTAGTCAGTGTACAGCTTGTAGAACAGTGTAAAGTAGTCAGTGTACAGCTTGTAGAACAGTGTAAAGTAGTCAGTGTACAGCTTGTAGAACAGTGTACAGTAGTCAGTGTACAGCTTGTAGAACAGTGTAAAGTAGTCAGTGTACAGCTTGTAGAACAGTGTACAGTAGTCAGTGTACAGCTTGTAGAACAGTGTAATTTAGTCAGTGTACAGCTTGTAGAACAGTGTAATTTAGTCAGTGTACAGCTTGTAGAACAGTGTACAGTAGTCAGTGTACAGCTTGTAGAACAGTGTAAAGTAGTCCGTGTACAGCTTGTAGAACAGTGTAATTTAGTCAGTGTACAGCTTGTAGAACAGTGTAAAGTAGTCAGTGTACAGCTTGTAGAACAGTGTAAAGTAGTCAGTGTACAGCTTGTAGAACAGTGTACAGTAGTCAGTGTACAGCTTGTAGAACAGTGTAATTTAGTCAGTGTACAGCTTGTAGAACAGTGTACAGTAGTCAGTGTACAGCTTGTAGAACAGTGTAAAGTAGTCCGTGTACAGCTTGTAGAACAGTGTAATTTAGTCAGTGTACAGCTTGTAGAACAGTGTAAAGTAGTCAGTGTACAGCTTGTAGAACAGTGTAAAGTAGTCAGTGTACAGCTTGTAGAACAGTGTACAGTAGTCAGTGTACAGCTTGTAGAACAGTGTACAGTAGTCAGTGTACAACTTGTAGAACAGTGTACAGCTTGTAGAACAGTGTAAAGTTCCACTTCTCCATGACTTTTAGATTTTGCCTGATGTTGTAGTCGTGTGGATCCACCTGCCAGTCAATTTTCCCATATATATATATTAGAGATGGAAGGATTGATCGGCTATGTATCGGTATTGGCCGAGTTTTAATCAAAATATGTGATCGGCGATCGGCCACATAGACCAACTTCTAATTTTGTTGAAAATATTATGCTGTTTCATATGAGCTCGTTAAAAATGGTAATAAACCGGTTTAGACCATGTTTCATTACTTGCTTGTGCTAATAATTACATGTAGCCCTGCCGTGGCATATAGCCCCGCCCTCAATCGGCTATCGTCCGATTGCACTGAAAGGTGATCGACGATCGGAATCGGCCTCAAAAACGCTGATCGGTCCATCCCTAGTATATGTATATATATATATATATATATATATATATATATATATATATATATATATATATACTGAGGCCATGGGTGACAGTTTGGGTGAAACCATTACACGCAGTCCAGAAATTCAGCTATTTGGTTGGAGGCCTCATCTTTACACAGTTCTTTCTGTTCAGGAAGCTGTCAAATCTGGTGTGTTGAGCTTGGCAAACTCCTGAGACCACCACAGTCAGTATTTTTACAGTGAATACCTGTTTAAAGTCCCAGTGCATGTGGAATCCTTTCTGCTTGGCTAGTTTACAGTCATGAAGTCCAGGTACGTGACCCTCGCCGGGATCCACCAGGCAGCGGTTACTGTTGTACTTATGAGATTTAATGCTTCCAATGTAAATCTCCCCACTCAGCCTGTAGTAACACCTCTGTATACAACAGGAAGATTAAACACCTACAAATACTGCAGTCATAGAAGATATCAAGTGTGAATCTGGGATTAGAGGCGGGTAGTATGACAGTAATTTGATGGTATCATGATTAATTAGACAACAATACACTTTTCTAAGCATATCGTGGATATTATCAGTATTAAAACAACACTGACTGCATGTATTACTACAAGTAGAGAACAGTTAATCCTATCACCCACCTGATGGTTACAGATGGTATGGCAGGGTTATAAGACCACATACCTGAGGACCGTAGAAATGGCAGGAGTACAGAATAGGAACACTCCCTGGAACCGGTCCCTGATCAATGCAGTTATTGTCTGATAGGTCGTTCCGCAGCTGTCAAATGAGATCAGAGTAGTGTTTTAAGTATTTGCAGATAAACCCTTTTTATTTTTGAAAATATGTTGATTTATATAATTTGATAATTTGTAATTTTAATCATCAGTGTCCAAAAAACATGTATCTCTATTTTTGTTGATTTTAATATTTTCTAATATTTTCATTTAACGATAATTCTATCCTGTGAAAGTTTCATAATGAATGGACCAATAGAAATGCTCCAAAATGAACCTCTGTACTTTGTTTTCCATTGATAGTTAAAAGGGTTTTGTTCTCTCCTGTATAGTTTCTATTTTGGAGGTACTTGTTTTTCTTTGGATAGCGACAAATGCTACTCACGGCGCCGTAGCCAACGAGGTCCTCCCAGGTATCAAGCTGAGGGTACACGTTGTCCATGTACCACTTGAAGGGCTTACATTTCAGTTTCTCCCGCAGCTTCTTCCTCTCCGTCACATCCCCTATGTCGATACCGTGTCCCTGCACCGCAACAAATAGGACATATTTTAATCAAGGATGTCAAAAGTATTCACATTCATTACTCAAGTAGAAGTATAGATACTAGGGTTTAAAATAATTCTGTAGAAGTTGAAGTATCAACTCAAGCTTTTTACTCCAGTAAAAGTGTAAAAGTACTTAAAGTATAAAAGTAAAAGTAATGTTAGGGGAAAAAATGCCATTACGGACAAAAGCTTAGGCTCACCACAGGGGTCTATAGTGCACTAGCCCACCTTCCCCAAAAAACCTATTCTTCTAAAAGTCATAATGACTATAATGTTATATTAAAATGTTGATGTTGATAAATTTGGGATGTGCTAGGCTTCCTGTTTCAGCCGCATATACCCCCATTGAACATGAATGTAGTTTATTACAATGTAAATATATTAAAGAAGCATATCTGTTACTACTGAATATTAACGTGTTTCATGGAGCAGAAGATATGATGACTAGGTGTCTATAAGTATTGTAATCAAGTCAAACTTCAAAGACATGTTATCAATAATCTTTACTGGAATGTAAATGTACATGTACGAGACCATGTTTAAACTGTAAGGAGTAGAAAGTACTGATAATGGAGTGTAAATGTAAGAAGTAGAAAGTAATGATAATGGAGTGTAAATGTAAGAAGTAGAAAGTACTGATAATGGAGTGTAAATGTAAGGAGTAGAAAGTACAGATAATGGAGTGTAAATGTAAGGAGTAGAAAGTACTGATAATGGAGTGTAAATGTAAGGAGTAGAAAGTACTGATAATGGAGTGTAAATGTAAGGAGTAGAAAGTACTGATAATGGAGTGTAAATGTAAGGAGTAGAAAGTACTGATAATGGAGTGTAAATGTAAGGAGTAGAAAGTACTGATACTGGAGTGTAAATGTAAGGAGTAGAAAGTACTGATAATGAAGTGTAAATGTAAAGAGTATAAAGTACTGATAATGGAGTGTAAATGTAAGGAGTAGAAAGTACAGATAATGGAGTGTAAATGTAAGGAGTAGAAAGTACTGATAATGGAGTGTAAATGTAAGGAGTAGAAAGTACTGATAATGGAGTGTAAATGTAAAGAGTAGAAAGTACTGATAATGGAGTGTAAATGTAAGGAGTGGAAAGTACAGATAGTGGAGTGTAAATGTAAGGAGTAGAAAGTACAGATAATGGAGTGTAAATGTAAGGAGTAGAAGTAAAAATCAGCTGAAAAATAATTACTCCAGTAAAGTATAAATAACCAAAGTTTCTACTAAAGTAAGGTAATGAAGTATTTGTACTTTGTTATTCGACACTTCTGATTTTAATGTAGAATCTAACGTGTATCTTTTTCAGTTCAAGTATTCATAGCTCAGCTTATTACTTTAACATAGACTGCCATGTTCTGTTCTAAACCCATTGGCCTGCAGTACACAGCAATAGCAGCATTCATTTACATCAACAGTCACACAAATATTTCTACTTTATTTTTACTTCCCTCCACATTGAACTATAGAGAGCAAAAATTATACCCAAATCTGTTCACTGGCTGTATGCAAAAGTTTGAGCACCGCTGGTCAAATGAGATCATATTTAGTTGAATTTCTTTCTGAAGATAAGTGAACACATCATCTACAGCATTTAATTGTGTGTTTGTTTCTTATCCCAAGAACCTGTGTAGGAAAGTAGTTCCTTTCAGTTAGGTTCTCCCACTTTTACAACTGGGAGTGGCCTAGTCATAACAGGTAATGGAGGCTACATATACACCTGTGGCCATGGAGGTGATTGGAACACTTAAATTCGATTATTTGGATGGGTGAGTGAATGCCTTTGGCAGTATTATGTATATTATCAACAAAATAAAGGGTTGAGGCCTTGCAGAGCCAGAACGGTGCTCTTCAGCCCTGGTCCTGGACAGCTACATCCACAGGTACAACCAAAGTCTACTGCGCATGCTCCAGCTAATACACTCTAGAAGTCTTTGATTGGCTGGATTAGATGCATAATAGGAAGAGCAGTATGTAATCTGATGCATGTTGCAACTAAATTGTTTAGGAAAGTAGATTTCCAGGTCCAGGCCTGTTGACCACCATTCTGGCTCTGCTTATACTGCAGTTGCTGTCAGATCTTATCTTCTGTGTATATGACTGATCTGTACATATTTGTGTCTGCAGTTTTACAGCATTTATACACAAACACTGATCAGAAATCCAGTATTATAAATACTACAACATGCTCAAGTCTGACTGTTACAAACCGTTAAGGGGAGGTTCCAGCTGACGAGAACATTGGTTTTATATTCATCCATCCAGACTTCAGCCACCCTCAGAGCATTTCTTCTCAGTGGCACGCTAAGGTCCAGCGCATAGGGCTTATGTGCCCTTTCTATGTGGGCGATTCTGGAACACGGCACCACCTCAATACTTCCTCCACAGGTCCAAACCTGCAGCAGCACAACGACCTGATCAACCAGGTTCACAACTTCTAACATGCTGGTGCTGACATGTGCGACCGCTCACCCGTATTCCGAGCTCTACATTCTCGCCTCCATAGACTTCCATGCCTTTGTCCAGCACTCCGATCTCTCCCAGGAATGACCGATCAGCTACGAGGATCCCCATAACTGACGGACTCCTGGTGGCAGGAATGAATTCACGTTTTCACAGAGTTTATCACTAATACACAATCTTTTTTTTTTTTAAATTTAGACTTTTTTAAAATTTAGACTGCACACTCTGGATTTAATCCGTGCAGTGAAACACCCAAATATACACACTAGGGGGCAGTGAGCACATGTGCCTGGAGCAGCAGGAGGCCCTATCCACGGCGTCTGGGGAGCAGTTGGGGGTTAGGTGCCTTACTCAAGGGCACTTCAGTTGTGGCCTGCTGGTCCCGGGGATCGAACCGGCACCTTCTGGTCACAAGACAGGATTTGTTTGTTGTTGGGTTGCATTTTTCCTATAAAGTCATGTTTGTTGTCATTTATAATCAGTAATATTACAATGTTTTTCTTAAAGTGGTGGTTTATTCCAAATTTAAGGTTTGGCAGATCGATCCTCCACCATGCAGGGTTTGTCACAGCAAAGGTTATTTATAGAATGTTTTTCTCTTTCACTCTCTTTTCTCACTCAGATTTGATCATTTCTATGCTCTGTTATGGTTGAGAGACTGACAACTCTGCATATTTGATGCCAACCAATCATTGTTCACATTATTGTGCAGTGAAAACCTGTGACTACTGTTAAGAGCACAGCACAGTAAAAATCTGTGACTACTGTTAGAAGCACAGCACAGTAAAAACCTGTGACTGTTGTTAGAAGCACAGCACAGTAAAAACCTGTGACTGCTATTAGAAGCACAGCACAGTGAAAACCTGTGACTACTGTTAGAAGCACAGCACAGTGAAAACCTGTGACTACTGTTAGAAGCACAGCACAGTGAAAACCTGTGACTACTGTTAGAAGCACAGCACAGTAAAAACCTGTGACTGTTGTTAGAAGCACAGCACAGTAAAAACCTGTGACTGCTGTTAGAAGCACAGCACAGTGAAAACCTGTGACTACTGTTAGAAGCACAGCACAGTGAAAACCTGTGACTACTGTTAGAAGCACAGCACAGTAAAAACCTGTGACTATTGTTAGAAGCACAGCACAGTAAAAACCTGTGACTACTGTTAGAAGCACAGCACAGTAAAAACCTGTGACTACTGTTAAAAGTACAGCACAGTAAAAACCTGTGACTGCTGTTAGAAGCACAGCACAGTGAAAACCTGTGACTACTGTTAAAAGTACAGCACAGTAAAAACCTGTGACTGCTGTTAGAAGCACAGCACAGTGAAAACCTGTGACTACTGTTAGAAGCACAGCACAGTGAAAACCTGTTACTACTGTTAGTAGCACAGCACAGTAAAAACCTGTGACTACTGTTAGAAGCACAGCGAAAACCTGTGACTACTGTTAGAAGCACAGCACAGTGAAAACCTGTGACTACTGTTAGAAGCACAGCACTGTGAAAACCTGTGACTACTGTTAGAAGCACAGCACAGTAAAAACCTGTGACTACTGTTAGAAGCACAGCACAGTGAAAACCTGTTATTACTGTTAGAAGCACAGCACAGTAAAAATCTGTGACTACTGTTAAGAGCACAGCACAGTAAAAACCTGTGACTACTGTTAGAAGCACAGCACAGTGAAAACGTGTGACTACTGTTAGAAGCACAGCACAGTGAAAACCTGTGACTACTGTTAAGAGTACAGCACAGTAAAACCTGTGACTACTGTTAGAAGCACAGCACAGTGAAAACCTTTGACTACTGTTAGAAGCACAGCACTGTGAAAACCTGTGACTACTGTTAAGAGTACAGCACAGTAAAACCTGTGACTACTGTTAGAAGCACAGCACAGTAAAAACCTGTGACTACTGTTAGAAGCACAGCACAGTAAAAACCTGTGACTACTGTTAAGAGCACAGCACAGTGAAAACATCTGACTACTGTTAGAAGCACAGCACAGTGAAAACCTGTGACTACCGTTAGAAGCACAGCACAGTAAAAACCTGTGGCTATTGTTAAGAGCACAGCACAGTAAAAACCTGTGACTACTGTTAGAAGCACAGCACAGTAAAAACCTGTGACTACTGTTAAGAGCACAGCACAGTAAAAACCTGTGACTACTGTTAGAAGCACAGCACAGTAAAAACCTGTGACTACTGTTAGAAGCACAGCACAGTGAAAACATGTGACTACTGTTAAGAGCACAGCACAGTAAAAACCTGTGACTACTGTTAAGAGCACAGCACAGTAAAAACCTGTGACTACTGTTAGAAGCACAGCACAGTGAAAACCTGTGACTGCTGTTAGAAGCACAGCACTGTGAAAACATGTGACTACTGTTAGAAGCACAGCACAGTGAAAACCTGTGACTACTGTTAGAAGCACAGCACAGTAAAAACCTGTGACTACTGTTAGAAGCACAGCACAGTGAAAACCTGTGACTACTGTTAGAAGCACAGCACAGTGAAAACCTGTGATTACTGTTAGAAGCACAGCACAGTAAAAACCTGTGACTACTGTTAGAAGCACAGCACAGTAAAAACCTGTGACTACTGTTAGAAGCACAGCACAGTAAAAACCTGTGACTACTGTTAGAAGCACAGCACAGTGAAAACGTGTGACTACTGTTAGAAGCACAGCACAGTAAAAACCTGTGACTACTGTTAGAAGCACAGCACAGTAAAAACCTGTGACTACTGTTAGAAGCACAGCACAGTGAAAACCTGTGACTACTGTTAGAAGCACAGCACAGTGAAAACGTGTGACTACTGTTAGAAGCACAGCACAGTAAAAACCTGTGACTACTGTTAGAAGCACAGCACAGTAAAAACCTGTGACTACTGTTAGAAGCACAGCACAGTGAAAACGTGTGACTACTGTTAGAAGCACAGCACAGTAAAAATCTGTGACTATTGTTAAGAGCACAGCACAGTAAAAACCTGTGATTACTGTTAGAAGCACAGCACAGTAAAAACCTGTGACTACTGTTAGAAGCACAGCACAGTAAAAACCTGTGACTACTGTTAGAAGCACAGCACAGTAAAAACCTGTGACTACTGTTAGAAGCACAGCACAGTAAAAACCTGTGACTACTGTTAGAAGCACAGCACAGTAAAAACCTGTGACTACTGTTAGAAGCACAGCACAGTAAAAACCTGTGACTACTGTTAGAAGCACAGCACAGTGAAAACCTGTGACTACTGTTAGAAGCAACAAATCTGACCTCATGAAGAACAGCGTTGTTATGCCAGCAAAACCTGTCCTGACTGTTTGGTTACGTTTCAGGTGAGCACTTTGTAGATCTACACTTACAGACTGTAGTTCATCTGATTCTCTGTATACTTTATTACTCTGTTCTTTAATGATCAGGACCCCCACAGGACCACCACAGAGCAGATACTATTTGAGTGGTGGGTCAGTCTCAGCACAGCAGTGACACTGTTGTGATGGTGGTGCGTTAATGTGTATTGTGCTGGTGTGAGTGGATCAGACACAGCAGTGCTGCTGGAGTGTTTAAACACTGTGTCCACTCACTGTCCACTCTATTAGACACTTTGTAGATGTAAAGTCAGAGATGATAACTCATCTGTTGCTGCACAGTTGGTGATGGCCATTCTCTAGTACTTCATTAGTGGATGCAGGACGCCGCCCACAGGACACTGCTGTCTGGATAGTTTTGGTTAGTGGACGATTCTCAGTCCAGCAGTGACACTGAGGTGTTTAAACACTCCAGCAGCTGAGTGTAAGAGCTGGTCTGGGTGCATGTATAACTGGTGAAGCCCCAGTTGTTGGTTCTTTAAGCACTTTGTGTTAGACAGTCTGGGAGTGTTTTTCCCGCAGGGCTGTGAGATTTTGTCTCCTCACCCTCCTCTCTCCTCTCTCTCTGCCTCCCCTGTATTGCTTGAACCCCCCTTACCTCTCTACGGGAGTGTCCTTGTTTCTACTCCCGGTTTGTCATTTGTTTTCATCGTTGGGTGCCTGATTATTTGTAGACCTTTGTTATTTAAGTAGGTTGCCAATTTCGCCCCTGGCTTGTTTTGTTTTCCTTTTCGCACTCAATCTTGGCATGTTATTGGGTGGAATGGCACGGTTGTTTTTTTCCCCCACCCATTTTCCGTTCACACTCCATTTCATTTCCCCACTTAAGTTCATTTTAGTTTATCTGTGTTCTCTTCTGTTCCTCCTACTGACTGCTTAGCATTTGGGCCCTAACCTAACCACCACTGGTAGCTCACCCAATAGGCTTCTATTACCAAGGAGCCATAAATTAAACCACACCAGGAGCTTCCACTACAGGGCTGTCTGATCCACTCACCCCAGTGTAACACACCTACACCCCGCCACCTCGTCAGTGTCACTGCAGTGCTGTAAATGATCCACCTCTTTAATAGTATCTGCTCTGTGGTGGTCCTGTGGGGGTCCTGATCATTAAAGAACAGAGTAATAAAGTATACAGAGAATCAGATGAACTACAGTTTGTAAGTGGAGCTCCTGTATGGTCAGTGGAGCTGATACAGTGGACAGTGAGTGGAGGTCCTGTATGGTCAGTGGAGCTGATACAGTGGACAGTGAGTGTAGGTCCTGTATGGTCAGTGGAGCTGATACAGTGGACAGTGAGTGGAGGTCCTGTATGGTCAGTGGAGCTGATACAGTGGACAGTGAGTGTAGGTCCTGTATGGTCAGTGGAGCTGATACAGTGGACAGTGAGTGGAGGTCCTGTATGGTCAGTGGAGCTGATACAGTGGACAGTGTGTGCAGATACGAGGAGGCTGATCTGTGTATGTTTCATATTCATAAGCTACGTGATTCTGAGTGAGTCACTTACTTTCCTGGCTCTGACTTGTCGTTAAGCTTGTACCACTCTGGCCTGAAGCTTTCGTACATGCACCAGAGCTGCCAGTCAAAAGCGTGAGCGGCTGCAGAGTATCTAGTCACCTCGAGGTTGTCAAAATTCACTCTGTCAAACACCGGAGACAACACCACCGTCCTGTCGGCTTTGATTTTCGCCAGCAGCGGCTCTGCCCTAAAATTAAAAAAGGGTTAAAAGAAATATTGATGAATGTTGAAAGGAGCAATGACAAGAACGTTACAGCTAAATAACCAATTTCAGATAATTCCCACTTGAAAGAGCCATAGAATCGAGTTCAGTACATAAACTTCACTGTTGCGTAGCAGACTCGTTAATATTTACACCCCCAACATTTACATACAACCACAACAACAACCAAACTGGTGGACTATATGGTAAATCCAGTGTTCCAGGCTGTGAAGAGAATGTTGACACTTTTCATTCCTGCCCAGCGAACCCAACTTCGTCAGAGCTACATGATTGATGTTCATCTTCAAACCAGCCTGAAGTTCCTATTCGCCGGATTCTTCATCTAATGTTCCACCTTAAATACTGCAGCTCGTACAGACTCCAGAATGTAACTGCAGCACAAACATCACCAACTGGCTGTTAAAGGTGTTATACAATGAATTATTTAGTCTTTAAAATATTCTCTGATGTTCGAACTAGTAGAATAAGCAGTGAGCTATTAAACATTATTTGAGTTGTACATTTGGCACCCCCTGATTCTCATCACCACCACTGTACAGAAAGCCTTGTTGAGCTTCTCTATAATAGAAATGTATGAATTACTGTTACCATCGCTCATGTACTTCAATGTGAGCATCCAGAATGGCCACGACATCTCCAGCAGCTGCCTCCCATCCTGAAATCCGTGCTTGTGACAGACCCAGACGCTCTTTGTGTGTGACTCTCTTAATTAAACCCGGCTTCTCGTGATGAATCGAGTCAATATATTCATCGAGCTTCTTCTTGAGATCATCTATGATAAAAAAAAAAAGGTTAAACTGTTAAAGAACTGTTAAACTCAGCACTGAGGAGCAGCAGGTGCATCACCTCCTCTACTGTTTATGATCTTAAGACTCGTGAGTGATGTTAGGTTACAGACCGTTCGTGCTGTGGTCGTCCACCAGTATGATCTCCTTGAGCAGGTGAGCAGGTGTTTTGTCCATGATGCTGCGTATGGCTCTCTTTATGATCGACAGAGCCTCGTCCAGGTAGATCAGAACCACACTGATTGTGGGGAGCTCCTTCGGGTAAACCTTGGTAGCACATCTGAGTAACAACAAACACGATCATCACTTTAGTAAGTGGGTCTAAACATCTGAAGAAGGTATGTTTGGGTGATTCTTCAATCAGGGACACGTTTAGTTTTAGTTCAAGTTAGAACGTTAGTCAGTGGTAAAGTCTACTAATCTAATCTGAGACTATAAACTCAGACTATATTCAATCAGGTTATTAAGATAGATAGATATATAGATAGATAGATAGATAGATAGATAGATAGATAGAAACTTTATTGATCCCGAAGGAAATGTAGCGGGTTAATATTAGGATGGTCTAATAATAATGTCATCACTAATATATTATTTGTGATATTATAAGATATTATGTAGCTCAGCACTGCAAACCTCAGCCTCAACAGGTTGATATGTTTTTGTGTTTGCTGTGTTGACAAAGTGTAATTGTTTTATATCTGCATACATATCTACAGTTCTATCTGTGTGTATATCTATATAGTTTGTGTTTTGAAAGCTTGTAATGGCCTATTTTGGTTAATAAGGCTGTTTTGGTTGCAGCACTTGACTTACTGGTTGTACCGCCTGACTTTTCAGACTAATTTCAAATAAAACAGGCGTCTACTGTACATACCCATAGAAACCTTTGTGCTTCAAACTTTTCCGATAAATAAACACCGTTATGATGATTACACATTTTCATGGTTCTGCTGAGGAGGCTTTACCACCTGACATGCTAAACTAGACCATTCTAACCAAAACGACTCAAAGTAACCGCCGTCAGACATTATGCACATGATATTATGCGCTTACAGACAAATGGTTTTCAAAATGTTTTTAACTTTTAAAGTTATGTAACATTATGTAACATTACAAGCAATTATATTTACAATCTGATATGACTTACATTATCTTGACAGTTGGCTTAATTACCATATATGACAGTCATACCTCCTGACAACTTTTGGAGGCAAAAATACAAATACATTTATGTGGATGAACTGAAAATAATTCTGAATAATTTGGTATGTCATGCAATAATCACTTAATAATGTAAATAAAAAAAAAGTAATCATGTAGGCACATTAAAAGATTTAAAGCCACTTTTATCCACAATTTAATAAACAATTATCAATATATTTTTTTAAATAAAAAATTATTTTTCTGATAAGAAAGATTACCTAATTTGAAGTATCAGCCAATAAAAAGTCAATTATATATGAAACAGATTATTATTATTATTAGTAGTAGTAGTATTAGTATTATTTTCATTTTTTTCCTACTTGGGGTCTCGAGTGTCCGGCAGGCTCCTGTTTAGAGGCAGTCTGTCACTGAGGAACACGTTGTAGCCGTACTTCACGAAGAGCTCCTGCGCCTCCTTCTGCTCCTCCTCTGTGAGATGGTCCCCCCACTTAGTAAACAGATATGATTGGGGGAACAACTTTTTATAAACCAGCTTCTTCTTTGGCTTTGGTTCCTTGGGCGGCTCTTCTGCTCCTCTTTGTTCTCTTTTCTGACTCTGTTCCAGAGACTCCACTGTGGAGAAGAGAGCAGTGTTGATCTTCAGACTGTTAATGTGCTGCTCAGTGCTGCTAATCTAACCTGTACAGAACTTCTAGCACAGCAAAAACCTTCACTGCTCCCTTTATCCCTCTAAACATGAGCTTCCTTTCACCCTGTCCAACCATTTCAGCATCTACTGACAGAACTGAATAAACAGAGAAGGTTCAGAAGTACTGGGAATAAAGTTAAAGTCCTGTTAACCTGCATTTAGTTTATTAATGTTATTCTGTGAAGGCTTAAATATAATGTTAAAACATTCAGCATTGTCTGAATCTCAAATGGTTCCCCAGTTCAAGGGATGGGAGTCTACCTGGAGAGCCGCGGTACTGCACTCTCAGCTCCAGATATGACGTCACACAGTGGTTAAAAAGTGCTTTTTACAAAGATGCTGACACAAAGCAGCTTTCTGGAAATTTTAAAAAATGTGGTCATAGCATCCCCCTGTGAGGAAGCCAGAGGCCGTATCAGATTAGTAGTGTTAAATGTCTTTGTCTTGGTTCCCCCACAAGACATGTTGATGTTACAGATGTTACAGAACGCCCTGGATGAGTCTGAGTCACATACGGTAAACACTGCCAACCGGATTTTTATCAGCCCATACCGTAAACACCAAAACCTGTTCTTGCAAGGCCGCTGTTTTAGTCAGTCTGTTGAAAATGAAACGGTTTGTTTCCACCTAGTGGTTCAGATAGGAACTGCAGGGACCTGGCAATTTAGCTGCCAATTTAGCGACTTTTCAGAAACTCTGGCGACTTTTTTTTAAAGTGACTAGCGACAAATCTAGCGACTTCTTCTGATGTTACTGGAGACTTTTGGAGACTCTGAGGTGAGGTGTATCTCAAAACCTAGTGAGTGTCTAAGTAGGCTGTCTAGGTAGGCAGCTGTTTAAGTAGCAGCGTTCTCTCCTCATCTCTCCTCATAAAACAGATTACTGAGACGCTCTAAGGCTTGTTTGAGATACAGCTGCGCCTGGCCTTGGTGGTCAGCGACAGCAGCCAAACGCGATTAGAAAAGACCCTCTACGGACAGTCTCCACCTGCAGCCTACATAAACAATCGCAGGTCTCGCGGTCTTCGCTCTCTTCACAGCTGATGAAGTAGACGCAGTAGAAAAATAGTAAAAAGAAAGAAAAGAATTAGAAAGAGCAGAAAGAAAAATAGATCCAAACGCAAGTGATGTAGTGCTTTTAAAGATACTCACAGATCATAAAAGTATAAATCTACAGCACTGGAGTCTCTTCATGATCTGAAATACTAATTATGAAAATAGAAATATGTTGAATACTGTATGAAAATGAACTGTCATGCTACTAGACATGGTTATATTAGTGTAAATATGGGGTCTTTAGAGAGTTTTAGAGGAGATATATATTTTACAGTAAAAAGTGTCAAACGTCAGAGGTGTCCGCGGAGCTTCTGACCAATGAGGATTAAGCTCTGTCGTCATCAAGCCGTTTTTCGGCTCGCGCAGTTCGTGAAGAGCAACTGGAGCCAGTGTGTGAAGCCTGCAGCTCCTCGCGAGATGTTAACGTAGTATGTCATCGTGAAGCGACGGTGGCGCCGACTCAAGTCGGACAATAAAACTAACCGGCTACTCCGTACCGAGCCAGGCGGCGATCGGGCTGCGCGGCGCCGTGTGAAGTCAAAACACGCCTCTAGTTAGAGAGAGACTGCGTCACGGCTTGTTCCCGCCCACTGCAGCACGCGACCAGTGGTTTAGCTGGTTGCTAAGCTACCGGCCGGCATCCAAAACAATAGCTGAAGGCTTCAAACTCCGCTAGCATAAATGCTAATGGCTTGAGTATAAAAGTGTAAATGGTGAAGGACTCGTTACAGAGTTGATAATAAAATACTGTTTTGTGTGATTATATGACCAGAAACACATTAAAACTCCAGAGAGAATCAAAATAACTCACATTTTAAAACCACTTCACTGCTCCTAGATTAGCCTGTGTTGCGTCATGGGATTGTCTTAGCGGCTGAGGAAGCGTTCATGCTTCATTAAAATCAGGTCTAAATAAGGTTCCTCAGTAGTCAGCATGTTTAAGGTATGTAAGAATTGGGACAGTCTACATGTCGGCAGCGCATACTATGAAGTAAAATGCTGCCTATGTAGGAGATCAGTAGGATTTGAGACAGACCCATGATCTTCAGTTACGGTCCTCAGCGAGCAGTGGGAGCCCCGCCCCTCAACACTCCCAGTGATCAGTCTCAGTCAGAGCAGACCCACACGCTCCACGACCCACTACACTCACTGCGCATGCCCAAAGCCGTCTTATTGTTTTGGATGGGCCGGTAGCTTAGCAACCAGCTAAACCACCGGTTCGTGCTGCAGTGGGCGGGAACAAGCCGTGACGCAGTCTCTCTCTAACTAGAGCGTCTCAGTAATCTGTTTTATGAGGAGAGATGAGTGATGCGTCCGAAATTGCCTACTTGATCAGTACGTACTCAGTTAGAGCTAGAGCGCACTGCCTGTCCGTCAAAGCAGTGCACTCTTTCAGTGTGGGAGTGTTTAGTATCCACGCAACCTCTGACACACTACGCCCACCATCTTACCAACGTCCTGTGACGCAAGACGTCAGACCATCACGCTAAAGGTCCCACTATTCATTTAAAAGCCCCGTTTACTGACAGATTTAGAGACTCTGCGTGTTTGTCTAAATATCTACTCACATGGTGCCTAACTGTAGCTGAGAGAAGACGAAACAGGAGGAATATAATCATTGTTTACCTCAGAAGCAGCGCTAACTCCTGTAGCAGAAGTTTACTGGCCGTAGCTACGTACACACAACCGGCGTACCGCTTTTTCTCCGCTTTGAATTCCTCTGATGGAATCATGGGATAGCACAGTGTGCTGGGGCTGCATACTTAAAAATGTCTGCCGGTGCAGTACGTCATCCGGGGACTTTTCGCGTACTGCTCGCAGAGTACTACGTATTCAGACACCCTAGTCACTCTCGCACACTGCTTTTGCGTACTGTTCAGTATGGAAGTATGCGATTTCAGACACACCCAGATAGATAGATCCTTTATTGATCTCAGAGAGAAATTCTTCAGTGTGACACGGCCTATTTCACAGGCAACAAAAAAAGAATCCACAGAAGAAGTTCAATTATTTAGAGTTCATTTGTAGTTCTAACATATTTAGAGTGTTTTTACTCACATTTTACTCTCCCACAACGTTATTCCTTCAAATACACTCAATGCAAATTAGGTGATTTACATCATTTAGCAACTTACTGAGGAGTTGGCAACAGTGCTCCTCTTCCTGGATGAAACGCTAGCTGGAAATGCAAATTATACTAATTTGTTTAACGCCATTGATCGGCTCTCGGTATTGACTAAATTGAAGAAATATCAACCGATCACTGATCTTATAATTTGATTAAAAATCTACCGATACTGATACATAGCCAATCGATCCTTCTATTACTTGTAATATCAAATGAATGGGAAGACGGAAAATATGCTAGCTATTTAGTTTAGCATAGGGGTGTTTTAATAGGTTCAATAGGTTTTTTAACATCATGGCTGAGTCCCAAATTGCTTCTTGCTCCCTACATACTCACACCAGCTACCTCCCTGTATCTAGACTCACTGTCCACACACAGGAGCACTTTGTAGTTCTACACTTACAGACTGTAGTTCATCTGTACTTAGTTTCCCTGGTTTCAGTGGTCAGGACCCCCTCAGGACCACCACAGAGCAGGTATTATTAAGGTGGTGGATCATTCTCAGTGGAAAATGCAAAGCTATAAAACGTCCTGCCTGCTGGATTTACAAAATTCTGCAATTTAAAAACATACAAGCACTGATCTCTTATCAAGACTTGAGTTTATTACAACATCTAATATTACTAAAATAGTTTGATTGTGAACACAGGCATAAAGAGGAGAGGAAGCTTTTAAAAACAGTTCCAGGCCCACAAGTGGCCACACGAGGGCGGTCTGTAGTACAAAAAATAAACTTGCTGGGCCACTATCTAGCAGAATGTTTTGACTCATTCCCTTCTGATGTGACCTGGAGGCTATTGTTGAATATGTGTAATTATTCATAATTGTTCAGAATTATTATTATTAGTAGTATTTGTAAATCTGGGAACTGGAGATGAGAGTGCCAGTTATCTCTTTACTCTGGTAGCAGGTCTGGGGAGAGAGAGCCCACCCCCATTTTCTGTTTTGCCCTGACCCCAGACTGGGTCACAACATCACTGACCAAAAAACTCAAACCAATTTAATTCAAACGTAAACAATACAAAAAGACTGTAGACAAATTGTTATTGTGCCTTTAATATTCACCATGGAAACTGTTAAATGTGAAAAAAATAAATATTTGAATTGATTATTGTAGAAATTAATATTATTCAGTGTTTTGCATTGATTCAAAAGGCACCAAGGTGTAGGAAGAACCCTTTAAAGTGCAGCTTATTTACATTAACATATCATTTTAATTTCAGCATTATTACTATTATTACTGTTATTATATTACTATTATTGTTATTATTACTTATTCTGAATTTATCTCTCCATGCCAGATCATCTTACTTAACAGGCAATCTCGAAATAAGTTCCAGTCTACAAAGTATCTCTGCTTCCTGGTGTTCAGTAACGAGTTTGGATTCAGAATATGCTGCTATTAGGATCAAATTTTAGGTCAGATCACTACAGCAGAGTAATAATTCAATATTAGCTATTATTTTTAACACAACATCTCCTACACTATCATAAGTAATACATTATCATTATGTTAGTAGAAATAATAAATAAATAAATAAATAAATAAATAAATAAATAAATAAATAAAATAAAATAATAATAATAATAAGAAGAATGGTGTGATAGGATTTCTCTCACAGTGAGCAGTCTTGAATCAGATCAGGGTACGTGAACATTCTCACCTAATTTATTGAACCGTTGCTCGATTCCTTCCAGTTTCTTTAAGATGTTCTCCTCAGCCGGCCACTGTACTCGGATGCTCTCACTGGAATTCTCCTGAGGTCTGGAAAACACCACATACGACACAGAGTACAGGAAAAGTCCTAAAGTGCCGAGGAAGCCCAGTCCTTTAATCACCCCACGGCTCCTCATCCTCAAACATCAGCTCCAGCAATCTGCTCTACCACTCTATCTGAGGCACCTGCGCTCAGGTGAAAAACACTGCCACTGTAGTCCACATAGAGCATTCCAGATAAGATACCTGGGAGTTTTTGTGACTTTACTCAACACAGTTACTGCTGGAGGTCAACAGAAAGGTGTTGATGTGCTTTATTGGTTTAGGATAAAAGCATGTAAACATTTGCAGCAGCTAATTTTTTTCTAGCTTCTTTTTCTAACTTTCCAGTTCTAACTTCACTGGTGCTGCAGGAATGGACCAGATCCTTTACACTGCTTATAAACTTTAGTTGCTTGTTGTTTAAAAATATATTCTTATGAGGCGGAAAGCAAGAAATAACTGTCTTCTAAAGAAGCCAGTAAATTACAACACTAAATCTATGAATTTACTTTTAGTGCAGTTGAAGTATAAAAGATTTTGTGTACTTAAACTCACTACTCTTACACTTAAAATACACTTTAATGTACTTACATACTAAAAGATGGCCAATTTAGTCTCAATACATATTTAAACAGGACACATACATTCTTGGGAAATGTACTTTAACTTTGTCTGAGTTTACTTAATAAAATGAACTTCTGTGTAAGAACAAATGACAGAGTTAATAATAACTAGAGCCGGTAAGACCACATCCGTCTGGTGTCTCTGTTTTGAGAATTACAGCCAACCAAAGATACCAACCAACGATTTTTTGTAATTTTACAGTATGTGTACTTTAATCCTTACATACTCAAACTCCCTACAAATCTCTTATACACATTCACACACAAAGTCTTACAGCATACAACCTAAAATGTTTGTTATTATATCATCTGGTCAGAATGTGAATGTGTTATACATTACCAGCCAGAACACCAATTCCTCTATCTTTTATTTAATCAGTGAATAAATTAACTAACAACTGACAAATAATGTAAATAGTAAAAAGTCATGGCTTAGGAACTTGCAGCTGGTCTGTAGCAATAAAAGTAAAATTAAACTTTAATATAATTAAGCATTATAACTCTAAACAGTGTAGATCTTTCCTTTAGAGAAATTACAAATAAACCCAGAGCATGTCTCAGCTTCAACTGTGAAGATAAGAATCTGAAACTGAATGGTGGACTGGTGGAGTAGCAGTAAAAATGTAATTGGTAAGATAGCAAAACAAGAAAAGTAGGCTTGTCTAGGACATTCAGCACCTTCTCTGCTAATTGAACATTGGGTGTGTTCTAAAATGATTCGCTGGTGTCGTACATAATATTTATATGTTCAGATTGGAGATCTGAGGAAAGTATAGAAGACAAAAATATCTCACACTTGAAACTGGAAACAGCTGTACATGGAGAAAACAATCAGAAGGCATACGGTTCTCAGTCACCCCTGACCGAACTAACTATCTGTGTGTTTCTCTCGTTGAGCTCAACAACTGCCTATCCCCTGTGGTGTGATGCTGAACGGCTGGCTATTGTGCGATCTAATGCTTCTGCTGACCAGGTGTCCCTGTTTGCCTGCATTCTGGACCAGTTGTTACCTTTACCTGCTACTGCCTCTTGACCATGGTCGCGACGACGCAGGAAGAGCTGGCTTTGCCAACCAGCTCCAGGGCCTGTTGACCCGTTCTGGGGTAATATCCAAAAAAACACAAGTCGAAGCTGTATTTCAACGAGTACTTGGCATTTATTAACACAAAACGAGTGGCCGTAAAACAAAGAAAAATAAAGAAAAGGAGCGGAGAGCGAGACACACTACACTACCCACAATGCAGCGTGTTTCACAACGTCAGCACTCCACTTTCCCAACACTACCCCCTTTCTGGATGGTGATTAAAATTTAACACCACTAAAGCACACTGTATCTGTTACAAATATAGACACTACATCAGTTACCTGTTTCCAGTCTCTTAAGGTAATCTAAGTCCACATACTGGAGCAACAGTCCATACAGTCCATTGGCAAAGACTTGAGTGTAGGTGAGGTGGTGGGTAGCACAGTGTTAGAGGAGCATATGGATGGAAAAGAGCCGATTCCAGTAATTCCAGTGTTTGCACAGGTCAGAACGAACATGAATACTTTACTCATGAGCATCATTGCTTTTTTCTGTTTCTGGAAAAGAAGAGGTTAATACACGCAATTTAAAACAGCTCTCCCTTTTTATAACAGCTACAGCTTATAATACATGGTTCCCATCCTATGCATTACTCATACACGTTCACCTTAACTTTCTCTCCGACAACGTAAACACAGCCACTCCATAGATGTTTGAACAAATGTTCCACAATTATGCGCTTGTTTTACAGCCACAAATACTATACAACTTTTTTTTCACAGAATTCACAAATTTTTTTAGAACAACTGCTTTTAGACAAAGCTATTAGTGTTTCTTCTTTTTTTTTTTTTTTACAAAACAAAACTTTCTTTTTTTTATAAACTGTTCACAGTTCAAGGGACTATTCAGTCACCAAATCTCTTGGGTGGTTAAACTGTTCTCTTGGGCCTCTGGGGTGTTGGACCCACAGCAGAGTTAGTATCTGTGCTACCACCACTAAACTAAGTTCTTTTAAACATTCCGGACTGGAAAGGGCAGATGAAGGGACACTGGCAACATGGTACGTTTTGTCACAGCTCTGTTTGTCCGCGAACAGACCAGACAAATCCAGATTAGAGGTCAATGTGTCGTTCTCAAGAGCAGGTGGTAGGGCCTCTATTGGTTGCCATGTTTCAGCATGTTTGAAGACCCATGATGCGTCTAGTGAGGTGCGGGAATGGTAGGGCTTGAGTTTATCGTGATGAACCACCTTTACCTTTGCTTTTGGATTTGTTTGGATCCGATACACTAAATAATCCAACTAACCTAGGATGAAATAGGGTCCCTCATACGATGTAAGAAACTTTCTGACTTTGTTCCGCACACGTTTGGTGCCTTTGACTAGATGCCATACCGCGTCACCAATGTTGTATTTGGACTTGGAGAAATGTTTGTCATATTGCTTCTTTGCACGATCAACGGACTCACCCAGGACTTCTCTTGTGATCCTATGAGCGAGTTCCAGCCTGTCTCGAAGATGGATAACATATTCTGGAGGTGTCTTAGCAGGGTTGTGGTCAGGTGGGAATCCAGCCACAAGTTAAATTGGCTCTGTGAGTTCCCTCCCAAAAAGCATCATGTTTGGAGTAAGTCCAGTTGAACTGTGCTTTGTGGCTCTGTAGGCCATGACAGCATATGGAGTCGCAAGGTCCCAGTCCCAGTGACATCGTTCTGCAGTGCTAGCTAGGATCTTTTGCAATGTGGCATTGAATCGCTCAACCTGTCCATCTGACTGCGGTCTGAATGGGGTTGTACACGTTTTCAACTCCCAAAAGCTCACACATCCTTTGGAAGACATCAGACTCAAAATTGGATCTTTGGTCACTGTGGAGGGTGTGGGGCGCTCCTTATTGACACACCCACTCCAAAGTTAGCACTTCGGCCACTGTGATGGCTTGGTTGTTGGGCAATGGATAGGCCTCCACCCATTTGGTGAAATAATCTTGGGCCACCAAGATGTAACGATTATGGCGTTCGGTTTATTCATTGGTCCCATGAGATCAATGGTGGTCTTCTCCATTGATGCACCCACATGTACTGTTCCCATAGGCGCTTGAGGTTTACTGGAGGGGCGTGCCACCAGAGAGTGACATCTTCCCTCATTTGGTACCAGTAGGACCGGGTCTGTACACATGCCAAAGTCCGTTCCACTCCAAAATGACCACCCACTGGACCATCGTGTATCTGTTAAAACATCTTGGTGAAACATACGTGGTAGAATGTTCTGTGGATGAAACACTGCCTCAACAGTGGAATAGAAACGTCGCAGAAGAATACCATCTCACATGTAGAGTCTTTTCCACTGGCTCCAATAAGCTTTGGTTGCTGGTCCTAATGGTGACACATCTACCCAGGTGGGACGTGTGTTTCCTTCCTCCAGCCATCGCCTTACTGGGGCTATGTCTGGGTCAACTTTTTGTGGATAGTCCAACCTTTGAACAGAGTAGTCATCACAGTGTAAGTCACATAGACGCTTTCCACTACAGATGAATTGGATGTTCCATCCTGAGGTCCATAGTGTTCCTCTACCCCCACTGCTCTGAGCTCTAAAGGAATAACTTCACCAGCATCCTAAGCACTATACAGTTCAAGATTGCATTACACTCCTTGGGTGGTGAATTTTGCTATTTTTCTTAGCGGCCGTTGCAAGGGCATGTTTGTCGACACGGTCTCCATGACATAACATCTGCGTTGTGGTGGTGATGTTTTACCCTTGATATCCAATGAAGAGTAGAACGTACTGACGGAAATGTCTGGCGAAGTGTACCACTAGTTCTGCTCGGTAGAAGTCGTCGGCTTCCATACGCTAGCACACGCTCTGTACCATCTTGCATTTGGGACAAGACTGCGCTGATACCAAAATCACTGGCGTCCGTATCAAGAATGAGATCGCCACTGTCACATGGGTATCCCAAGACAAGTGTGGTGGTAAGTGAGTTCTTCGATTCCTTGAAAGCGTCTTGACATTCCGATGTCCACCGGAAAGGAACGTTCCTTTTGGTAAGTTCATGAAGAGGCTTGTCTATAGCTGCAAAATCCTGTAGGGTCAGTTTGTGTCAGTTCTTTAACTTATTGGCAGAGTGAATGAGGTAATCTACCCTGATTGATTAGATACACATCGTCTAGGATTCCCTCATCATGTAACTGGGAGTGGCGTAGTAGTCTTCGTCCTGAAGTTGGGTTTTTGTGGCGCTGAGCAGCCCTGGTCTTTAATCTCCAGATGCATTTGAGCTGCAAATTACACAGAAATGGTTCTTTTAGTTAGTTTTTTTCAAATATTTAAAATAAATATACAGCTAATCACAAACGAAAGGCAATGCTCAAATATGTAAGTGTACTATAACCACACATATTTCACAAAATTACATAATACTGTCATATTACTGTCAGTGCTTCTTCATCTTCAGACTGTAAACAAGGGAGCAGATACAGCACTTAACGGGTGAACTGTTTACTGATTTCAAGTGAAATGCACCAAATGAATTGTAAATGAAGTATTTGGAAGTATTTTTGTGGAATGGTAATTTGCTCTACAATTACACAGTATAACACCTTTTATAGACCACTATATATATATGTATATATATATATATAAACTCACATGAAATTCTCACCCATGCAGTCCACACATGCAATGAAATCAAACCATAAATTAGGTTGTGTATTAATGAGAAATGACGTAGGGTAAAAGTATTGAACACATGAAGAATAAGAGGTGCAAAAAGCTATGAACAGTCATGACACCAGCTGAAATCCATCAGTAATTAGAAAACAGTACTGCCACTCAGTACTAATTAATATCAGGTGCTTCAACTGATGACCTATAAAAAGGTGTCTCATTACATAGTGCCACACAAGAAATATTTCATGATGGGTAAAACCAGTGAGCTCTCTCAAGACCTTCTCAACCTTATTGTTGAAGGAAGTATGAATGGACAGATGTACTGAGACATTCTTGATAAAAAATCTGCTGCCAGGATGCTGAAGATAAAGCGAGGACGAACTTTTCTGCAAGACAATGATCCCAAACACACTGCCAAGGAAACTCTCAATTAGTTTCAGAGAAAGAAAATAAAGCTGCTAGAATGGCCTAGCCAATCACTGGACCTGAATCCACATGAAAATCTGTGGAAGGAACTAAAGCTCAGAGTTCATAGAAGGAGCCCACTGAACTTTCAGGATTTGAAAAGTTTGTTTGTTTGGACGAATGGGACAAAATCACACCTGAGCAATGCATGTGACTAGTTTCTCCATACAGGAGGCGTTTTGAAGATGTCATCTCCAACAAAGGCTTTTGTACGAAGTATTAAAGGATAAGCACCAGCTCATAAGAAAATGTCAAACACATCACTAGAACAGAGTTTAAGATCCTAACTTGTGATTATTAAAAGTCAGAAAATGTTTATTTTTTACAAAGTCAAGAAATACGGTTTAAAAGATTGTTTAGTTCCGCCCACTGTTCAGAAACGGCTGTAGGCATTATGCGTGTGACGTAGATGGTGGACAACAACGCTAGAAGATGTACTTACAGTAATACACAATGACAGAAAGGTGTTGTTTTTGGCTGGATGTACAGTGGACCCCCAAGCACAAACTGCCCAAAGACCCCCAAATATCCAGAAAGTGACTAAACCGGTCAACTTTAAACGGGGACATTGGAAAGGAGCGTCCTCTCACTCTGTCATCTGTAGATCATTTCAGTCTGAAGATTATCACTATGGGACGTAGACTTACACGACAACTGGATCTTAAGTCTGGCGCAGTTTAACAATATGGGCGTGTAAGGAAACCAGTGAAAGGAGTTCAAGAGCCTCCGTGTACGTGGAGGTAAACCAGGTAAACACAGTTACTGAGCCTGCTTTAGCTGATGTTAGCTAACGTTAGCTTCACTTGTTCACAGTTTGGTGGCTCAAGTTATGCTAAGCTAACGTAGCTGAATTATGAAGATGTAAATATGATCAAAGTGGAACTCGCACTCATACAACACTATACAGCAATAGCTGTACCTCTATATCTGAGTTTAGCTGGTTGCTAGGCGGCTGTTGTCATGAATAATGTTGGTTGTTTAGCTAGATACTGTTTACACTCAGGATGAGCTGCTGTTGTGGGTGTGGTTTGACTAAAAGTATCAGGACTAAGTGTTATGGTGGTCTAAAAGTCTCAGGACTAAGTGATATGGTGGTCTATTTCTACAGCTCTTTCATATTAAAACTCAGAAATATCATCAGAATCTGAAGAAGCAGCTCTGGAACATTCTCAGTCCCAGTCAGTCATAGTGCTGTTGTACTGCGGTGGAATTTCCGTAGTGAGCTTGGGTTTTTCCCTCAAAAATGTTTATTTTAAGTCATGTTTATATATTTTCAGTATTTAAACAATGTAAAATCACCAGAGGTGTCCATAAGTGGTGCTTAGCTTTTAAATACATTTTAGTAAGCGTGTTTAATACTTTTTCCCTGTGTCATTTCTCATTTTTATACCTAATTTATGGACATCTATGGTTTGACTTATTTTTTGTATGTGCGGACTGGATTGGTGTGGAGAATTTCACCAGAGAAATATGTTTGTTTATATATATATATAATTTTTTTTACCACATCCTTCTTGCTTTACGGTAGGCATATTAGTGTTTCCTAAACCTTGCGTAAAAAATAACGCAGCATAACAAAATCATTTGTTATAATAAAATAACAAGCTCATCCCTCTGATTCACAAGAGCAGCACATACTCTCTTATTAAAAAAACCCCAGTTTACCATCACTTCATCATTTACACTATTCTACGAGCTGTACACTGACTACTTTACACTATTCTACAAGCTGTACACTGACTACTTTAGACTATTCTACGAGCTGTACACTGACTACTTTACACTGTTCTACGAGCTGTACACTGACTACTTTACACTATTCTACGAGCTGTACACTGACTACTTTACATTGTTATACCAGCTGGACACTGACTACTTTACACTGTTCTACAAGCTGTTCACTGACTACTTTACACTGTTCTACAAGCTGTACACTGACTACTTTACACTAGTCTACGAGTTGTACACTGACTACTTTACACTATTCTACGAGCTGTACACTGACTACTTTACATTGTTATACCAGCTGGACACTGACTACTTTACATTGTTATACCAGCTGGACACTGACTACTTTACACTGTTCTACAAGCTGTTCACTGACTACTTTACACTGTTATACAAGCTGTACACTGACTACTTTACACTGTTCTACAAGCTGTACACTGACTACTTTACATTGTTATACCAGCTGGACACTGACTACTTTACACTGTTCTACAAGCTGTACACTGACTACTTTACATTGTTATACCAGCTGGACACTGACTACTTTACACTGTTCTACAAGCTGTTCACTGACTACTGTACACTGTTCTACAAGCTGTTCACTGACTACTTTACACTATTCTACGAGTTGTACACTGACTACTTTACACTATTCTACGAGCTGTACACTGACTACTTTACATTGTTATACCAGCTGGACACTGACTACTTTACACTGTTCTACAAGCTGTTCACTGACTACTTTACACTGTTATACAAGCTGTTCACTGACTACTTTACACTGTTATACAAGCTGTACACTGACTACTTTACACTGTTCTACAAGCTGTACACTGACTACTTTACATTGTTATACCAGCTGGACACTGACTACTTTACACTGTTCTACAAGCTGTTCACTGACTACTGTACACTGTTCTACAAGCTGTTCACTGACTACTTTACACTGTTCTACAAGCTGTACACTGACTACTTTACATTGTTATACCAGCTGGACACTGACTACTTTACACTGTTCTACAAGCTGTACACTGACTACTTTACACTGTTCTACAAGCTGTACACTGACTACTTTACATTGTTATACCAGCTGGACACTGACTACTTTACACTGTTCTACAAGCTGTTCACTGACTACTTTACACTGTTATACAAGCTGTACACTGACTACTTTATACTGTTCTACAAGCTGTACACTGACTACTTTACACTGTTCTACAAGCTGTTCACTGACTACTTTACATTGTTATACCAGCTGGACACTGACTACTTTACACTGTTCTGCAAGCTGTTCACTGACTACTTTACACTGTTATACAAGCTGTACACTGACTACTTTACACTGTTCTACAAGCTGTTCACTGACTACTTTACATTGTTATACCAGCTGGACACTGACTACTTTACACTGTTCTACAAGCTGTTCACTGACTACTTTACACTGTTATACAAGCTGTACACTGACTACTTTACACTGTTCTACAAGCTGTACACTGACTACTTTACACTGTTCTACAAGCTGTACATTTACTACTTTACACTGTACAAGCAGCACAGTACGGCAGCTGCTCCGTATCAGACCATATTTATATCTGTAGTTATTACTTACACTGTTACAACTTGTTCAACATATGCTGCTCTGTGCAATCTTTACATTTCACTCCTTACTGTATATAAGTATAGTAATTTATATTCTATTTTATATACCACCCCCCTTATCTCACATTCTATGTACACCTAGATTCTATATATGTATTTATAAACCACCACATGTACTATAACCTCAAATTGTTAGTCATTTCTGTTTTGCACTTTTTGTAAATAATAATGTATTTTGAACTTCTGGTTGGATGCTAACTGCATTTCATTGGCTATGTACCTGTACTCTGCACAATGACAATAAAGTTGAATCTAATCTAATCTAATCTAATCTACTGAGAATAGTACACCAAAACTATCTAGCGGCCTGTGGGCACTGGTCTTTACCCAGTTCTTTCAGTTCAGAAAATGGTCAAATATGGTGTGTTGGAAAGTAGTAAAAGGTGCCATACAGGGTTTCAAGGACCACCACAGTCAGTATCTTTACAGTAAATACCTGCGTAAAGTTCCAGTGCATGTGGAATCCTTTCTGCTTGGCTAGTTTACAGTCATAAAGTCCAGGTACGTGTCCCTCGCCAGGATCCACCAGGCAGCGGTTACTGTTGTACTTATGAGATTTAATGCTTCCAATGTAAATCTCCCCACTCAGCCTGTAGTAACACCTCTGTATACAACAGGAAGATTAAACACCTACAAATACTGCAGTCATAGAAGATATCAAGTGTGAATCTGGGATTAGAGGCGGGTAGTATGACAATAATTTGATGGTATCATGATTAATTAGACAACAATACACTTTTCTAAGCATATCGTGGATATTATCAGTACTTAAACAACACTGACTGCATGTATTACTACAAGTAGAGCACAGTTAATCCTATCACCCACCTGATGGGTATAGATGGTTATGGGGACCTGAGAACCATAGAAAAGGCAGCGGTAAAGAATAGGAACACTCCCCGGAACTGGTCCCTGATCAATGCAGTTATTGTCTGATAGGTCACTCCACAGCTGTCAGATGTCAAACGACGACAGAGTGGTGTTTTAAGTACTTGCAGATACACCAACTTTTGTCTTTTTCTTCTTTGTGAAATTTGTTGATTTATAATTAAATACATTAATTTTATAAAGTATAATTATAAGACAAATACATCAGTGTCAAAAGAAAAACATCTCTATTTTTGTTGATTTTAATATTTTCTATATCATTTAAACGATAATTCTATCCTGTGAAAGTTACCTAATGAATGGACCAATAGAAATGCTCCAAAATAAACCTCTGTACATTGATTTCCATTGATCGTTAAGAAGCTTTTGTTCTCTCCTATATAGTTAGTTAGTTATATAGATAGCGGCAAATGCTACTCACGGCGCCGTAGCCGACGAGGTCCTCCCAGGTATCAAGCTGAGGGTACACGTTGTCCATGTACCACCTGAAGGGCTTACATTTCAGTTTCTCCCGCAGCTTCTTCCTCTCCGTCACGTCCCCTATGTCGATACCGTGTCCCTGCACCGCAACAAATAGGACATATTTTAATGTAGAATCTAATGTGTATCTGTTTCAGTCCAAGCATTCACACCTCAGCTTATTACTTTAACATAGACTGCCATGTTCTGTTCTAAGCCCATTGGCCTGCAGTACACAGCAATAGCAGTATTCATTTACATCAACATCAACAGTCACACAAATACTTCTTATTTTTACACATCATCTACAGCATTTAATTGGGTGTGTGTTTCTTCTCCCAAGAACCTTTGTAGGAAAGCAGTTCCAACTGGGAGTGGTCTAGTCATAACAGGTAATGGAGGCTACATAAACACCTGTGATCATGGAGGTGATTGGAACACTTGAATTTGATTATTTGGATGGATGAGTGAATGCCTTTGGCAATATTGTGTATATTATCAACAAAAGAAAGGGTTGAAGCCTCGCAGAGCCAGAACGGTGCTCATCAGCCCTGGTCCTGGACAGCTACATCCACAGCTACAACCACAGTCTACTGCGCATGCTCCAGCTAATACACTCTAGAGTTCTTTGATTGGCTGGATTAGATTTATAAAAGGAAGAGCAGTATGTAAACTGATGCAGGTTGTATCTAAGTTGTGAAGAAAAGTAGATTTTCACGACCAGGGCTGTTGACCACCATTCTGGCTCTGCCAGGCCTCTTCCCTTTATTTTGTAGACAATATAAAGTAGCACCCTCTATTGGCCAAAGAGGGAAAACAGGAACTAAGGCAATGGGAGTGAATCAGGAACTCAGCTGCTGTGTTTCAAGTGACGCAGGAAAAAAAATCAACTATGGGGATGCATGTTCTTTGGGACAGCGACAGTAATAAGACAAATACTTTGATAAATCAATTGTTGCGGTCCTGGAAATCACTCTGCACGCAGGTTGCAAGTTCTGCAGTTCACTTTGTAACAGCTTTCTATGATGTAGCGTAATTTTGTTTTGTTACAACTAATCTTTAGCTTAAATGGAATTTTAGATGATGCATGTTTGACAACCTGTGAGCATGTTCTATAGAATCTACACATTCTGCCTTATTTATGGCAAACACTTATATTGCAGTTGCTGTCAGATCTTATCTTCTGTGTATATGACTGATCTGTGCATATTTTTATCTGCAGTTTTACAGCATTCATACAATTAAACACCCTAGAAATCAGACTGTGGTCCAGAGAGTCATTATATGGAGGGGTTAAACTAGTGAACTAGAGTTTCATAATGCAAATCTGGTTCCTGAATTCAAACAATCTGAGCCAGAAGGTGTGTCTAACCAAGAGCCACTCACTGCTCATGCACACACTGTGGGAATTCAACCCCTTGACCCACCCAAGAGAAGAGCAGCTGGTCTGCCTTACCTACACTCAGTCACTTACATACAGTAAGACTTGACTATGTACAGCTGCCACCTCAGCTACTACAACATGCTCAGGTCTGACTTTTACAAACCGTTAAGGGGAGGTTCCAGCTGACGAGAACATTGGTTTTATATTCATCCATCCAGACTTCAGCCACCCTCAGAGCATTTCTTCTCATCTGGGCACGCTAAGGTCCAGCGCATAGGGCTTATGTGTCCTCGCTATGTGGACGATCCTGGAACACGGCACCACCTCAATACTTCCTCCACAGGTCCAAACCTGCAGCAGCACAACGACCCGGATCACCCAGGTTCAGAGTGTGTAGAGTTTAAGTGTGGTGTATGTGGTCTGCTGGGAGCAGTGTGTAGAGTTTAAGTGTGTGTGTATGTGGTCTGCTGGGAGCAGTGTGTAGAGTTTAAGTGTGTGTGTATGTGGTCTGCTGGGAGCAGTGTGTAGAGTTTATATGTGTGTGTGTATGTGGTCTGCTGAGAGCAGTGTGTAAAGTATAAGTGTGTGTGTATGTGGTCTGCTGAGAGCAGTGTGTAGAGTTTAAGTGTGTGTGTATGTGGTCTGCTGGGAGCAGTGTGTGGAGTTTAAGTGTGTGTGTGCGTGAGGTCTGCTGGGAGCATGTCATTTGTTTTCATCGTTGGGTGCCTGATTATTTGTAGACCTTTGTTATTTAAGAAAGTTGCCAATTTCGCCCCTGGCTTGTTTTGTTTTCCTTTTCGCACTCAATCTTGGCACGTTATTGGGTGGAATGGCACGGTTGTTTTTTTCCCCCACCCATTTTCCGTTCACACTCCATTTCATTTCCCCACTTAAGTTCATTTTAGTTTATCTGTGTTCTCTTCTGTTCCTCCTACTGACTGCTTAGCATTTGGGCCCTAACCTAACCACCACTGGTAGCTCACCCAATAGCTTCTATTACCAAGGAGCCATAAATTAAACCACCACCAGGAGCTTCCACTACAGGGCTGTCTGATCCACTCACCCCAGTGTAACACACCTACACCCCGCCACCTCGTCAGTGTCACTGCAGTGCTGTAAATGATCCACCTCTTTAATAGTATCTGCTCTGTGGTGGTCCTGTGGGGGTCCTGATCATTAAAGAACAGAGTAATAAAGTATACAGAGAATAAGATGAACTACAGTCTGTAAGTGGAGCTCCTGTATGGTCAGTGGAGCTGATGCAGTGGACAGTGAGTGGAGGTCCTGTATGGTCAGTGGAGCTGATACAGTGGACAGTGTGTGCAGATACGAGGAGGCTGATCTGTGTATGTTTCATATTCATAAGCTACGTGATTCTGAGTGAGTCACTTACTTTCCTGGCTCTGCTTGTCGTTAAGCTTGTACCACTCTGGCCTGAAGCTTTCGTACATGCACCAGAGCTGCCAGTCAAAAGCGTTGAGCGGCTGCAGAGTATCTAGTCACCTCGAGGTTGTCAAAATTCACTCTGTCAAACACCGGAGACAACCCACCGTCCTGTCGGCTTTGATTTTCGCCAGCAGCGGCTCTGCCCTAAAATTAAAAAAGGGTTAAAAGAAATATTGATGAATGTTGAAAGGAGCAATGACAAGAACGTTACAGCTAAATAACCAATTTCAGATAATTCCCACTTGAAAGAGCCATAGAATCGAGTCAGCTACATAAACTTCACTGTGCGTAGCAGACTCGTTAATATTTTCACCCCCAACATTTTACATACAACCACAACAACAACCAAACTGGTGGACTATATGGTAAATCCAGTGTTCCAGGGCTGTGAAGAGAATGTTGACACTTTTCATTCTGCCCAGCCGAACCCAACTTCGTCAGAGCTACATGATGATGTTCATCTTCAAACCAGCCTGAAGTTCCTATTCGCCGGATTCTTCATCTAATGTTCCACCTTAAATACTCGCAGCTCGTACAGACTCCAGAATGTGAACTGCAGCACAAAGCATCACCAACTGGCTGTTAAAGGTGTTATACAATGAATTATTTAGTCTTTAAAATATTCTCCTGATGTTCGAACTAGTAGAATAAGCAGGTGAGCTATTAAAACATTATTTGAGTTGTACACTTTGGCACCCCCTGATTCTCATCACCACCACTGTACAGAAAGCCTTGTTGAGCTTCCTCTATAATAGAAATGTATGAATTACTGTTACCATCGCTCATGTACTTCAATGTGAGCATCCAGAATGGCCACGACATCTCCAGTAGCTGCCTCCCATCCTGAAATCCGTGCTTGTGACAGACCCAGACGCTCTTTGTGTGTGACTCTCTTAATTAAACCCGGCTTCTCGTGATGAATCGAGTCAATATATTCATCGAGCTTCTTCTTGAGATCATCTATGATAAAAAAAAAAGGTTAAACTGTTAAAGAACTGTTAAACTCAGCACTGAGGAGCAGCAGGTGCATCACCTCCTCTACTGTTTATGATCTTAAGACTCGTGAGTGATGTTAGGTTACAGACCGTTCGTGCTGTGGTCGTCCACCAGTATGATCTCCTTGAGCAGGTGAGCAGGTGTTTTGTCCATGATGCTGCGTATGGCTCTCTTTATGATCGACAGAGCCTCGTCCAGGTAGATCAGAACCACACTGATTGTGGGGAGCTCCTTCGGGTAAACCTTGGTAGCACATCTGAGTAATCACAAACACAATCATCACTTCAGTAAGTGGGTCTAAACATCTGAAGAAGGTATGTTTGGGTGATTCTTCAATCAGGGACACGTTTAGTTTTAGTTCAGGTTAGAACGTTAGTCAGTGGTAAAGTCTACTAATCTAATCTGAGACTATAAACTCAGACTATATTCAATCAGGTGATTCTTCAATCAGGGACACGTTTAGTTTTAGTTCAGGTTAGAACGTTAGTCAGTGGTAAAGTCTACTAATCTAATCTGAGACTATAAACTCAGACTATATTCAATCAGGTTATTAAGATAGATAGATAGATAGATAGATAGATAGATAGATAGATAGATAGATAGATAGATAGATAGATAGATAGATAGATAGATAGATAGATAGATAGATAGATAGATAGATAGATAGATAGATAGATAGATAGATAGATAGATACTTTATTGATCCCAAAGGAAATGTAGCGGGTTAATATTAGGATGGTCTAATAATAATGTCATCACTAATATATTATTTGTGATATTATAAGATATTATGTAGCTCAGCACTGCAACCTCAGCCTCAACAGGTTGTTATGTTTTTGTGTTTGCTGTGTTGACAAAGTGTAATTGTTTTATATCTGCATACATATCTACAGTTCTATCTGTGTGTATATCTATATAGTTTGTGTTTTGAAAGCTTGTAATGGCCTATTTTGGTTAATAAGGCTGTTTTGGTTGCAGCACTTGACTTACTGGTTGTACCGCCTGACTTTTCAGACTAATTTCAAATTAAACAGGCGTCTACTGTACATACCCATAGAAACCTTTGTGCTTCAACCTTTTCCAATAAATAAACACCGTTAAGATGATTACACATTTTCATGGTTCTGCTGAGGAGGTTGTACCACCTGACATGCTAAACTAGACCATTCTAACCAAAACAACTCAAAGTAACCGCCGTCAGACATTATGCACATGATATTATGCGCTTACAGACAAATGGTTTTCAAAATGTTTTTAACTTTTAAAGTTATGTAACATTATGTAACATTACAAGCAATTATATTTACAATCTGATATGACTTACATTATCTTGACAGTTGGCTTAATTAACATATATGACAGTCATACCTCCTGACAACTTTTGGAGGCAAAAATACAAATACATTTATGTGGATGAACTGAAAATAATTCTGAATAATTTGGTATGTCATGCAATAATCGCTTAATTATGTAAATAATAGACAAAAAACATCATCACATCATGTAAATAAAAAAAAGTAATCATGTAGGCACATTAAAAGATTTAAAGCCACTTTTATCCAAAATTTAATAAACAATTATCAGTATATTTTTTTAAATAAAATATTATTTTTCTGATAAGAAAGATTACCTAATTTGAAGTATCAGCCAATAAAAAGTCAATTATATATGAAACAGATTATTATTATTATTATTAGTAGTAGTAGTAGTAGTAGTAATAGTAGTAGTAGTACTTTTAGAATTAGTATTATTTTCATTTTTTTCCTACTTGGGGTCTCGAGTGTCCGGCAGGTTTCTGTTTAGAGGCAGTCTGTCACTGAGGAACACGTTGTAGCCGTACTTCACGAAGAGCTCCTGCGCCTCCTTCTGCTCCTCCTCTGTGAGATGGTCCCCCCACTTAGTAAACAGATACGATTGGGGGAACAACTTTTTATAAACCAGCTTCTTCTCTGGCTTTGGTTCCTTCGGCGGCTCTTCTGCTCCTCTTTGTTCTCTTTTCTGACTCTGTTCCAGAGACTCCACTGTGGAGAAGAGAGCAGTGTTGATCTTCAGACTGTTAATGTGCTGCTCAGTGCTGCTAATCTAACCTGTACAGAACTTCTAGCACAGCAAAAACCTTCACTGCTCCCTTTATCCCTCTAAACATGAGCTTCCTTTCACCCTGTCCAACCATTTCAGCATCTACTGACAGAACTGAATAAACAGAGAAGGTTCAGAAGTACTGTTAACCTGCATTTAGTTTATTAATGTTATCATGTGAAAGCTTAAATATAATGTTAAAACATTCAGCATTGTCTGAATCTCAAATGGTTCCCCAGTTCAAGGGATGGGAGTCTACCTGGAGAGCCGCGGTACTGCACTCTCAGCTCCAGATATGACGTCACACAGTGGTTAAAAAGTGCTTTTTACAAAGATGCTGACACAAAGCAGCTTTCTGGAAATTTAAAAAAATGTGGTCATAGCATCCCCCTGTGAGGAAGCCAGAGGCCGTATCAGATTAGTAGTGTTAAATGTCTTTGTCTTGGTTCCCCCACAAGACATGTTGATGTTACAGATGTTACAGAACGCCCATACCGTAAACACCAAAACCTGTTCTTGCAAGGCCGCTGTTTTAGTCAGTCTGTTGAAAATGAAACGGTTTGTTTCCACCTAGTGGTTCAGATAGGAACTGCAGGGACCTGGCAATTTAGCTGCCAATTTAGCGACTTTTCAGAAACTCTGGCGACTTTTTTTTTAAGTGACTAGCGACAAATCTAGCGACTTCTTCTGATGTTACTGGAGACTTTTGCAGACTCTGAGGTGAGGTGTATCTCAAAACCTAGTGAGTGTCTAAGTAGGCTGTCTAGGTAGGCAGCTGTTTAAGTAGCAGCGTTCTCTCCTCATCTCTCCTCATAAAACAGATTACTGAGACGCTCTAAGGCTTGTTTGAGATACAGCTGCGCCTGGCCTTGGTGGTCAGCGACAGCAGCCAAACGCGATTAGAAAAGACCCTCAACTCGGACAGTCTCCACCTGCAGCCTACATAAACAATCGCAGGTCTCGTGGTCTTCGCTCTCTTCACAGCTGATGAAGTAGACGCAGTAGAAAAATAGTAAAAAGAAAGAAAAGAATTAGAAAGAGCAGAAAGAAAAATAGATCCAAACGCAAGTGATGTAGTGCTTTTAAAGATACTCACAGATCATAAAAGTATAAATCTCTTCATGATCTGAAATACTAATTATGAAAATAGAAATATGTTGAATAGTGTATGAAAATGAACTGTCATGCTACTAGACATGGTTATATTAGTGTAAATATGGGGTCTTTAGAGAGTTTTAGAGGAGATTTATATTTTACAGTAAAAAGTGTCAAACGTCAGAGGTGTCCGCGGAGCTTCTGACCAATGAGGATTAAGCTCTGTCGTCATCAAGCCGTTTTTCGGCTCGCGCAGTTCGTGAAGAGCAACTGGAGCCAGTGTGTGAAGCCTGCAGCTCCTCGCGAGATGTTAACCTAGTATGTCATCGTGAAGCGACGGTGGCGCCGACTCAAGTCGGACAATAAAACTAACCGGCTACTCCGTACCGAGCCAGGCGGCGATCGGGCTGCGCGGCGCCGTGTGAAGTCAAAACACGCCTCTAGTTAGAGAGAGACTGCGTCACGGCTTGTTCCCGCCCACTGCAGCACGCGACCAGTGGTTTAGCTGGTTGCTAAGCTACCGGCCGGCATCCAAAACAATAGCTGAAGGCTTCAAACTCCGCTAGCATAAATGCTAATGTCTGGAGTATAAAAGTGTAAATGGTGAAGGACTCGTTACAGAGTTGATAAGAAAATACTGTTTTGTGTGATTATATGACCAGAAACACATTAAAACTCCAGAGAGAATCAAAATAACTCACATTTTAAAACCACTTCACTGCTCCTAGATTAGCCTGTGTTGCGTCATGGGATTGTCTTAGCGGCTGAGAAGCGTTCATGCTTCATTAAAATCAGGTCTAAATAAGGTTCCTCAGTAGTCAGCATGTTTAAGGTATGTAAGAATTGGGACAGTCTACATGTCGGCAGCGCATACTATGAAGTAAAATGCTGCCTATGTAGGAGATCAGTAGGATTTGAGACAGACCCATGATCTTCAGTTACGGTCCTCAGCGAGCAGTGGGAGCCCCGCCCCTCAACACTCCCAGTGATCAGTCTCAGTCAGAGCAGACCCACACGCTCCACGACCCACTACACTCACTGCGCATGCCCAAAGCCGTCTTATTGTTTTGGATGGGCCGGTAGCTTAGCAACCAGCTAAACCACCGGTTCGTGCTGCAGTGGGCGGGAACAAGCCGTGACGCAGTCTCTCTCTAACTAGAGCGTCTCAGTAATCTGTTTTATGAGGAGAGATGAGTGATGCGTCCGAAATTGCCTACTTGATCAGTACGTACTCAGTTAGAGCTAGAGCGCACTGCCTGTCCGTCAAAGCAGTGCACTCTTTCAGTGTGGGAGTGTTTAGTATCCACGCAACCTCTGACACACTACGCCCACCATCTTACCAACGTCCTGTGACGTAAGACGTCAGACCATCACGCTAAAGGTCCCACTATTCATTTAAAAGCCCCGTTTACTGACAGATTTAGAGACTCTGCGTGTTTGTCTAAATATCTACTCACATGGTGCCTAACTGTAGCTCAGAGAAGACGAAACAGGAGGAATATAATCATTGTTTACCTCAGAAGCAGCGCTAACTCCTGTAGCAGAAGTTTACTGGCCGTAGCTACGTACACACAACCGGCGTACCACTTTTTCCTCCGCTTTGAATTCCTCTGATGGAATCATGGGATAGCACAGTGTGCTGGGGCTGCATACTTAAAAATGTCTGCCGGTGCAGTACGTCATCCGGGGACTTTTCGCGTACTGCTCGCAGAGTACTACGTATTCAGACACCCTAGTCACTCTCGCACACTGCTTTTGCGTACTGTTCAGTATGGAAGTATGCGATTTCAGACACACCCAGATAGATAGATCCTTTATTGATCTCAGAGAGAAATTCTTCAGTGTGACACGGCCTATTTCACAGGCAACAAAAAAAGAATCCACAGAAGAAGTTCAATTATTTAGAGTTCATTTGTAGTTGAATTTGTAGGTGAATTGGGAGAGATTAGGTGATTACATCATTTAGCAACTTTTAGGACAGCCAATAGCGACTTTCCTTACTGAGGAGTTGGCGACAGTGCTCCTCTTCCTGGATGAAACACTAGCTGGAAATACAAATTATTCTTATTTGTTTAATGCCATTGATCGGCTCTCGGGATTGACTAAATTGAAGAAATATCAGCCGATCACTGATCTCATATTTTGATTAAAAATCTATCGATACTGATACATAGCTGATCGATCCCTCTGTTACATTTAATATCAAATGAATGGGAAGACGGAAAATATGTTAGCCATTTAGCTTAGCATAGGGGTGTTTTAATAGGTTCAAAAGGAGAATTCCACTTCCAGTCAGTGTTGTTACTAAAAAGTCTAAAGTGCGTGTATTTCCAGTGTTTTGATGATGGTGATCCGTGGCATTGGCCAACCCTGGGCTGCTCGAACCCCTTAAAGCTGCACTTGATCGATGTGAGTGCCCAGCAGCTACATTCTACTGGGAAATGGAAGACCTTTAAATTGCTTTGCAAATTTTGTCATCCAGGAAAAATACATTTGCAAGCTAATAACCTCATCTGGGCTCACAACAAGTACGGCTCTGAGTCATAATTTCAGACCCACCCAAAAAATCCTGAACGCTTCACGGTTAAGTTCTACCCAGTTTACAGTCTTTCCACAGGTTTTCAGCTATTATTTTCTAACATATACAATGTGATTAGAATCAAATCTGCTTTTACACTTTTAACATCATGGCTGAGTCCCAAATTGATCCTTACTCCCTACATACACACACACTAGCTACCTCCCTGTATCTATACTCTATACTGTTCACACACAGGAGCACTTTGTAGTTCTACACTTACAGACTGTAGTTCATCTGTATACTTAGTTTCCCTGTTTTCAATGGTCAGGACCCCCTCAGGACCACCACAGAGCAGGTATTATTAAGGTGGTGGATCATTCTCAGTGGAAAATGCAAAGCTTTAAAACGTCCTGCCTGTTGGATTTACAAAATTCTGCAATTTAAAAACATACAAGCACTGATCTCTTATCAAGACTTGAGTTTATTACAACATCTAATATTAATAAAATAGTTTGATAGTGAACACAGGCATAAAGAGGAGAGGAAGCTTTTAAAAACAGTTCCAGGCCCACAAGTGCGAGGGCGGTCTGTAGTACAAAAAATAAACTTGTTGGGCCACTATCTAGCAGAATGTTTTGACTCATTCCCTTCTGATGTGACCTGGAGGCTATTGTTGAATATGTGTAATTATTCATAATTGTTCAGAATTATTATTATTAGTCTTTGTAAATCTGGGAACTGGAGATGAGAGTTATCTCTTTACTCTGGTAGCAGGTCTGGGGAGAGAGCCCACCCTCATTTCCTGTTTTGCCCTGACATTATTACTTATTCTGAATTTATCTCTCCATGCCAGATCATCTTACTTAACAAGCAATCTCAAAATAATTTCCAGTCTATGAAGTATCTCTGCTTCTTGGTGTTTAGTAACGAGTTTGGATTCCACAGAAATCAGTAGAGTATGCTGCTTTTATCTGGTCAAATTTTAGGTCAGATCACTACAGCAGAGTAATAATTTAATATTAGCAAATTTTTCTTACACAACATCTCCTACACTATCATAAGTAATAAATTATCATGTTAGTAGAAATAATAAATAAATAAATAAAAAATAATAATAATAATAAGAAGAAGAATGGTGTGATAGGATTTCTCTCACAGTGAGCAGTCTTGAATCAGATCAGGGTACATGAACATTCTCACCTAATTTATTGACCCGTTGCTCGATTCCGTCTAGTTTCTTTAAAATGGTCTCCTCGGCCGTCCACTGTACTCGGCTGCTCTCAATGGAATTCTCCTGAGGTCTGGAAAACACCACATATGACACAGAGTACAGGAAAAGTCCTAAAGTGCAGAGGAAGCCCAGTCCTTTAATCACCCCACGGCTCCTCATCCTCAAACATCAGCTCCAGCAATCTGCTCTACCACTCTATCTGAGGCACCTGCACTCAGGTAACAAACACCACCACTGTAGTCAAATGAGGGCATTCCAGATAAGATACCTGGGAGTGGTTGTGACTTCACTCAACACAGTTACTGCTGGAGGTGAACAGAAAGGTATTGATGTGCTTTATTGGTTTAGGATAAAAGCATGTAAACATTTGCAGCAGCTAATTTTATACAGAACATTTATACTTTTTACAAACTTTAGTTGCTTGTGGTTTTAGTGGTTTTAAAAAAATATATTGTTATGAGGCGGAAAGCAAGAAATAACTGTCTTCTAAAGAAGCCAGTAAACTACAACACTTAATCTATGAATTTACTTTTAGTGCAGTTGAAGTATAAAAGATGTTGGGTACTAGTTGTGTACTTAAACTCACTACTCTTACACTTAAAATACACTTAAATATACTTTCATACTAAAAGATGGCCAATTCAGTCAAAAGACATAATTAAACAGGACACATACAAGTATACCATTAATACACTGCTACTAGTGTAGTTACATACAGTATACTTGGAAAATATACTTTAACTTTATTTGAGTTTACCAGTGTTAATTTCGTTGACGAACTATTTTCGTCATATTTTCCATCAACAAACCTTTTTTTCATGACGAAAACGAGACGATAACTAAATAAAATCTAAAGAAAGGATAAAAACTATGACGAAATTGATTGACACTTAAGTCAACGAATAAAAACGAGACGGACATGTTTGGCAGGGACGACATCCAATCAGAACTGATTGAGTTTTGTGAAAGGAAGGGACAAGTTATGAAACAGCCAATCATAACTACTTCGGTGTATATGGAGAGGCGGGACAAGCCGAGTAGCCGTCAATCAAACGCACATTTACGCAAATTTGGTCTAAACCCGGGAAGACCATACGAGTCTGTGAACTGTTATCTAGACAGTGTCAGCAGAGAGAAAGAGAGTTTAGAGAAAATCACCACCGCGCTGGACATCAGCCCCCCAGGACCACCAGTAGCTAGCTTTACCGCTGCTAACGCTAGCTTAGCCTTTTTTAATCCTAGTCCTGAAAGCACACTGCCCTCTACAGTTTAGAACGTGTCCTGCTGTAAACGCTGTATTAACTCAGTAAGGTGGTGTTAATGATCAGATTAGTTGATCAGGTATGTGGGAAGCAGGTGTAGCGCTGTATTAACTCAGTAAGGTGGTGTTAATGATCAGATTAGTTGATCAGGTATGTGGAAGCAGGTGAAGCGCTGTATTAACTCAGTAAGGTGGTGTTAATGATCAGATTAGTTGATTAGGTATGTGGGAAGCAGGTGAAGCGCTGTATTAACTCAGTAAGGTGGTGTTAATGATCAGATTAGTTGATCAGGTATGTGGGAAGCAGGTGAAGCGCTGTATTAACTCAGTAAGGTGGTGTTAATGATCAGATTAGTTGATCAGGTATGTGGGAAGCAGGTGAAGCGCTGTATTAACTCAGTAAGGTGGTGTTAATGATCAGATTATTTGATCAGGTATGTAGGAAGCAGGTGAAGCGCTGTATTAACTCAGTAAGGTGGTGTTAATGATTAGATTAGTTGATCAGGTATGTGGGAAGCAGGTGAAGCGCTGTATTAACTCAGTAAGGTGGTGTTAATGATCAGATTAGTTGATCAGGTATGTGGGAAGCAGGTGTAGCGCTGTATTAACTCAGTAAGGTGGTGTTAATGATCAGATTAGTTGATCAGGTATGTGGGAAGCAGGTGAAGCGCTGTATTAACTCAGTAAGGTGGTGTTAATGATCAGATTAGTTGATCAGGTATGTGGGAAGCAGGTGAAGCGCTGTATTAACTCAGTAAGGTGGTGTTAATGATTAGATTAGTTGATTAGGTATGTGGGAAGCAGGTGAAGCGCTGTATTAACTCAGTAAGGTGGTGTTAATGATCAGATTAGTTGATCAGGTATGTGGGAAGCAGGTGAAGCGCTGTATTAACTCAGTAAGGTGGTGTTAATGATCAGATTAGTTGATCAGGTATGTGGGAAGCAGGTGAAGCGCTGTATTAACTCAGTAAGGTGGTGTTAATGATCAGATTAGTTGATCAGGTATGTGGGAAGCAGGTGTAGCGCTGTATTAACTCAGTAAGGTGGTGTTAATGATCAGATTAGTTGATCAGGTATGTGGGAAGCAGGTGTAGCGCTGTATTAACTCAGTAAGGTGGTGTTAATGGTCAGATTAGTTGATCAGGTATGTGGGAAGCAGGTGTAGCGCTGTATTAACTCAGTAAGGTGTGTTAATGATCAGTAGTTGATCAGGTATGGGAAGCAGGTGAAGCGCTGTATTAACTCAGTAAGGTGTGTTAATGATCAGATTAGTTGATCAGGTATGTGGGAAGCAGGTGAAGCGCTGTATTAACTCAGTAAGGTGGTGTTAATGATCAGAGTAGTTGATCAGGTATGTGGGAAGCAGGTGAAGCGCTGTATTAACTCAGTAAGGTGGTGTTAATGATCAGATTAGTTGATCAGGTATGTGGGAAGCAGGTGAAGCGCTGTATTAACTCAGTAAGGTGGTGTTAATGATCAGATTAGTTGATCAGGTATGTGGGAAGCAGGTGAAACGCTATATGTGCAGAGCCAGAGTCGGGAGACTAGCTAGCTAACTCCAACCATCTGTGTTTGATGATCATGTCCTAAATCTCTTCATACACACTAGAAAGTGTACAAAACCGAAGTAGCTAGTTTTATTTACAGTGAATTAGAGCACGTAGTGTGCAGTGTGTGTCTCTAGTGAACACTGTGATCTAGACATGTGGCAGTTTTTCATTCATTGATTTACTGTTATGCTAAAATTTATTTGAATTGGACAATTAAAAATATTTTTATAGCAAAAAGTGATAAATGCAATTAATGTAGATTAGTTAACCACAGAGCATGTGATTTAATTAGATTGACAGCACTAGTATTATTAAAATTATTAAATAAATAAGAGAGAAAAAGTTGATACAAAGATAAAATAACAGTTTTCTCTTATTCACTTTGCAGTTATGGAAGAGCTCAGATGTTGTTTGTTTAATCTGTTTGTGTGTGTATTGGTCTTTCAAACATGAATAATATTCCATAACTGGTTAATAAATGTTTCATTTTGTGTAAGTATATATAATGACTTAAATAACTGAAGGGAACTGAAAGAAAAAGCATTACATTTGACTATATTTTAGTTAACTGAATCGACTGTACATTTAGTCGATTATATTTTTATGATAATTAGTCGACTAAAACTAGACTAAAACTAAAAACAATTCAGATGACTAAATTATGACTAAAACTAAGTGACATTTTAGTCAAAAGACTACGACTAAGACTAAATCAAAATTTGCTGTCAAAATTACACTGGAGTTTACTTGTTTGTTTTTGTGTAAGAACAAATGACAGAGTTAAAAAAAAACAGAGCCGGTAAGACGACATTTGTCTTTGGTTTTGATAATTACAGGCAACCAAAGATATTTCTATCTGGAACGTTCTTCCAAATCCACACACACCCGCACACACACACACACAGCCACACCCAGAAAGACAAGATATGCTGTACACAGAACATCTGATTAAGATGAACACTGAAGACCCCAAAATAGTAAAAGCAAAAAGCATGACTGAAACACGAACGTATGGAGTCCTAATTGTAGAAGAAGTGGACCGGAGTACTGAGTGGAACTGGATCAGCTGTTACTGGTCATATGATGTAACAAGTGTAAGTCTTCACAATCAGAATCACTTTATTTATATAAAATGTTTGTTATTATATTATCTGGTCAGAATGTAAATGTGTTAAACATTACCAGCCAGAACACCTGCTTTTAGAACACCTCCTCTTTTATTAAGCAGCTAATAAATTAACAAAAAAAAGTTTTATAAAAGTAAAATTAGTAAAAACAGTGTAGATATTTCCTTTTAGAGAAATTACAAATAAATCCAGAGACAATATTCTCAGAAACTGGAGACAAAAAGAGTTTCTAAGATAAACAGCTTCAACTGTGAAGATGAAGACCTGAAACTGAATGGTGGACTGGTGGAGTAGCAGTACAAATGTTGGTTAGATGGCAAAACTAGAAAAGTAGGCTTGTCTAGGACATTCAGCACCTTTTCTGCTAATTAAACATTGGGTGTGTTCTAAAATGATTTACTGGTGTCGTACACAATAATTATATGTTCAGATTGGAGATCGGGGGAAAGTATATAAACAAACATATCTCACTGAGACAATTGAAACTAGAAACAGCTGTATATGGAGAAAAAGATTAGAAAGTACTTGTGTGGACTAAACTGAGTTCAATTTGAGTCACTAAACTGATGATTTGTGACTTGACAACATCACTAAAGACCTGTGACTTGACGTAGACTTTACCTTTACTGACTTGGACTTGGAATCGGACTTAAGCTTTAAGACTTGAAAATACTCAGCACCCTATTTTACACAATAAATAAGGAAAACTGAATCACATAACTGATCATTTTTTATTAAATGGTGCTGTAACGCTAGGGATTCTTAAACTGGGGGGGGTAGCGACATAATGATAAACAACAGCTAATGTGAAGGAAGCTCTCTCCCTCTGTTCATCCCTCCTAGATCTTCCACCGTCCACTGAGAACTTTACTGAAACATTAAAGCGTTAAGAAAGCTCAGTGTCTCAGACAGGAAGTGATCCAGTAGTGCAGAACAGTATGGAGTGGTAATGAGGTGATTGGACTGGTAATGGACTGGTAATGAGGTGATCAGTGATTAGAACTGCTTGAAATGATCTAATTTCATATGCAAGTTATTTTTGTTATAATACAAACTTTAAAAACGTTAATGTTATATAAATGTCAGTTTAATGTCCCACTAATCAACGTCAATTAAATACTGAAATTGCGTTACATCTGGTGACTTAATTATGACTTAAGTTTAAGACTTGGGACTTGACTCGAGACTCGCTTGTATTGACTTGGGACTTAATTGTCAAGACTTGAGACTTACTTGTTACTTGCAACTTAGTGACTTAGTCCCATGTCTGCCATTAAGGTACTGCATTGCTGCAGTGTTGCAACAAATGATGCTGCATGCTTTATCAAACGGCACAGCTGTGGTTGAATTGACCTTGTTGGTCAGACAGTAGCACCAACCAGTGTTCATGGTGAAACATAGTTCTGTCTTAGGGTCAATCCAATCAAACGTTGTCTTTGTTTCTATCAGTAACTAAAAAACATTAAACACAGTCAGAGTCTACAGTGAGAAGCTGAACAAATTCAAAATACACATATCAGGGATGGATGACCACAACCGCAGTCCACACTCTGGACCTGGTCCAGGTCTAACCAGAACAATAAAAAACCAGTATAGAGAGAAGTGGCTTTATTTTGGACTGGCTTACTTCATACAGTTAAATAGAGGCTGAAAGACAAATTGTGTGGCCTTAAAAACTTTCAAAGTGTGTGTTAGTCTATATGTATTATTAAAACTTTAGTATATTGTTTCATGCCCTGCAATGGCAACATAATATGACCAACCGTGTAACAGTTTTTACTACACTTGATATGTTACCACGCTGAAATAATTGCTATTGTTTGTCTAAACATGTTGCTTTCAAACTAATAAATGAACCTGACTGTCATCCAGAACACTGGCCAATGGCAACTGTTCGCACGTCTCATCGATTACATTTGAAAACACGTCTGTTTCAGTGGTTGAGCTTCTGCTGGACATCCTGCTCTGTCTGTCTACTAGTTATAACAATAATTTTATATCTGCCTGCTGAAGTAAAATTCAGTCAACACAAGTATACTGCAAGTATATTGACTTCATCAAGTAAGAAAACATGTATTTTTGTGATTTAATGATCATTTTTATTTTAGAAAGCATTCAATATGCATTACTACTAATCATACAAAGAAATATCAAATAATAAAATACAATCAAAATAAAACTAGTTTAGCATTTCCCCAGTGTCTCCCTTAGCACCACGAATATGAGCAGTCAAAGGTTCCAGGTTGATGATGTCTATACTAAAAAGGATCCATTGTCACCAACTTAAACAATGAGGGGGTTGTCAGTAGAGATAGTTTTTTTGGCAGTCCAGTCATCCAGATTCTTTTATCTGCACAATTCAGTTTACAGTTGAAAAAACAAACAAACATTGCACTAACCTTGGCATTTGTGTCCACAGGACTGCTGACAAAGCTGTAGTAACTTTGGACCAGAATGTATGTACCTTGGGACAATCCCAAGAAAAATGTTCTTTATTCATGTAGCTTAGGTGCATAATTCTGGATTACAGCATATGCTTGTTTGTGAAGATGGAGTGTGACTGGGCTATGGTCAGGTATTAAAATATTATGTTATTTAACATTGTTGACCTTGGGGACTAACTCAGATGACCCAAAAAAAGAATCAATTCGTGTACAAGATTTTTGTACATGTGAGTAATATGAGTAATCCCTAGCAAACGAATTATGCAGCCTCCAAATGTCTTCCATGTTCCCAACTTTGATTAGATTATTGAGAGTCTAAACTGATGTTAAAGCAGGCGGCACCTTAGTAGAGAATCTATCAAGATATAGGTCTAAATGGCAATTAAAATCGCCCCCCATTATAAAGTTATCAGAAGAGGTATGTGAAACCAGATCAAAAATCCTACGAAAAAAGTCTGGATTATCAAAATTTGGACCATAGACATTGACCAAAGTAAGAGGCATGGAGTTAATTTGCCCAGAAACAATAATGTATCAACCCTGCGGATCACCAATCATCTTCTTGAAATGGGACACTTAATAGCTTTAGCAGAAAAAGAAGCTTGAAACACCTGGGATATCCAGTTGGCTCCAAGTCTAGACTGATGAGTGGGACTAATGTGTGTCTCTTGAAGAAAAATTATGTCAGCTCCTTAAGATTTTAAGGGTTTGAAAATACTCATTCCCTTTTAACTGGATGTACCAGACCCCTGACATTCCATGATGCTATTGTAACACCAGACAAACAAAACAAACAACAAACAACAAACAAACCAACCCTTAGTAGCGCACCACCCAATACCATCCCCTAATCAGACTCACTTCCACCTCAGAAGTGTCCAAAAAACCCCCAGATTATTATGGTCAAAGACCTAGCAGACTACTAATGACTGCTAAACAGCAACTACTACAACAAAGGGCTCCAGAACTAAGTGAAGTAATCTAAAAAAAAGAATAAATAAATAAATTATCCACTCATTTAGTATTGTCTTGCTAATAAGCATTACTCTAATGTTTCAAAAGGGATCTGAACACATAACCAACATATATGTTCACAAAAACAAGGTTATGATGGACAGAACAATTCACAAGCTGCTCCAAAAAAGCACACATGGAGAAAAAAAACAGAAGAATCTGATGTGACAGATTATTAATACACTTTCATTTTCAAGAACAATTAAATATAATCCTACTATTTACCCTCTCTGTTTACGGAAGAAGCATAGCATGGATTACTAGTCTGCACTAGCTCACAAAAGCCGTAGCTCACAGTAAATCTATGCGATTGTCCATCGAGCTCAATGTGTAGCCTTGCCGAATAACGGAGCGAGTGCGTTATTTTGAGGTTTCTCAGCTCCTGCAGCACCTCCCCAAACTGTTTTCTTCTTTCCATTACAGAGCTTGTATAGTCCGGAAAAATCAAGACCTTATTACTCCAGAACTCCAGAGAGGACCATGAAGCCTCCGCAGCTGTAGTATCTTCTCCTTGACTTGAAACAGGTGGATGCGATGCAAGCAATGATAGGACGAGGCCTAACAATGGCAAGTTGTCCTCACCAAAAATTGTCCTCACCAAGAACCTTAGGCAGCAATTCAACAACAAAATCCATGGGTTGTGTACCCTCTGCTCCCTCTGGAATTCCAGTGATCTGAATATTGCTGCACTGCCTTCTAAATCTTTGATTTTCAGCTGGAGATCTGTGTTGACCCCTTCCATTCTCCTCAAGGCTGACTCTAATGAGTCGATTCGTGCATCATGAACCGACACAGCCTCCGTGAGTGTGTTTCCTTAAACTCTTTCACCCCCGACCGAACAGCTGATAAGCCCAGCGTCTCTACTTCCTCCGGAAGCTGAGAAAGGCCCGTCTCCCTCCACCCATCCTCACCCTCTTCTATAGGGGAACCATAGAGAGCATCCTAAGCAGCTGCATCACTGCCTGGTTTGGGACCTGCACAGCCTCTGACTGCAAGTCCCTCCAACGCATTGTGAGGACAGCTGAGAGGATCATCGGAGTCTCTCTCCCCTCCGTCTTGGACATTTACACCACCCGCTGCATCCGCAAAGCAACCAGCATTGTGGATGACCCCACCCACCCTTCACACAGACTGTTCTCCCTCCTGCCATCAGGAAGAAGGTACCGCAGCATCCGGTCCAGCACGACCAGACAACAGCTTCTTCCCCCAAGACTTCAGACTTCTCAACACAACTCAACGTCTGAACTGATATCTTCTGGTACATGTACACTCTCTCTCTCTCTCTCTCTCTCTCTCTCTCTCTCCAACCATTTACCCCAGATATAAAAAAGGGAAGCATTTTTGCACAAAGCATTGCACTAATAACTCTACTACCTCACTGGACTCTATTTATTACACATTGCACAATTTGCACACTACCGGCAATTTTTATTATTCTCTGTCTGTACTGTGTTGTGTTGTGTTGTCTGTCCGCACTTGTTTGTTTGTGTTGCACTTGTCTTGTATGCACTGTCTATGTTGCACCATGGTCCTGGAGGAACGTTGTTTCGTTTCACTGTGTACTCTGTATGTAGTTGAAATGACAATAAAACCCACTTGACTTGACTTGACTTGATAGAGTCTGCTCCAAGTTGCTCAATCAGAATGAGATACTGTCAAGTCCTCCTTGGATAGATGTTTTCAAGTTTTTCACCCAGGTTGGCAGAGAATCGCATTCCGCTCGGCCAGATGCGACAAAGCCGTGTGGCGGTGAGCCTGAGGCTTGGCTTCGCGTTTCTGCATCGTTTCTGCAACAACTTTCGGAGCCATATCAAAGAATCAAGAGATGCTAGGTGTTTTTAGAAATAGGAAAGTTACGAAATTACAAAATGGTGGAAAAAAGACATTAAAGGAGCTTAGCCTGGAGTCACCAGCTAAAGCACATCTACTCCATTAGGTGCTCTGTGTAGCGCCCCCATCACTCTCATATCTTACCTAGAATTTTGGCATTGTGAGTAATCATTTCCTTGAATTCCAAAAAAAGGACTGAAAACACATTAGATTTACCGTCTGCAATCTCTGATTTTATCAACATATCCTATACCAAATACAAATTAATACCAAAACTAGACCCAAAGATAATACTCCCAACAACACAGGGGGAAGAAGACTTACCCATTATTCCCAGTAACTATTTCTGAATACAGATATGTCAAGATAATTTCCCTTATGATCCCAATCTACTAATCTACAGCTGTTACAATACAAAGTCATTCAAAGAACACACTCCACCAGACAAAAGATGAAAATGAATGAAATGACACTCCCACCACCATGCTTGACTGTAGGCAAGAGTCTTTGTACCTGGTTGCCGGCACACACGGTTCCAGAAATCGATGTCCTTAGTCCGCTTGTCTTCAACAAACTGTTTGTGGGCTTTCTTGTGCATCATCTTTAAAGGAAGGGAAGACAGCCATGCAGAACAGTTTAATATAGTGTGAGGTGTATGGTCTGAGCACTGACAGGTTGACCCCCTACCCCTTTAACCTCTGCAGCAATGCTGGCAGAAACTCATACGTCATATGTTTTCAAAAGCCAACCTCTGAATTGACCTCGTCAAAATCAAACCTAGTAACACTAACGAGTCACATGACACTGGGAAGGAAAAATGGCTAATTGGGCACATTTTCATTTAGGGGTGTACTAACTTTACTTGCCAGCAGTTTATACATTAATGGCTGTGAGTTATTGAAAGTGCACAGCAACTTTACACTGTTCTACAAGCTGTACACTGACTACACTGTTCTACAAGCTGTACACTGACTACTTTACACTGTTCTACAAGCTGTACACTGACTACACTGTTCTACAAGCTGTACACTGACTACTTTACACTGTTCTACAAGCTGTACACTGACTACACTGTTCTACGAGCTTTACACTGACTACTTTACACTGTTATACAAGCTGTACACTGACTACTTTACACTGTTCTACAAGCTATACACTGACTACTTTACACTGTTCTACAAGCTGTACACTGACTAATGTACACTGTTATACAAGCTGTACACTGACTACTTTACACTGTTCTACAAGCTGTACACTGACTACTTTACACTGTTCTACAAGCTATACACTGACTACTTTACACTGTTCTACAAGCTGTACACTGACTAATGTACACTGTTCTACAAGCTGTACACTGACTACTTTACACTGTTCTACGAGCTTTACACTGACTACTTTACACTGTTATACAAGCTGTACACTGACTACTTTACACTGTTCTACAAGCTGTACACTGACTACTTTATACTGTTCTACAAGCTATACACTGACTACTTTACACTGTTCTACAAGCTGTACACTGACTACACTGTTCTACGAGCTTTACACTGACTACTTTACACTGTTATACAAGCTGTACACTGACTACTTTACACTGTTCTACAAGCTGTACACTGACTGCTTTACACTGTTCTACAAGCTGTACACTGACTACTTTACACTGTTCTACAAGCTGTACACTGACTACTTTACACTGTTCTACAAGCTGTACACTGACTACTATACACTGTTCTACAAGCTGTACACTGACTACTTTACACTGTTCTACAAGCTGTACACTGACTACTTTACACTGTTCTACAAGCTGTACACTGACTACTTACACTGTTCTACAAGCTGTACACTTACTACTTTACACTGTTCTACAAGCTGTACACTGACTACTTTACACTGTTCTACAAGCTGTACACTGACTACTTTACACTGTTCTACAAGCTGTACACTGGCTACTGTACACTGTTCTACAAGCTGTACACTGACTACTTTACACTGTTCTACAAGCTGTACACTGACTACTTTACACTGTTCTACAAGCTGTACACTGACTACTTACACTGTTCTACAAGCTGTACACTTACTACTTTACACTGTTCTACAAGCTGTACACTGACTACACTGTTCTACAAGCTGTACACTGACTACATTACACTGTTCTACAAGCTGTACACTGACTACTTTACACTGTTCTACAAGCTGTACACTGACTACTTTACACTGTTCTACAAACTGTACACTGACTACTTTACACTGTTCTACAAGCTGTACACTGGCTACTTTAAACTGTTCTACAAGCTGTACACTGACTACTAAACACTGTTCTACAAGCTGTACACTGCCTACTTTACACTGTTCTACAAGCTGTACACTGACTACTTTACACTGTTCTACGAGCTTTACACTGACTACTTTACACTGTTATACAAGCTGTACACTGACTACTTTACACTGTTCTACAAGCTATACACTGACTACTTTACACTGTTCTACAAGCTGTACACTGACTACACTGTTCTACGAGCTTTACACTGACTACTTTACACTGTTATACAAGCTGTACACTGACTACTTTACACTGTTCTACAAGCTGTACACTGACTGCTTTACACTGTTCTACAAGCTGTACACTGACTACTTTACACTGTTCTACAAGCTGTACACTGACTACTTTACACTGTTCTACAAGCTGTACACTGACTACTTTACACTGTTCTACAAGCTGTACACTGACTACTATACACTGTTCTACAAGCTGTACACTGACTACTTTACACTGTTCTACAAGCTGTACACTGACTACTTTACACTGTTCTACAAGCTGTACACTGACTACTTACACTGTTCTACAAGCTGTACACTGACTACTTTACACTGTTCTACAAGCTGTACACTGACTACTTTACACTGTTCTACAAGCTGTACACTGACTACACTGTTCTGCGAGCTGTACACTGACTACTTTACACTGTTCTACAAGCTGTACACTGAATCCTTTACACTGTTCTACAAGCTGTACACTGACTACTTACACTGTTCTACAAGCTGTACACTTACTACTTTACACTGTTCTACAAGCTGTACACTGACTACACTGTTCTACAAGCTGTACACTGACTACATTACACTGTTCTACAAGCTGTACACTGACTACTTTACACTGTTCTACAAGCTGTACACTGACTACTTTACACTGTTCTACAAACTGTACACTGACTACTTTACACTGTTCTACAAGCTGTACACTGACTACTTTACACTGTTCTACAAGCTGTACACTGGCTACTTTAAACTGTTCTACAAGCTGTACACTGACTACTAAACACTGTTCTACAAGCTGTACACTGCCTACTTTACACTGTTCTACAAGCTGTACACTGACTACTTTACACTGTTCTACAAGCTGTACACTGACTACTTACACTGTTCTACAAGCTGTACACTTACTACTTTACACTGTTCTACAAGCTGTACACTGACTACACTGTTCTACAAGCTGTACACTGACTACATTACACTGTTCTACAAGCTGTACACTGACTACTTTACACTGTTCTACAAGCTGTACACTGACTACTTTACACTGTTCTACAAACTGTACACTGACTACTTTACACTGTTCTACAAGCTGTACACTGACTACTTTACACTGTTCTACAAGCTGTACACTGGCTACTTTAAACTGTTCTACAAGCTGTACACTGACTACTAAACACTGTTCTACAAGCTGTACACTGCCTACTTTACACTGTTCTACAAGCTGTACACTGACTACTTTACACTGTTCTACAAGCTGTTCACTGACTACTTTACACTGTTCTACAAGCTGTACACTGACTACTAAACACTGTTCTACAAGCTGTACACTGCCTACTTTACACTGTTCTACAAGCTGTACACTGACTACTTTACACTGTTCTACAAGCTGTACACTGACTACTTTACACTGTTCTACAAGCTGTACACTGACTACTTTACACTGTTCTACAAGCTGTACACTGACTACTTTACACTGTTCTACAAGCTGTTCACTGACTACTTTACACTGTTCTACAAGCTGTACACTGACTACTAAACACTGTTCTACAAGCTGTACACTGCCTACTTTACACTGTTCTACAAGCTGTACACTGACTACTTTACACTGTTCTACAAGCTGTACAATGACTACTTTACACAATTCTAAAAGCCGTACACTAACTACTTTACACTGTTCTGCAAGCTGTACACTGACTACTTTACACTGTTATACAAGCTGTACAGTGACTACTTTACACTGTTCTACAAGCTGTACACTGACTACTTTACACTGCTGTACAAGCTATACACTGACTGCTTTACACTGTTATACAAGCTGTACATTGACTACTTTACGCTGTTCTACAAGCTGTACACTGACTACTTTACACTGTTATACAAGCTGTACACTGACTACTTTACACTGTTCTACAAGCTGTACACTGACTACTATACACTGTTCTACAAGCTGTACACTGACTACTATACACTGTTCTACAGTGTCATGTCTTTAGTGTTTCCCATGAAAAGGTATAATAGCATATTTACAACAATGTGAGGGGTTTAGTCACTTTTGTGACATACTGTAATTACACCACACCATGTGGCACTGCACACCCATAAAACATTTCTGGCAAGAAGTGTCCTCATGAACTGGTAATCAAAAAACTGGGAAAGTCTACTAATAGATTATATATCTAGGGAAAAAATATCTGCTTCCACCAATCTGGACATCGATTATTAACCTCCTTCACCAGTGATCATAATGCCGAACCAATTCCACTGTAAACACAGGTTTACTGAGATCCAAAACCAAAAAATAGTTTTAAAATGACATTATTGGACTGGTTATACCCCTTGTTTATAGGACATTTTTAATATAAGACAATTATTGGACTGGTTATACCCCTTGTTTATAGGACATTTTAATTTAAAGAAAATTATTGGGCTGGTTATACCCCTTGTTTATAGGACATTATTAATTTAAAAGGAAATTATTGGACTGGTTATACCCCTTGTTTATAGGACATTATTAATTTAAAGAACATTATTGGACTTGTTATACCCCTTGTTTATAAGACATTATTAATTTAAAGGGAATCATTGGACTGGTTATACCCCATAGTTTATAGGACATTATTAATTTAAAGAAAATTATTGGACTGGTTATACCCCATAGTTTATAGGACATTATTAATTTAAAGAAAATTGGACTGGTTATACCCCATAGTTTATAGGACATTATTAATTTAAAGAACATTATTGGACTGGTTATACCCCATAGTTTATAGGACATTATTAATTTAAAGAACATTATTGGACTGGTTATACCCCATAGTTTATAGGACATTATTAATATAAGACAGTTATTGGACTGGTTATACCCCATAGTTTATAGGACATTATTAATTTAAAGAACATTATTGGACTGGTTATACCCCATAGTTTATGGGACATTATTAATATAAGACAGTTATTGGACTGGTTATACCCCTTGTTTATAGGACATTTTTAATATAAGACAATTATTGGACTGGTTATACCCCTTGTTTATAGGACATTATTAATATGAGACAATTATTGGACTGGTTGTACCCCTTGTTTATAGGACATTATTAATATGAGACAATTATTGGACTGGTTATACCCCTTGTTCATAGGACATTATTAATTTAAAGAACATTATTGGACTGGTTATACCCCTTGTTTATAGGACATAATTAATTTAAAGACAATTATTGGACTGGTTATACCCCTTGTTTATAGGACATTATTAATTTAAAGAAAATTATTGGACTGGTTATACGACTTGTTTATAGGACATAATTAATTTAAAGACAATTATTGGACTGGTTTTACGACTTGTTTATAGAACATTATTAATATAAGACAATTATTGGACTGGTTATACCTCTCGTTTACGATGGACTGGCGAGCTGTGGTATATCCTTCTTCTCCCGATGAAGCTGGAATTGGCTCCAACCCCCCGTGACCTCAACTAGTGAGATAAAGTGGAAGATATGGATAGAGGCATGGTTCTAATCACAGATTGTGCCATATTAATGTTTTCCTGGTGTAAAGATCCCATCTGTGCATCACTGTTTGGAGCACTATCCTTAAATGAGTGATCTCTAACTGGGCTCTGGACGATGCAGTTTGACAGAGGATTATATGACTAAAATGTGTCTTGTAGTAACATACAGTTGAAATCAAAATGATTTGTTATTATTTAGACTTATTAGCCAAATTTACAAACTTTCAGCTGATTGCAAGTGGTTTTGGCAAATTCAACCCAAGAGGCCACTTTAAATAACTAAATAACTAACTTATCTCATCCATACCCCTAGGTCAGGGGTCTCCAAAGTCCGGCCCGTGGGCCAAATGTGACCGGGCGCTCTACAACAAGGCAAGGAACACAATGAACAGAGAGATCAGAGCCGCAAAGAAGAGCTACTCCACCAAGCTGAGCAGACTGATGTCCACAAACGAGCCTTCAGCCATCTGGAAATGTCTACACAACCTCTCAGGCTACAAACAGCCCTCCGACCAGACAATGGGGGGTCGTCAGCTGGCTAAACACCTTCTACTGTAGATTTGAAAAGCCCAGCTCCACTGAACAATGCAACATTACCTCACACCCTTCTGACTCTCAGCCACCCATTCAGCCTGCCCTGAAGATCTGTGAAGCAGACGTGCACCAACTCTTCAAAAAACAAAGAATGAGGAAGGCACCAGGCCCAGACGGAGTGTCACCCTCCTGTCTGAGGAACTGTGCAGACCAGCTTGCTCCTGTCTTCACCAAAGATCTTCAATAAATCACTGGAGCAGTGTGTCGTACCGGCGTGCTTCAAGCGCTCCACAATAATTCCTGTCTCCAAAAAGCCAATCATCTCAGGACTGAATGACTACAGACCTGTCGCACTGACTTCTGTGGTCATGAAATCCTTTAAGAGGCTGATTCTCACCCACCTGAAGGAGATCACCAACCCCCAACTAGACCCCCTGCAGTTCACGTATTGGGCCAACAGGTCTGTGGACGATGCAGTGAACATGGGACTTCACCACATCCTCCAGCACCTCGACCGTGCAAGTTCTGTTCTTGGACTTTAGCTCCGCCTTCAACACGATCATCCCTGGACATCTGCACACCAAACTGACCCACCTCAGTGTGCCTACCTCCACCTGCCAGTGGATCATAATAATCGCCAAAGACTTGAAATGGAACTGCAACATCAGTACCATCATCAAGAGGGCTCAGCAGAGGCTGTACTTCCTGCGTCAGCTAAGGAAGTTCAACCTGCCCAAGGAGCTGATGGTGCAGTTCTACACTGCCACCATCAAATCTGTCCTCACCGCATCCATCACAGTGTGGGGCAGCTCAGCCACCAAACACCACACCCACAGACTGCAGCGCATCATCAGGTCTGCAGGGAGAACCATTGGCGTGAAGTTACCCTCCCTACTGGACCTGCACACGGACAGAACCAGGAAGCGGGCAGAGAACATCGTCCGTGATCTGTCATACCAGTAACATCACCAGTATCTTCCCTCAGGTCAGCGTTTCAGCCAGTTGAGAATCCAGACATCCAGACCTCAGAGAAGAGAAGCTTCTTCCCACACGCCATCACACTCATGAACAGCTGAACTACATACATCCATATCCAGATGTTCTCTCACTCTTCTTTCTCTGTACAGTCTACTACATACATACATCCATATCCAGATGTTCTCTCACTCTTCTTTCTCCGTACAGTCTACTACATACATACATCCATCCATATCCAGATGTTCTCTCACACTTCTTTCTCTGTACAGTCTACTACATACATACATCCATATCCAGATGTTCTCTCACACTTCTTTCTCTGTACAGTCTACATACATACATCCATATCCAGATGTTCTCTCACTCTTCTTTCTCTGTACAGTCTACTACATACATACATCCATATCCAGATGTTCTCTCACTCTTCTTTCTCCGTATAGTCTACTACATACATCCATATCCAGATGTTCTCTCACTCTTCTTTCTCTGTACTGTCTACAACATACATCCATATGCAGATGTTCCCTCACTCTTCTTTCTCTGTACAGTCTACTACATACATACATCCATATCCAGATGTTCTCTTACTCTTCTTTCTCTGTACAGTCTACTACATACATACATCCATATCCAGATGTTCTCTCACTCTTCTTTCTCTGTACTGTCTACTACATACATACACCATATCCAGATGTTCTCTCACTCTTCTTTCTCTGTACAGTCTACTACATACATACATCCATATCCAGATGTTCTCTCACTCTTCTTTCTCTGTACAGTCTACTACATACATACATCCATATCCAGATGTTCTCTCACTCTTCTTTCTCTGTACAGTCTACTACATACATACATCCATATCCAGATGTTCTCTCACTCTTTTCTCCGTACAGTCTACTACATACATACATCCATATCCAGATGTTCTCTCACTCTTCTTTCTCTGTACTGTCTACAACATACATACATCCATATCCAGATGTTCTCTCACTCTTCTTTCTCCGTAGTCTACTGCATACATACATCCATATCCAGATGTTCTCTCACTCTTCTTTCTCTGTACAGTCTACTACATACATACATCCATATCCAGATGTTCTCTCACTCTTCTTTCTCTGTACTGTCTACAACATACATACATCCATATCCAGATGTTCTCTCACTCTTCTTTCTCCGTAGTCTACTGCATACATACATCCATATCCAGATGTTCTCTCACTCTTCTTTCTCTGTACAGTCTACTACATACATACATCCATATCCAGATGTTCTCTCACTCTTCTTTCTCCGTACAGTCTACTACATACATACATCCATATCCAGATGTTCTCTCACTCTTCTTTCTCTGTACAGTCTACTACATACATACATCCATATCCAGATGTTCCCTCACTCTTCTTTCTCCGTACAGTCTACTACATACATACATCCATATCCAGATGTTCCCTCACTCTTCTTTCTCTGTACTGCACTGTTATTTATCTGATAGAGTCTCAGAACACTCTGTACCACCGTCTCAACCAGTGACTCTTCTGTTCTACAATATATATATATTTATTTATTTATATATATAACACATGTTAAGTTTACAGGTGTGTCTGTGTGTATGTCTTTGTGTGTGTGTGTGTGTGTGTGTGTGTGTGTGTGTGTGTAGGAGGATGGCTAGGTTTGGTGTGTTTGTTACTTCTGTAATGTCAGTTATCATGCTCTGTGAGCTACTGTAAGTAAACAAATTCCTTGTATGTGTGAGCAAGGTGTTGCAACTGTTCAAAAGAAAGAGGTACCTATAACCAGGGCAGGTAAGACAACTTTTTTCTGGTGTCTCTGTTTTTAATTATTACAATCAAACAAACATATTTCTGCCTGGAATGTATTATCAAGCACACACACACGTACACAAGCGCCCATACTTACATGTACACACACAGCCACACCCAGAAAGACCTGAAAGTGTTACACGTGTTCTTTAATCCTTACACACTCCCCACAAATCACTTATACACATTCACACACAAACTCTTACAGCATACAACTTAAAATGTTTGTTATTATATTATCTGGTCAGAATGTGAATGTGTTATACATTACCAGCCAGAACACCTGCTTTTAGAACACCTCCAATTCCAATCTTTTATTTAATCAGTGAATAAATTAACTAACAACTGACAAATAATGTAAATAGTAAAAAGTCATGGCCTAGGAACTTGCAGCTGGTCTGTAGCAATAAAAGTAAAATTAAACTTTAATATAATTAAGCATTATAACTTGACCATGGTCGCGACGACGCAGGAAGAGCTTCTTCGCCAACCAGCTCCAGGGCCTGTTGACCCGTTCTGGGGTAATATCCAAAAAAACACAAGTCGAAGCTGTATTTCAACGAGTACTTGGCATTTATTAACACAAAACGAGTGGCCGTAAAACAAAGAAAAATAAAGAAAAGGAGTGGAGAGCGAGACACACTACACTACCCACAATGCAGCGTGTTTCACAACGTCAGCACTCCACTTTCCCAACACTACCCCCACTCTGGATGGTGATTAAAATTGAACACCACTAAAGCACACTGTCTCTGTTACAAATATAGACACTACATCAGTTACCTGTTTCCAGTCTCTTAAGGTAATCTAAGTCCACATACTGGAGCAACAGTTCATACAGTCCATTGGAAAAGACTTGAGTGTAGGTGAGGTGGTGGGTAGCACAGTGTTAGAGGAGCATATGGATGGAAAAGAGCCGATTCCAGTAATTCCAGTGTTTGCACAGGTCAGAACGAACATGAATACTTTACCCATGAGCATCATTGCTTTTTTCTGTTTCTGGAAAAGAAGAGGTTAATACACGCAATTTAAAACAGCTCTCCCTTTTTATAACAGCTACAGCTTATAATACATGGTTCCCATCCTATGCATTACTCATACACGTTCACCTTAACTTTCTCTCCGACAACGTAAACACAGCCACTCCATAGATGTTTGAACAAATGTTCCACAATTATGCGCTTGTTTTACAGCCACAAATACTATACAACTTTTTTTTTCACAGAATTCACAATTTTTTTAGAACAACTGCTTTTAGACAAAGCTTTTAGTGTTTCTTCTTTTATTTTTTTTTACAAAACAAAACTTTCTTTTTTTTATAAACTGTTCACAGTTCAAGGGACTATTCAGTCACCAAATCTCTTGGGTGGTTAAACTGTTCTCTTGGGCCTCTGGGGTGTTGGACCCACAGCAGAGTTAGTATCTGTGCTACCACCACTAAACTAAAGTTCTTTTAAACATTCCGGACTGGAAAGGGCAGATGAAGGGACACTGGCAACATGGTGCGTTTTGTCACAGCTCTGTTTGTCCGCGAACAGACCAGACAAATCCAGATTAGAGGTCAATGTGTCGTTCTCAAGAGCAGGTGGTAGGGCCTCTATTGGTTGCCATGTTTCAGCATGTTTGAAGACCCATGATCTAGTGAGGTGCGGGAATGGTAGGGCTTGAGTTTATCGTGATGAACCACCTTTACCTTTGCTTTTGGATTTGTTTGGATCCGATACACTAAATAATCCAACTAACCTAGGATGAAATAGGGTCCCTCATACGATGTAAGAAACTTTCTGACTTTGTTCCGCACACGTTTGGTGCCTTTGACTAGATGCCATACCGCGTCACCAATGTTGTATTTGGACTTGGAGAAATGTTTGTCATATTGCTTCTTTGCACGATCAACGGACTCACCCCGGACTTCTCTTGTGATCCTATGAGCGAGTTCCAGCCTGTCTCGAAGATGGATAACATATTCTGGAGGTGTCTTAGCAGGGTTGTGGTCAGGTGGCAATCCAGCCACAAGTTAAATTGGCTCTGTGAGTTCCCTCCCAAAAAGCATCATGTTTGGAGTAAGTCCAGTTGAACTGTGCTTTGTGGCTCTGTAGGCCATGACAGCATATGGAGTCGCAAGGTCCCAGTCCCAGTGACATCGTTCTGCAGTGCTAGCTAGGATCTTTTGCAGTGTGGCATTGAATCACTCAACCTGTCCATCTGACTGTGGTCTGAATGGGGTCGTGCGTGTTCTCAACTCCCAAAAGCTCACACATCCTTTGGAAGACATCAGACTCAAAATTGGATCTTTGGTCACTGTGGAGGGTGTGGGGCGCTCCTTATTGACACACCCACTCCAAAGTTAGCACTTCGGCCACTGTGATGGCTTGGTTGTTGGGCAATGGATAGGCCTCCACCCATTTGGTGAAATAATCTTGGGCCACCAAGATGTAACGATTATGGCGTTCGGTTTATTCATTGGTCCCATGAGATCAATGGTGGTTCCCATAGGCGCTTGAGGTTTACTGGAGGGGCGTGCCACCAGAGAGTGACATCTTCCCTCATTTGGTACCAGTAGGACCGGGTCTGTACACATGCCAAAGTCCGTTCCACTCCAAAATGACCACCCACTGGACCATCGTGTATCTGTTAAAACATCTAGGTGAAACATACGTGGTAGAATGTTCTGTGGATGAAACACTGCCTCAACAGTGGAATAGAAACGTCGCAGAAGAATACCATCTCACATGTAGAGTCTTTTCCACTGGCTCCAATAAGCTTTGGTTGCTGGTCCTAATGGTGACACATCTACCCAGGTGGGACGTGTGTTTCCTTCCTCCAGCCATCGCCTTACTGGGGCTATGTCTGGGTCAACTTTTTGTGGATAGTCCAACCTTTGAACAGAGTAGTCATCACAGTGTAAGTCACATAGACGCTTTCCACTACAGATGAATTGGATGTTCCATCCTGAGGTCCATAGTGTTCCTCCACCCCCACTGCTCTGAGCTCTAAAGGAATAACTTCACCAGCATCCTAAGCACTATACAGTTCAAGATTGCATTACACTCCTTGGGTGGTGAATTTTGCTATTTTTCTTAGCGGCCGTTGCAAGGGCATGTTTGTCGACACGGTCTCCATGACATAACATCTGTGTTGTGGTGGTGATGTTTTACCCTTGATATCCAATGAAGAGTAGAAGGTACTGACGGAAATGTCTGGCGAAGTGTACCACTAGTTCTGCTCGGTAGAAGTCGTCGGCTTCCATACGCTAGCACACGCTCTGTACCATCTTGCATTTGGGACAAGACTGCGCTGATACCAAAATCACTGGCGTCCATATCAAGAATGAGATCGCCGCTGTCACATGGGTATCCCAAGACACGTGTGGTGGTAAGTGAGTTCTTCGATTCCTTGAAAGCGTCTTGACATTCCGATGTCCACCGGAAAGGAACGTTCCTTTTGGTAAGTTCATGAAGAGGCTTGTCTATAGCTGCAAAATCCTGTAGGGTCAGTTTGTGTCAGTTCTTTAACTTATTGGCAGAGTGAATGAGGAAATCTACCCTGATTGATTAGATACACATCGTCTAGGATTCCCTCATCATGTAACTGGGAGTGGCGTAGTAGTCTTCGTCCTGAAGTTGGGTTTTTGTGGCGCTGAGCAGCCCTGGTCTTTAATCTCCAGATGCATTTGAGCTGCATGCACAGTGTTACACAGAAATGGTTCTTTTAGTTAGTTTTTTTCAAATATTTAAAATAAATATACAGCTAATCACAAACGAAAGGCAATGCTCAAATATGTAAGTGTACTATAACCACACATATTTCACAAAATTACATAATACTGTCATATTACTGTCAGTGCTTCTTCATCTTCAGACTGTAAACAAGGGAGCAGATACAGCACTTAACGGGTGAACTGTTTACTGATTTCAAGTGAAATGCACCAAATGAATTGTAAATGAAGTATTTGGAAGTATTTTTGTGGAATGGTAATTTGCTCTACAATTACACAGTATAACACCTTTTATAGACCACTATATATATATATATATATATATATATATATATATATATATATATATATATATATATATATATATATATAAACTCACATGAAATTCTCACCCATGCAGTCCACACATGCAATGAAATCAAACCATAAATTAGGTTGTGTATTAATGAGAAATGACGTAGGGTAAAAGTATTGAACACATGAAGAATAAGAGGTGCAAAAAGCTATGAACAGTCATGACACCAGCTGAAATCCATCAGTAATTAGAAAACAGTACTGCCACTCAGTACTAATTAATATCAGGTGCTTCAACTGATGACCTATAAAAAGGTGTCTCATTACATAGTGCCACACAAGAAATATTTCATGATGGGTAAAACCAGTGAGCTCTCTCAAGACCTTCTCAACCTTATTGTTGAAGGAAGTATGAATGGACAGATGTACTGAGACATTCTTGATAAAAAATCTGCTGCCAGGATGCTGAAGATAAAGCGAGGACGAACTTTTCTGCAAGACAATGATCCCAAACACACTGCCAAGGAAACTCTCAATTAGTTTCAGAGAAAGAAAATAAAGCTGCTAGAATGGCCTAGCCAATCACTGGACCTGAATCCACATGAAAATCTGTGGAAGGAACTAAAGCTCAGAGTTCATAGAAGGAGCCCACTGAGCTTTCAGGATTTTAAAAGTTTATGTTTGTTTGGACAAATGGGACAAAATCACACCTGAGCAATGCATGTGACTAGTTTCTCCATACAGGAGGTCTTTTGAAGATGTCATCTCCAACACAGGCTTTTGTACGAAGTATTAAAGGATAAGCACCAGCTCATAAGAAAATGTCAAACACATCAATAGAACAGAGTTTAAGATCCTAACTTGTGATTATTAAAAGTCAGAAAATGTTTATTTTTTACAAAGTCAAGAAATACGGTTTAAAAGATTGTTTAGTTCCGCCCACTGTTCAGAAACTGCTGTGGTCGTTATGCGTGTGACGTAGATGGTGGACAACAACGCTAGAAGATGTTCTCATGGTAATGCACAACGACAGAATGCTGTTGTTTTTGGCTGCAGTCATGGGATGTACAGTGGACCCCCGAGCACAAACAGCCCAAAGACCCCCAAATATCCAGAAAGTGACTAAACCGGTCAACTTTAAACGGGGACATTGGAAAGGAGCGTCCTCTCACTCTGTCATCTGTAGATCATTTCAGTCTGAAGATTATCACTATGGGACATAGACTTACACGAGGACTGGATCTTAAGTCTGGCGCTGTTCCAACAATATGGGCGTGTAGGAAACCAGTGAGAGGAGTTCAAGAGCCTCCGTGTACGTGGAGGTAAACCAGGTAAGCTCAGTTACTGAGCCTGCTTTAGCTGATGTTAGCTAACGTTAGCTTCACTTGTTCACAGTTTGGTGGCTCAAGTTATGCTAAGCTAACGTAGCTGAATTATGAAGATGTAAATATGATCAAAGTGAAACTCGCACTCATACAACACTATACAGCAATAACTGTACCTCTATATCTGAGTTTAGCTGGTTGCTAGGCGGCTGTTGTCATGAATAATGTTGGTTGTTTAGCTAGATACTGTTTACACTCAGGATGAGCTGCTGTTGTGGGTGTGGTTTGACTAAAAGTATCAGGACTAAGTGTTATGGTGGTCTAAAAGTCTCAGGACTAAGTGATATGGTGGTCTAAAAGTATCAGGACTAAGTGATATGGTGGTCTAAAAGTCTCAGGACTAAGTGATATGGTGGTCTATTTCTACATTACAGCTCTTTCATATTCAAACTCAGAAATATCATCAGAATCTGAAGAAGCAGCTCTGGAACATTCTCAGTCCCAGTCAGTCATAGTGCTGTTGTACTGCGGTGGAATTTCCGTAGTGAGCTTGGGTTTTTCCCTCAAAATTTTTTATTTTAAGTCATGTTTATATATTTTCAGTATTTAAACAATGTAAAATCACCAGAGGTGTCCATAAGTGGTGCTTAGCTTTTAAATACATTTTAGTAAGCGTGTTTAATACTTTTTCCCTGTGTCATTTCTCATTTTTATACCTAATTTATGGACATCTATGGTTTGACTTATTTTTTGTATGTGCGGACTGGATTGGTGTGGAGAATTTCACCAGAGAAATATGTTTGTTTATATATATATATATATATATATATATATATATATATATATATATATATATATATATATATATATATATAATTTTTTTACCACATCCTTCTTGCTTTACGGTAGGCATATTAGTGTTTCCTAAACCTTGCGTAAAAAATAACGCAGCATAACAAAATCATTTGTTATAATAAAATAACAAGCTCATCCCTCTGATTCACAAGAGCAGCACATACTCTCTTATTAAAAACCCCCAGTTTACCATCACTTCATCATTTACACTATTCTACGAGCTGTACACTGACTACTTTACACTATTCTACAAGCTGTACACTGACTACTTTACACTATTCTACGAGCTGTACACTGACTACTTTACACTGTTCTACGAGCTGTACACTGACTACTTTACACTATTCTACGAGCTGTACACTGACTACTTTACATTGTTATACCAGCTGGACACTGACTACTTTACACTGTTCTACAAGCTGTTCACTGACTACTTTACACTGTTCTACAAGCTGTACACTGACTACTTTACACTGTCTACAGCTGTACACTGACTACTTTACACTTTCTACGAGCTGTACACTGACTACTTTACATTGTTAACCAGCTGGACACTGACTACTTTACTGTTATACAAGCTGTACACTGACTACTTTACACTGTTCTACAAGCTGTACACTGACTACTTTACATTGTTATACAAGCTGTACACTGACTACTTTACACTGTTCTACAAGCTGTACACTGACTACTTTACATTGTTATACAAGCTGTACACTGACTACTTTACACTGTTCTACAAGCTGTACACTGACTACTTTACATTGTTATACCAGCTGGACACTGACTACTTTACACTGTTCTACAAGCTGTTCACTGACTACTTACACTGTTCTACAAGCTGTTCACTGACTACTTTACACTGTTCTACGAGTTGTACACTGACTACTTTACACTATTCTACGAGCTGTACACTGACTACTTTACATTGTTATACCAGCTGGACACTGACTACTTTACACTGTTCTACAAGCTGTTCACTGACTACTTTACATTGTTATACCAGCTGGACACTGACTACTTTACACTGTTCTACAAGCTGTTCACTGACTACTTTACACTGTTATACAAGCTGTACACTGACTACTTTACACTGTTATACAAGCTGTACACTGACTACTTTACACTGTTCTACAAGCTGTACACTGACTACTTTACACTGTTCTACAAGCTGTACATTTACTACTTTACACTGTACAAGCAGCACAGTACGGCAGCTGCTCCGTATCAGACCATATTTATATCTGTAGTTATTACTTACACTGTTACAACTTGTTCAACATATGCTGCTCTGTGCAATCTTTACATTTCACTCCTTACTGTATATAAGTATAGTAATTTATATTCTATTTTATATACCACCCCCTTATCTCACATTCTATGTACACCTAGATTCTATATATGTATTTATAAACCACCACATGTACTATAACCTCAAATTGTTAGTCATTTCTGTTTTGCACTTTTTGTAAATAATAATGTATTTTGAACTTCTGGTTGGATGCTAACTGCATTTCATTGGCTATGTACCTGTACTCTGCACAATGACAATAAAGTTGAATCTAATCTAATCTAATCTAATCTACTGAGAATAGTTCACCAAAACTATCTAGCGGCCTGTGGGCACTGGTCTTTACCCAGTTCTTTCAGTTCAGAAAATGGTCAAATATGGTGTGTTGGAAAGTAGTAAAAGGTGCCATACAGGGTTTCAAGGACCACCACAGTCAGTATCTTTACAGTAAATACCTGTTTAAAGTCCCAGTGCATGTGGAATCCTTTCTGCTTGGCTAGTTTACAGTCATAAAGTCCAGGTACGTGTCCCTCGCCAGGATCCACCAGGCAGCGGTTACTGTTGTACTTATGAGATTTAATGCTTCCAATGTAAATCTCCCCACTCAGCCTGTAGTAACACCTCTGTATACAACAGGAAGATTAAACACCTACAAATACTGCAGTCACAGAATATTAAGTGTGAATCTAGAGGCGGGTAGTATGACAGTAATTTGATGGTATCATGATTAATTAGACAACAATACACTTTTCTAAGCATATCGTGGATATTATCAGTACTTAAACAACACTGACTGCATGTATTACTACAAGTAGAGCACAGTTAATCCTATCACCCACCTGATGGGTATAGATGGTTATGGGGACCTGAGAACCATAGAAAAGGCAGCGGAAAAGAATAGGAACACTCCCCGGAACTGGTCCCTGATCAATGCAGTTATTGTCTGATAGGTCACTCCACAGCTGTCAGATGTCAAACGAGAACAGAGTAGTGTTTTAAGTACTTGCAGATACACCAACTTTTGTCTTTCTGTTCTTTGTGAAATTTGTTGATTTATAATTAAATACATTAATTTTATAAAGTATAATTATAAGACAAATACATCCGTGTCAAAAGAAAAACATCGCTATTTTTGTTGATTTTAATATTTTCTATATCATTTAAACGATAATTCTATCCTGTGAAAGTTACCTAATGAATGGACCAATAGAAATGCTCCAAAATAAACCTCTGTACATTGATTTCCATTGATCGTTAAGAAGGTTTTGTTCTCTCCTATATAGTTAGTTATATAGATAGCGGCAAATGCTACTCACGGCGCCGTAGCCGACGAGGTCCTCCCAGGTGTCAAGCTGAGGGTACACATTGTCCATGTACCACTTGAAGGGCTTACATTTCAGTTTCTCCCGCAGCTTCTTCCTCTCCGTCACATTCCCTATGTCGATACCGTGTCCCTGCACTGCAACAAATAGGACATATTTTAATGTAGAATCTAATGTGTATCTGTTTCAGTCCAAGCATTCACACCTCAGCTTATTACTTTAACATAGACTGCCATGTTCTGTTCTAAGCCCATTGGCCTGCAGTACACAGCAATAGCAGTATTCATTTACATCAACAGTCACACAAATACTTCTTATTTTTACACATCATCTACAGCATTTAATTGTGTGTGTGTGTTTCTTATCCCAAGAACCTTTGTAAGAAAGCAGTTCCAACTGGGAGTGGTCTAGTCATAACAGGTAATGGAGGCTACATAAACACCTGTGATCATGGAGGTGATTGGAACACTTGAATTTGATTATTTGGATGGATGAGTGAATGCCTTTGGCAATATTGTGTATATTATCAACAAAAGAAAGGGTTGAAGCCTCGCAGAGCCAGAACGGTGCTCATCAGCCCTGGTCCTGGACAGCTACATCCACAGCTACAACCACAGTCTACTGCGCATGCTCCAGCTAATACACTCTAGAAGTCTTTGATTGGCTGGATTAGATTTATAAAAGGAAGAGCAGTATGTAAACTGATGCAGGTTGTATCTAAGTTGTGAAGAAAAGTAGATTTTCACGACCAGGGCTGTTGACCACCATTCTGGCTCTGCCAGGCCTCTTCCCTTTATTTTGTAGACAATATAAAGTAGCACCCTCTATTGGCCAAAGAGGGAAAACAGGAAGCTAAGGCAATGGGAGTGAATCAGGAACTCAGCTGCTGTGTTCAAGTGACGCAGGAAAAAAATCAACATGGGGATGCATGTTCTTTGGACAGCGACAGTATTAAGACAAATACTTTGATAAATCAATTGTTGCGTCCTGGAAATCACTCTGCACGCAGGTTGCAAGTTCTGCAGTTCACTTTGTAACAGCTTTCTATGATGTAGCGTAATTTTGTTTTGTTACAACTAATCTTTAGCTTAAATGGAATTTTAGATGATGCATGTTTGACAACCTGTGAGCATGTTCTATAGAATCTACACATTCTGCCTTATTTATGGCAAACACTTATATTGCAGTTGCTGTCAGATCTTATCTTCTGTGTATATGACTGATCTGTACATATTTTTATCTGCAGTTTTACACCATTCATACAATTAAACACCCTAGAAATCAGACTGTGGTCCAGAGAGTCATTATATGGAGGGGTTAAACTAGTGAACTAGAGTTTCATAATGCAAATCTGGTTCCTGAATTCAAACAATCTGAGCCAGAAGGTGTGTCTAACCAAGAGCCACTCACTGCTCATGCACACACTGTGGGAATTCAACCCCTTGACCCACCCAAGAGAAGAGCAGCTGGTCTGCCTTACTACACTCAGTCACTTACATACAGTAAGACTTGACTATGTACAGCTGCCACCTCAGCTACTACAACATGCTCAGGTCTGACTTTTACAAACCGTTAAGGGGAGGTTCCAGCTGACGAGAACATTGGTTTTATATTCATCCATCCAGACTTCAGCCACCCTCAGAGGATTTCTTCTCATTGGGACGCTAAGGTCCAGCGCATAGGGCTTATGTGTCCTCGCTATGTGGCCGATCCTGGAACACGGCACCACCTCAATACTTCCTCCACAGGTCCAAACCTGCAGCAGCACAACGACCAGATCAACCAGGTTCAGAGTGTGTAGAGTTTAAGTGTGTGTGTATGTGGTCTGCTGGGAGCAGTGTGTAGAGTTTAAGTGTGTGTGTATGTGGTCTGCTGGGAGCAGTGTGTAGAGTTTAAGTGTGTGTGTATGTGGTCTGCTGGGAGCAGTGTGTAGAGTTTAAGTGTGTGTGTATGTGGTCTACTGAGAGCAGTGTGTAAAGTGTAAGTGTGTGTGTATGTGGTCTGCTGGGAGCAGTGTGTGGAGTTTAAGTGTGTGTGTGCGTGAGGTCTGCTGGGAGCAGTGTGTAGAGTTTAAGTGTGTGTGTATGTGGTCTGCTGGGAGCAGTGTGTAGAGTTTAAGTGTGTGTGTATGTGGTCTGCTGGGAGCAGTGTGTAGAGTTTAAGTGTGTGTGTATGTGGTCTGCTGGGAGCAGTGTGTAGAGTTTAAGTGTGTGTGTATGTGGTCTGCTGAGAGCAGTGTGTAGAGTTTAAGTGTGTGTGTATGTGGTCTGCTGGGAGCAGTGTGTAGAGTTTAAGTGTGTGTGTATGTGGTCTGCTGGGAGCAGTGTGTAGAGTTTTGTTATTAGGTAGGGTTTGCACTGTTGTTTTTTCCCCACCCATTTTCAGATTACAAGTTTGTGTTCTCTTCTGTTCCTCCTACCAATTGCTTAGTGATTGGGCCCTAACCTAACCACCTCTGGTAACTCACCAGATAGACCCCTATTATCAAGGAGCCATAAGTTAAACCACACCAGGAGCTTCCACTACAGTGCTGTCTGATCCACTCATACCAGTGCAACACACACCTATACCCAGTGTTTAATTTGGAAAAGATCAGGTAACGGAATACTAAAGGTGGGGTGATCCAGCAAGTGGCAGTAATGGAAAAGGTCATGGAACACATAGACACAACAGTGCTTCAAGTGTCCATCTAACATAGTAGCATTCTATACAATAAAATCATCCTAGCTTTAATGAATGCAGTAAGGAGCTGCAACCATAAAATCTCAGAGATGCCACAGGATTAATTGTTTTTGTGTCCTACAAAAAAGGCCTCAAAGATGTGGTGGATCCACATAAATAAGTTCTGGAACACATGTACCTGAAATATGAGAGGTGCCGGATCTTGTTTCGGCAAGATCCAGCACAAATTGAGCACTGCCTACATCCCACCACCACGTCAGAGTCACTGCCGTGCTGAAAATGATCCACCTCCTTAATAATACCTGCTGTGTGGAGGTCCTGTGGGCATCCTGACTATTAAAGAATAGGGTAAAAGGGGAAAAACTATATATGCAGTGAATCAAATGAAATACAAGTGTTGTAAGTGTAGATCTACAAAGTGTTCCTATATGGTCAGTGGCGCTGATAATATGGACAGTGTGTGTAGCTAAAAGAAAAGATCTGTGTATGTTTTCTTATTCATAAGCAGCATGATTCTGAGTGAGTCACTTACTTTCCTGGCTCTGACTTGTCGTTAAGCTTGTACCACTCTGGCCTGAAGGACTCATACATGCACCAGAGCTGCCAGTCAAAAGCGTGAGCGGCTTTAGAGTATTGAGTCACCTCGAGGGTGTCAAAATTCACTCTGTCAAACACCGGAGACACCACCACCGTCCTGTCGGCTTTGATTCTCGCCAGCAGCGGCTCTGCCCTAACATCAGAAAAGGGTGAGATGAAATATTGATGAATGTTAAAAGGAGCAATGACAAGATAGTAACAGCTAATTCATCAATTTCAGATAATTCCCCCTTAATAGTGGCTTAGAATGGAGTTCAGTACTCAGAACTGTATGTACCATTAACCTCAAACACTGTTCTTCAAATACAAATCCTGCTTTTACAACAGAGGGACGATAAAACAGAATCCTAAACGGTTATGTCACAGACTCGTTAATATTTAAAACCCCAACATTTGCATACAACCACAACAACAACCAGTCTGGTGGACTATGTGGTAAATCCAGTGTTCCAGTGTTCCCAACTGTCAGAGCTACATGATTGATGTTCATCTTTAAACCAGCCTTAAGTTCCTGTTCCTGTACTGCAGCCTGTACAGACACCAGAATGTAACTGCAGCACAAACATCACCAACTGGCTGTTAAAGGTAGTAAAAATTGAATTATTTAGTCTTTAAACTATTCTCTGATGTTCAAACTTGCAGGATAAGCAGTGAATTATTAAACATTATTTATTTTGCAGACATGGCGCCCCCTGGTTCCCATCACCACCACTGTACAGAAAGAGCTGTTAAGCTTCTCTATTCATGTTATTTTCCATGACAGCACTGGGGGTGGGGGGGCATCTTTGCTTACTTTGTATTAGAACTTCCAGTGTGACCACGGATACGTTGATACTAATTACAAGCAAAACGACAACAAACCTAAAAAAAATATTTTCAGTTAGAGTCACAATAATTAGAAGAAGAAAACTTGGCTTGAACTACAGAGTTACGAACACAGCACATAAAGATCAGAGTGTTGGGGGGCCGCCTTCCAAAGAAGAGGACCTGCGTCTATGACTGAAGGAGCTAAATTTAAAACATCCACCCAAACCTCTGTATGTCTGCTCTCACCATTCTGTGGAGGAGAACCAGCACCAGAGCTTCCTTATCCAGAGAAATGTCTCGCTTATGAAGCTCCGAGGAAGCAGACACGTTGGGTGCTTGTGAGGCCCGTTAGCCCCGTTTACTGACAGATTTAGAGACTGTTTGTGACACTGTTCTGCGTGTTTGTCTGAATATCCACTCACACGGTGCCTAACTGTAGCTTGGAGAAGACGTGTGAGGAGGAATTCAATCATTGTTTACCTCAGAAGCAGCGCTAACTCCTGTAGCGCCAGTTTACTAGCCGTAGCTACGCACACACAACCGGCGAACCACATTTCACCGCACTTTTTTCTCCGCTTTGAATTCCTCTGCAGCTCCGATGGAATCATGGGATAGCACAGTACTTAAAAATGTCGGTGCAGTACGTCATCCGTGGACTTTTTTCTCGTACTGCTCGCCGAACACTACATATTCGGAAACCCTAGTCATCCTCACACACTGCTTTTGCGTACTGTTCAGTATGGAAGTACGCAATTTCGGACATACCCATGGACTTCCATCGTGACTCAGCAAACTAGCTAGCGGTGGTAGCCTAGCGCTTGCTAACTGTTTCTCCAGCTAGCATCGCCACAGCGGATGGAAATTATCATACAGTTAAGTCTACCCACTTAGAGGGAAGATATGATTGGTCAGTTTTACTGTTATTTGAAATTGGTATGGTGCTGAATTATAACTGCCTGGCCCCCTCTGTACATGAACAGTGGGACCACCAATCACCAACATTCTGCCGAGGCATCACAGTCCTTATAGGGGGAGACACAGACTCACAGTCTTCCACTTAACCCCTCACGCTCCAACACAGAGTGAACACGTTGTAGCCGTACTTCATGAAGAGCTTCTGCGCCTCTATCTGCTCCTCCTCTGTGAGATGGTCCCCCCACTTAGTGAACAGATACGATTGGGGAAACAGCTTCTTCTTTGGCTTTGGTTCCTTCGGCGGCTCTTCTGCTCCTCTTTGTTCTCTTTTCTGACTCAGTTCCAGAGACTCCACTGTGGAGAAGAGAGCAGTGTTGTTCTTCAGACTGTTAATGTGCTGCTCAGTGCTGCTAATCTAACCTGTACGGAACTTCTAGCACAGCAAAAACCTTCACTGCTCCCTTTATCCCTCTAAACATGAGCTTCCTTTCACCCTGTCCAACCATTTCAGCATCTACTGACAGAACTGAATAAACAGAGAAGGTTCAGAAGTACTGGGAATAAAGTTAAAGTCCTGTTAACCTGCATTTAGTTTATTAATGTTATTCTGTGAAGACTTTCAGAGATACGCCTGCAAGAGCTTATGACGGTGAAAGCCTAGTTTTTGTGGTTTGTCCTGTTGCTCTTTGGGACGTCCAGGCTTAAATATAATGGTAAAAAATTCAGCATCGTCTGAATCTCAAATGGCTCCCCAGTTCAAGAGAGTGGGGTCTACCTGGAGAGCCGCGGTACTGCACTCTCAGCTCCAGATATGACGTCACACAGTGGTTAAAAAGTGCTTTTTACAAAGATGTTGTCACAAAGAAGCTTTAAGTAAGTTTAAAAATATGAGGTCACAGCATGTATCCCCCATTTATGTCACGGCTGGCTAAGCCAGACCGAATATAAGGTGGACATCCCCTTCCCACCTGCCCCGCTCCAGACAAAACACACCCAACCACTATGAACAATACAAGCCTAGATGTTTTATTTTTATATGCAGCAAATAGCCTCAGGGATAAGTTAACGCCCAAAACAACAAACAAACCAAAATAAATGACAATTCTCTCCCTAACTACTCAAAACCAAGAGAAAACGTAATCAAAATAAAAGACAATAACAAGGATTTTTATGACAAACTGGATTCACATCACAACCAAGTACACTCAACAGTTCAGGGTCTGACTGGCGGGGAGCAGGAAAGAAAGGATTGACGTCGTCAGCCTTTATTGGCAGTCCTTTGTAGCAGTTCCATAGGTAGATTCACCAATCACAACAAGGTATTACCCTCAGGAGGTGGGTCCCATCATCAAGGTCAGGCGACTGACATTCCCCTAGGAACCGAAGAGTAGGAAAGGGTGGAAGCAAGAACGGGTGGCAAGAAAAACTCCCTCAAGACTGGAGGAAGAAACCTTGGGAGAAACCAGACTTAGGGCGTACTTACACTAGACTCTGTGATCCGGGCCTGGGCATGGTTCCCTGCCGAAGCACGGTTCGCTTGACTAGTGTGATAGCTCCGAACCGTGCCCTGCCCAGTTAACTGTGCCCGGGCCTGCTTAAAGAGGTGGGCCAGGGCACGATTCGCTTGGACTCAGGCTCGGTTGGCTGATTGGTTTATTTGATTGATAAAGGCAGTGTGAGTGCAGGCCAGTGGGGGAGTGGGGAGGGGGGATAACCGGGCCCCAGCACGGAACCGTGCCTAGTGTGAGCACGCTCTTACAAGGGGAGACCCGTCCTTCTCTGGTCACACAGTATTTACAGTTTATTAAACTAAAGCTGAGTCTGAAGGTAAGCGCTTTAGAAACTGCACAGGTGGTGCATCTGGATGATACAGTTATGCAATCGAGGCTGTAGCAGATGGCACAAATGAAGTGAAGAACTGGATAGTGCCAGGTGAGGAGGAAGCCCTGATGGTCAGTCTTCCACCAGGACAGGAAGGTGGTCATTATCTCAAAAAGTAAAGAAACAAAGTTAGTTCTGGTTTAGGTTAGTACAGAGGATGAGAAGTATTTTAGAGTGTAGCTGGCAACTCTGGCAGATCTGATTATAAACAGCATGAACTAAAAGAAGAGAACCAGAAAGTAACAAAAACATGAGACCACCCTGAGACACTGGGGTCCCCCACTCCACCATTAACCAACCTGTGTGATTGCGTGAAGTGGTGGAACAACAGCACCAACATCTCATTTTACCATAAACCTCTGTGTCCATGAACCCCTGGATCTTCTCTCTTTATCTAAAGGGGGAGTTTAATCACCAAAAGCTACACTAAACAAGTATGTGTCAGAGCCGTGAACATTAACTGGGAGATTATTCCACAGTTTTGGGGACTTTGTAAGAAAAATAAGAATTTTTGGAACCAACAGAGCTAGACTAGCAGGTTCAGAGTAAACCTTCCGGCACATTAAGCTGTGTGTTGGTTTATTCCTTGTTATGTAGAGTTATGATATGTCCTTACATACCTTTTAGTGGTAAAACTGTACACTAATAAGTTTATGAAGCCTTCTGTCGTGTTTTAGTCCAAGTTAGGTGTGTTTTGGTAAAGTAATATCGAGTAAATGGGAAGACGGGGAATACGTTAGTCATTTAGCTTAGCATAGGAGCTGTTCTAATCGGTTCAAAAGGAGAATTCCACTCTTTGTACTTTTATATGTTCTGTAATCAGTGTTGTTACTAAAAAGTCAAATGATTTGATACACAGGGTGTATTTCCAGTGTTTTGAGCTTCTGTAACAGTAGTGTTTTCTCTCTATCTGAAGCAATAGCGCAGCTACATAGCTTAGCTACTCTAGTACAGACAGAAGTACAATGAAGTTCTTTGTTCTATGCTTTTTATGTTTCAGGTTTGTAGTAAGATATGTGTCAGCCACAATATCTAAAATGAGCTTTATATTTGGAAGCTGTTTCTCATATAGACCAGAAAGTAGGTTCAAAATAAACATTTTACCACAGGCTAGTTAGTGAGGACCAAGCCTGGGCTACTTCATGCTGCACTTAATCGATGTGAGTGCCCAGCAGCTACATCTCACTGGGAAATGGAAGACCTTAAAACAGCTTTGCAAATTCTGCCATCCAGAGAAAATACATTTGCAAGCCATGGCTAATACCTCCTCTGGGCTCACAACAAATACGGCTCATGAATCATGATTCAGGCCTGCCTAAATAATCCTGAACGCTTCACAATTAAGTACTGCCCAGTTTACAGTCTTTCCACAGGTTTTCAGCTATTATTTTCTAACATATACAATGTGATTAGAATCAAATCTGCTTTTACATTTTTAACATCATGGCTGAGTCCCAAATTGCTCCTTACTTCCTACATACACACACACTAGCTATATCACTCCCTGTATCTATACTCTATACTGTTCACACACAGGAGCACTTTGTAGTTCTACACTTACAGACTGTAGTTCATCTGTATACTTAGTTACCCTGTTTTTAATGGTCAGGACGCCCACAGGACCACCACAGAGCAGGTATTATTAGGGTGGTAGATCATTCTCAGTACTGCACTGACACTACCACATATGGAAAATGCAAGGCTATAAAACATCCTGCCTGCTTCCTGGCCAGTGCTGGTCAGAGGTTCACCTCTGCTGACCGTTGTTTACAGTGAGTTAATAGCAGTGATAATCCTGTCGTTTTGTTTCCCTCAATTCCTCAAACTGCAGATGGATTTACAAAATTCTGCTATTTAAAAACATACAAGCACTGATCTCTTATTAAGACTTGAGTTTATTACAACATGTAATATTAATAAAATAGTTTGATAGTAAACACAGGAATAAAGAGGAGAGGAAGCTTTTAAAAACAGTTCCAGGATTTAATATCAGAGAATAAAATTAAAGATATCAGAGTGAACATGTGGAAAACCCAGACTTACACCCCCCAGTTCATGGTAGCCTCACAGTGTGTCTGGCCATGTAGTTGCATTATGTGCAGGCCCACAAGTGGCCACCCGGGGGCGGTCTGTAGTACAAAAATTAAACTTGCTGGGCCACTATCTAGCAGAATGTTCTGGACTCTCTCCCCTCTGATGTGACCTGGAGGCTATTGTTAAATATGTGTATTTATTTATAGTTAAATAAATATAGTTTTTAGAATTATTATTATTATTAGTCTTTGTAAATCTGGGAACTGGAGATGAGAGTCAGTTATCTCTTTACTCTGGTAGCAGGTCTGGGGAGAGAGAGCCCACCCCCATTTTCTGTTTTGCCCTGACCCCAGACTGGGTCACAACATCACTGACCAAAAAACTCAAACCAATTTAATTCAAACTTAAACAATACAAAAAGACTGTAGACAGATTGTTATTGTGTCTTTAATATTCACCATAGAAACTGTGTAATATGACAAAAAAAAAACATTTTAGTTGATTATTGTAGAAATTAATATTGTTCAGTGTTTTGCATTGATTCAAGAGGCACCAAGTTGTAGGAAGAACCCTTTAAAGTGCAGCTTATTTACATTTACATATATTTTCAATATATCAGCATTATTACTATTATTACTATACTATTATTATTATTATTATTATTATTATTACTGTTATTATTATTGTTTTTATTACTTATTCTGAATTTATCTCTCCATGCCAGATCATCTTACGTAACAAGCAATCTCAAAATAATTTCCAGTCTACAAAGTATCTCTGCTTCCTGGTGTTCAGTAACGAGTTTGGATTCCACAGAAATCAGTAGAGTATGCTGCTATTAAGGTCCAATTTCAAGTTAGATCACTACAGCAGAGTAATAATTCAATATTAGCTAACATTTCTTGCACATCCTACATTTGGCATAAATAATATTATCATTAGATAGATAAATGTTGTTAAAAATAATAATAATAATAATAATAATAATAGTGAGCAGTCTTGAATCAGATCAGGGTACATGAACATTCTCACCTAATTTATTGACCCGTTGCTCGATTCCCTTAGAAAGGGTCTCCTCGGCCATACACTGTACTCGGCTGCTCTCACTGGAATTCTCTTGAGGTCTGGAAAACACCACATACAACACAGAGTACAGGAAAAGTCCTAAAGTGCAGAGGAGGGCCGGTTCTTTAATCACACCACGACCCCTCATCCTCAAACATCAGCTCCAGCAATCTGCTCTACCACTCTATCTGAGGCACCTGCACTCAGGTGAAAAACACCACCACGGTAGTCAAATGAGGGCATTCCAGATGAGACACCTGGGAGTGGTTGTGACTTCACTCAACACAGTTACTGCTGGAGGTGAACAAAAAGGTATTGATGTGCTTTGTTGGTTTAGGATAAAAGCATGTAAACATTTGCAGCAGCTAATTTTTTACTAGCTTCTTTTTTCTAACTTTCCAGTTCTAACTTCACTGGTGCTGCAGGAATGGATCAGATCATTTACACTGCTTATAAACTTTAGCTGCTTGTTGTTTTTAAAAAAATATTCTTATGAGGCGGAAAGCAAGAAATAGCTGTCTTCTTAAGCACTAGTGTCATTTGTTCCTATACGAGCTTCACAGAGTAACGTTAGTGTCAGTCCCAGTCAGTGTGAGTTACTGTGAATAGGAGGAACATAGGCTTTATATCTACAACATATATTATTTTAATGACGTATTTGACTGCCGATAAGCTTAACTTAATCAGAGAGGATACAAACTTAAGGAATAAACTTACTTCACCTCATTCATTTTAGCCCATATGAGAGGCAAATGTTAGGTTTGTTGATTGATACCCTTACAACAAAAAAAGTTTAATCGAGTGTGCTATTAGTTACTTTCTTTAAACTACAAATAAGTGAGTCTGCTTTCTGTTTACTGTTTATGTACTTATCAGTGAAATACTAAATCCTTTTTGAAGAAGACTAAATGCATGAAGCCAGCACTAAACACTAGATCTATGAATTTACTTTTAGTGCAGTTGAAGTATAAAAGATGTTGTGTACTAGTTGTGTACTTAAACTCACTACTCTTACACTTAAAATATACTTAAATATACTTTCACACTAAAAGATGAATTAAAAGATAAAATAGTAAAAGCAAAACACATCGCCAATGATTTCTTTTATTTTTACAGTAAATCCTAATAGTTTTATATGTATGTGTACTTTAATCCTTACCTACTCTAACTCCCCACAAACCACTTATACACATTCACAAACTCTTACAGCATACAACCAACTTATATGTTTAATAATAATATAATAATGTAAATAATGTATTATAAATAATGTAAACAGTAAATAATGTAATATTTAATGTAATAAAATTATACATGATGTAAACAGAAAAAAAGGTCTTTTTAGGGAACAGGTCATGGATTAAGAACTTTTAATAATGCGCCTGTTTCAGTGGTTAAGCTGCTGCTGGGCGTCCCGCTCTGTCTGTCTACTAGTTATCACAATCACCTGGATTATTTTATATCTGCCTGCTGAAGTAAAATTTAGTCAACACATACCCTGCAAGTATATTAACTTTATCAGGTAAGAAAACATGTTTTTTGTGATCTAATGATTATTTTTATTTTAGAAAGCATTTACTGCCGGGAATCTAACCCAGATCATCTTACTGTGATCACTACACCACTGTGCTAACCACTACACCACCGTACTGACCACTACACCACCGTACTAACCACTACACCACCATACTAACCACTACACCACCATACTGACCACTACACCACCATACTGACCACTACACGACCGTACTGACCACTACACCACCATACTAACCACTACACCACCATACTGACCACTACACCACTGTACTAACCACTACACCACCGTACTGACCACTACACCACCGTACTAACCACTACACCACCATACTAACCACTACACCACCATACTGACCACTACACCACCGTACTGACCACTACACCACCGTACTAACCACTACACCACCATACTAACCACTACACCACCGTACTAACCACTACACCACCATACTAACCACTACACCACCATACTAACCACTGCACCACTATACTAACCTCTACACCACCATACTGACCACTACACCACCGTACTAACCACTACACCACCATACTAACCACTACACCATCATACTAACCACTACACCACCATACTAACCACTACACCACCATACTAACCACTACATCACCGTACTGACCACTACACCACCGTACTGACCACTACACCACCATACTAACCACTACACCACCATACTAACCACTACATCACTATACTAACCTCTACACCACCATACTGACCACTACACCACCATACTAACAACTACACCACCATACTAACCACTACACCACCGTACTAACCACTACACCACCATACTAACCACTACACCACCATACTGACCACTACACCACCATACTGACCACTACACCACCATACTAACCACTACATCACCGTACTGACCACTACACCACCGTACTAACCACTACACCACTATACTAACCTCTACACCACCATACTGACCACTACACCACCGTACTAACCACTACACCACCATACTAACCACTACATCACCGTACTAACCACTACACCATCATACTAACCACTACACCACCGTACTAACCACTACACCACCATACTAACCACTACACCACCATACTAACCTCTACACCACCGTACTAACCACTACACCATCATACTAACCACTACACCACCGTACTAACCACTACACCACCATACTTACCACTATACCACCGTACTAACCGCTACACCATCATACTAACCACTACACCACCGTAGTAACCACTACACCACCATACTAACCACTACACCACCGTACTAACCGCTACACCACCATACTAACCACTACACCACCATACTAACCACTACAACCACCATACTAACCACTACACCACCATACTGACCACTACACCACCATACTAACCACTACACCACCATACTAACCACTACACCACCGTACTAACCACTACACCACCATACTGACCACTACACTACCGTACTAACCACTACACCACCATACTGACCACTACACCACCGTACTAACCACTACACCACCATACTGACCACTACACCCACCGTACTAACCACTACACCACCATACTAACCACTACACCACCGTACTAACCACTACACCACCATACTGACCACTACACTACCGTACTAACCACTACACCACCATACTAACCACTACACCACCATACTGACCACTACACCACCATACTAACCACCGTACTAACCGCTACACCACCGTACTAACCGCTACACCACCGTACTAACCACTACACCACCATGCTAATTGCTACACCACCGTGCCTCCAGTAAGTACCATATAAAAAAACAATCATAAACAGTGAAGTAAAGCAAATCAGCAGCATTTTCCAAACTTCTACTGTATCTCCCTTAGCACCATAAATACGAGTGGTCAAAGGTTCCAGCTCTCTGATGTCTATACTAAAAAGGATTCATTGTCACCAACTTAAACAATGAGGGGGTTTTAACAGCAGTCAGTCCAGATTCTTTTATCTGCACAATTCAGTTTACAGTTGAAAAAACAGACAACATTGCACTAACATTGGCATTCATGTCTCCAGGACTGCTGACAAAACTGTAGAAACTTTGGACCAGACTCTATGTACCTTGGGACAATCCCAAGAAAAGTGTTCTTTATTCATGTAGCTAAGGTGCCTTAATAATGGTAAAAGCTTGTTAGCAGTTGTGAAAAACTGTAAAACACAGAAATAACAGCTGGACCCATGCCTTTAAGGTGGAATTGTAGAAATTTACAGTCCTCACACACTCACACTAAAATATAGCAATAACAACAGAAACATTGCTTTTAACACTACACAACACACACCCTCACTACACACACACACACCACATGCACAACACATCATACACGACACACTAGGGATATGGACCAATTTGGGTTTTTCTGTAGCCAATGCCGATGTTAAGAGGTCAGGGTCAGCCGATGGCTGATATGTGCTGCCGATTTTTTGGCCGATTTTTAGGGTCGATATCTAGAAGTTTTCTGCTTTATTTGCTGCTAAAATGTCACATTAATAACAAGTGGATGCACAACATTTCTGAATTTAGCATCATTTATTAAACACTGACTTAACAAGAAAAGAATTTAATATTTTTATCTGCCCCTCAAAAACAGTTTACAGTACAGTATGACCACATTACTGCTGAAAGAGTGTAACATACATCTCTTCATACCAAAAACAAACACGATATTAAGAAGTGCATTGAAAAATACTTCCACACAGCCCACATGTTCACTGCAGTTATAGAGAGTGCCTCACTTTACGGAGAGACTCTCTGTGTAACAGTAACGTGTTAATGTGTGTATTAACACTAGAGCAGTTAGCTTTAGCCCCGGAGCTAAGCAGTAAAGCATCCGCTCTGGTTTACGTCTAAAGCTGGGAATTAGAAACACGTAACCGCCTCTTTAAAAACCTCACTGTTCGCTGTAAATTATTACTTTTCACTTATTTGCTGAACAGTTCCAAAAGTTTGGCTTAGGGATCTTCATATGCGGTGGCAGCAGCATCTTCCACCGCACACAGGGCTGCCTGCGGACTTAAATCAGCACTACAAGACACTGATATATTAAAAAATGGCAAATATCGGCCCAATATATCTGTACAACACACACTACACAACACACACCACATGCTACACACCACACAAACTACACACACTCAATACAAAACACACCTTCACTACATACAGACACCACAGACACTATACATACTGATTACAAGTTACATAAAAGGATAGAAACTAAGACGAAATGTTCTGACATTTTCATCAACGAATAAAAATGACAAAAATGTTTGGCAGGGACGACATCCAATCAGAATTGATTTATTTTTGTAAAAGGCGGGACAAGCCAGGTAGCCATCCAACCAAACACACACTTGCACAAATTTGATCTACACATTCATTTACTGTTTTAAACTATTAAATAACACGTCTAAAATAACTAAATTGGCACATTATGAACCAAGCCAAATAAAATGAGGGTTTTAAGTCATGATAAGAGGGTCTTATCATCTGGAAACAGGAAGCAGCCACTCGGCTATCAGAAAATGGCACGTATTGGCATTTAGGCCTCAGTGAAAGGCACCTGCAGTTGTTAACCTTTGATTAGATGCCTCTCACAACGCTAAAGGTGCGTCCAAAATCGTCTACCAGTGAGCAGGTATTAGAAAATGGCTGCTGATTCAGGAGGTCATATGGGTACCGTTCACCTACTACTCGGTACCTACTGAGTATTCAGACATACTAGCCGTGCTCGCCTACTGATTTACTACTGAGTATTCAGACATACTAGCCACGCTCACCTACTGATTTCACTACTGAGTATTCAGACATACTAGCCACGCTCGCCTACTGATTTCAATACTGAGTATTCAGACATACTAGCCGCCGGCTGGCTTGCCTACTGATTTCACTACTGAGTATTCAGACATACTAGCCGGGCACTCGTCTACTGATTTACTCTGAGTATTCAAGACACTACTAGCCGGTGCTCGCCTACTGATTACTAACTAAGTATTCAGACATTACTAGCACGCGCTCGCACTACTGACTTTACTACTAAAGTATCAGATATACTAGCCGCGCTCGCCTACTGATTTACTACTGATTATTTAGATATACTAGCCGTGCTCAGCCTACTGATTTACTTCTGAGTATTCATACATACTAGCCGCTTGTCTACTGATTTCACTACTGAGTATTCAGACATACTAGCCGTGCTCACCTACTGATTTACTACTGAGTATTCAGACATACTAGTCGCGCTCACCTACTGATTTACTACTGAGTATTCAGACATACTAGCCGTGCTCGCCTACTGATTAACTACTGAGTATTCAGAGATACTAGCCGCGCTCACCTACTGATTTACTACTGAGTATTCAGACATACTAGCCTTGCTCGCCTACTGATTTACTACTGAGTATTCAGAGATACTAGCCGCGCTCGCCTTCTGATTTACTACTGAGTATTCAGACATACTAGCCGCGCTCGCCTACTGATTTACTACTAAGTATTCAGATATACTAGCCGCGCTCGCCTACTGATTTACTACTGAGTATTTAGACATACTAGCCACGCTCACCTACTGATTTACTACTGAGTATTCAGACATACTAGTCGCGCTCACCTACTGATTTACTACTGAGTATTCAGACATACTAGCCGCGCTCGCCTACTGATTTACTACTGATTATTTAGATATACTAGCCGTGCTCGCCTACTGATTTACTTCTGAGTATTCATACATACTAGCCGCTTGTCTACTGATTTCACTACTGAGTATTCAGACATACTAGCCGTGCTCACCTACTGATTTACTACTGAGTATTCAGACATACTAGTCGCGCTCACCTACTGATTTACTACTGAGTATTCAGACATACTAGCCGTGCTCGCCTACTGATTAACTACTGAGTATTCAGAGATACTAGCCGCGCTCACCTACTGATTTACTACTGAGTATTCAGACATACTAGCCATGCTCGCCTACTGATTTACTACTGAGTATTCAGAGATACTAGCCGCGCTCGCCTTCTGATTTACTACTGAGTATTCAGACATACTAGCCGCGCTCGCCTACTGATTTACTACTAAGTATTCAGATATACTAGCCGCGCTCGCCTACTGATTTACTACTGAGTATTTAGACATACTAGCCGTGCTCACCTACTGATTTACTACTGAGTATTCAGACATACTAGCCGTGCTCGCCTACTGATTAACTACTGAGTATTCAGACATACTAGCCGCGCTCACCTACTGATTTACTACTGAGTATTCAGACATACTAGCCGTGCTCGCCCTACTGATTTACTACTGAGTATTCAGAGATACTAGCCGCGCTCGCCCTTCTGATTTACTACTGAGTAATTCAGACATACTAGCCGCGCTCGCTACTGATTTCACTACTGAGTATTCAGGGCATACTAGCCGCGCTCGCCTACTGATTTCACTACTGGAGTATTACAGACATACTAGCCACGCTCGCCTACTGATTTACTACTGAGTATTCAGACATACTAGCCCTGCTCGCCTACTGATTTACTACTGAGTATTCAGACATACTAGCCACGCTCGCCCCTACTGATTTACTACTGAGTATTCAAACATACTAGCCGCGCTCGCCTACTGATTTACTACTGAGTATTTCAGACATACTAGCCGGCGCTCGTCCTACTGATTTCACTACTGAGTATTCAGACATACTAGCCGCGCTCGCCTACCTGATTTACTACTGAGTATTCAGACATACTAGCCGTGCTCGCCTACTTGATTTACTACTGAGTATTCAGGACATACTAGCCACGCTCGCCTACTGATTTACTACTGAGTATTCAAACATACTAGCCGCGCTCGCCTACTGTTTTACTACTGAGTATTCAGACATACCTAGCGCGCTCGCTACTGATTTCACTACTGAGTATTCAGACATACTAGCCGCGCTCACCTACTGATTTACTACTGAGTATTCAGACATACTAGCCGCGCCTCGCCTACTGATTTACCTACTGAGTATTCAGACATACCTAGCACGCTCGCCTACTGATTAACTACTGAGTATTCACACATACTAGCCACGCTCACCTACTGATTTACTACTGAGTATTCAAACATACTAGCCGCGCTCGCCTACTGATTTACTACTGAGTATTCAGACATACTAGCCACGTTCACCTACTGATTTACTAGTGAGTATTCAGACATACTAGCCACGTTCACCTACTGATTTACTACTGAGTATTCAGACATACTAGCCACGTTCACCTACTGATTTACTAGTGAGTATTCAGACATACTTGCCGCGCTCACCTACTGATTTACTACTGAGTATTCAGACATACTAGCCACGCTCACCTACTGATTTCAAACACACCTTTAGTGCTGTTTGCCAGTGGCACCTGGTACGCAGAAACAGTGAGCGGTCACTTCCTGATTCCAGCGAGGGACTGAACACCAAATACTCTTTAACTTGTTTCATAACTTACATCCTTTTTCTAAACAGATGCATTAGCGAAGCGAAACCACATATAATGCTGTTGTTGTCAGATCTTTTTGTCTACCGAGGTAGACTGTAGTAATCACCTATTAAATACATATCAACCTGTGTTATCTAACATAAGACGTCAGATTAATCCAAAGCACAAATTTAATTAACTGACTGAAATGTAACCCACCTTGAATGGACACCTTTCAGGTGTTCAAACAATCATACAATGTAGAGATCCTAGTGAAAATATCGTTAGCACAGTGTAGTAACTCTGAGTTTCTAATGCTTTATTGTGTTTTTGCTGTTAATTCATTCATTATAACATCAAAATATCCTAATTAGCATTTTAATGTGGGGAAACATTTTCAGACAAGGGCATTTACCAGCTTCTTTTCTGAATTCTTCAGTTCCACCTTTAATTGTGCCTGGATGAAATTTCTGCTGAACATTAAACACCACTCTTGGTTCGTTATAGAAATGAGTTTATTTCACAAAAAGACGTAGCAGTGTGTCTGAGAAGCAAAGCGAGTTAAAGTTATCAGCGTTTGTTCGGCTCAGTAGTTAGCTAACGTTGACTAACTAGCACTGCTAGCTGAAATGATTGCCTATAGAGCCTATTGTAAAGATATGTAGAATCATAAAACACAAATAAATTAGCAACATAAACAATTAAACATGTACAAAAACATTTGATTGTTCATTAGTGAGTCCTTCGTGTATTCCTCCGCGGCTCTGGGCTGGATCCGTATAACGACTCCCAACATATGGAATAATACATATGGAATCTGATTCTTTTATTAAGTGTGCTTTGTGTTGCAATGACAATTATCTAGCTAATGAATGCCAATGCCACTGCAATGTTTGTTTTTTCAACTGTAAACTGAATTGTGCAGATAAAAGAAACTGGATGGCTGGACTGACTGCTGCCAAAAAACTCTACTGACAACCAACCCTTTTGTTTAAGTTGGTGACAATGGATCCTTTTTGTGTAAACATCATCAACCTGGAACCTTTGTCTGCTCTAATTCATGGTGCTAAGGGAGACACAGTAGAAGCTTGGGAAAATGCTGCAAGAAAATTTGCTGATTTGCTTTGAAGCTGTAATAGTTTTATTTTGATTGTATTTTATTTACTGTTATTGATTATTTTGTTTTTATATGTTACTTACTGGAGGCACGGTGGTGTAGTGGTTAGTACGGTGGTGTAGTGGTTAGTATGGTGGTGTAGTTGTTAGTACGGTGGTGTAGTGGTTAGTATGGTGGTGTAGTGGTTAGTACGGTGGTGTAGTGGTTCAGTACGGTGGTGTAGTGGTTAGTACGTGTGTAAGTGGTTAGTATGGTGGTGTAGTGGTCAGTACGGTGGTGTAGTGGTCAGTACGGTGGTGTAGTGGTTAGTACGGTGGTGTAGTGGTCAGTACGGTGGTGTAGTGGTCAGTATGGTGGGTTGTAGTGGTTAGTACGGTGGTGTAGTGGTTAGTACGGTGGTGTAGTGGTTAGTACGGTGGTGTAGTGGTCAGTATGGTGGTGTAGTGGTTAGTACGGTGGTGTAGTGGTTAGTACGGTGGTTGTAGTGGTTAGTACGGTGGTGTAGAGGTTAATACGGTGGTGTAGTGGTTTAGTACGGTGGTTGTAGAGGTTAGTATGGTGGTGTAGTGGTTAGTATGGTGGTGTAGTGGTTAGTACGGTGGTGTAGTGGTTATTACGGTGGTGTAGTGGTTAGTATGTGGTTGTAATGGTTAGTATGGTGGTGTAGTGTGTTAGTGTGGTAGGTGTAGTGGTTAGTATGGTGGTGTAGTGGTTAGTAGGTGGTGTAGTGGTTTAGTACCGGTGGTGTAGTGGTTAGTACGGTGGTGTAGTGGTTACTTACGGTGGTGTAGTGGATTAGTATGGTGGTGTAGTGGTTAGTATGGTGGTGTAGTGGTTAGTGTGGTGGTGTAGTGGTCAGTATGGTGGTGTAGTGGTTAGTATGGTGGTGTAGTGGTTAGTATGGTGGTGTAGTGGTTAGTAAGGTGGTGTAGTGGTTAGTATGGTGGTGTAGTGGTTAGTACGGTGGTGTAGTGGTTAGTATGGTGGGGGGGATATTTCTTTGTATGATTAGTAGTAATGCATATTAAATGCTTTATAAAATAAAAATAATCATTAGATCACAAAAATACATGTTTTTTTACTTGATAAATTCAATGTACTTACAGGGTATGTGTTCACTGAATTTTATTTTAGCACGCAGATAAAATAATCCAGGTGATTGTGATAACTAGTAGACAGACAGAGCGGGACGCCCAGCAGCAGCTTAACCACTGAAACAGACGCATTATTAAACAGAATCAATGAGACGTGCAATGATGACAGTCAGGTTAACCAATTAGTTTGTAAGCAGCATGTTGAGACAGCTAATGGCAATTATTTCAGAGTGGTAAGTATAGTACTATAGTAAAAGCTGTTACATTCAACTGGTTGGTCAAAGATGTTGCTATTGCAGTGCATGGAATAAATTTTTAATTAATACATACGAACTGGGCTTTTACTCTAAAAACATACTTATGCCATACAAGTTGCATTTGTCTTTCAGCCTCTATTTAACTGTATGAAGTAAGCCAGTCCAAAATAAAGCCACTTCTCTCTATACTTTTTATTGTCCTGGTTAGATCTGGACCAGGTCCAGAGTGTGGACTGCGGTTGTGGTCATCCATCCCTGATATGTGTATTTTGAATTTGTTCAGCTTCTCACTGTAGACTCTGACTGTTTTTAATGTTTTTAGTTACTGATAGAAACAAAGACAACATTTGATTGGATTGACCCTAAGACAGAACTATGTTTCACCATGAACACTGTTTGGCGCTACTGTCTGACCAACAAGGTCAATTCAACCACAGCTGTGCCGTTTGATAAAGCATGCAGCATCATTTGTTGCAACACTGCAGCAATGCAGTACCTTAATGGTACATGTATGTGTACGTGAGCAGAGTGATGGCTTAGTGATCTGTACTGTCAGCTCAGAGAGAGAAGCACCCAATACCTTCAAGTACTTTCTTATCTTTTTCTCCATGTACAGCTGTTTCTAGTTTCAATTGTCTCAGTGAGATATTTTAGTCTCATATACTTTCCTCAGATCTCCAATCTGAACATATAATTATTATGTACGACACCAGTAAATCATTTTAGAACACACCCAATGTTTAATTAGCAGAGAAGGTGCTGAATGTCCTAGACAAGCCTACTTTTTTTGTTTTGCCATCTAACCAATTACATTTGTACTGCTACTGCACCAGTCCACCATTCAGTTTCAGATTCTTATCTTCACAGTTGAAGCTGAGACATGTTCCATTGTTAACCTGAAATACAAGGCGTACTGTGAGCTGTTTATCTTAGAAACTTGTCTTCTGATGCTCGTGGTCAGTTTTCTCCAGTTTCTGAGAATATTGTCTCTGGGTTTATTTGTAATTTCTCTAAAGGAAAAATCTACACTGTTTAGAGTTATAATGCTTAATTATATTAAAGCTTAATTTTACTTTTAAGTTTTTAGCCCATGACCCGCTCCCTAAAAAGACCTTTTTACTAGTTTCATTATTTGCCAGTTTCTAGTTCATTATTAGTAGATTAAATAAAAGATTGGAATTGGAGGTGTTCTAAAAGCAGGTGTTCTGGCTGGTAATGTATAACACATTTACATTCTGACTAGGTAATATAATAACAAACATTTAAAGTTGTATGCTGTAAGAGTTTGTGTGTGAATGTGTATAAGTGATTTGTGGGGAGTTTGTAAGGATTAAAATACACACAAATATAAAACTATTAGGATTTACTGTAAAATTACAAGAAATCGTTGGCGAATCTAATCGGCTTCAGTGATGAAGATCTATAATGTGTAACACAGGGAAATAAAGTGATTCTGATTGTGAAGACTTGCACTTGGTGTGTACTGAGTTACATCATATGACCAGTAACAGCTGATCCAGTTCCACTCAGTACTCCGGTCCACTTCTCCTGCAATTTGGACTCCATACGTTTGTGCGTCAGTCATGATTTTTGCTTTTACTATTTTGGGGTCTTCTGTGTTTCATCAGATGTTCTGTGTACAGCAGATCTTGTCGTTCTGGGTGTGGCTGTGTGTGTTTGTGCGGGTGTGTGTGGATTGGGCAGTACATTCAAGATAGAATTATCTTTGGTTGGCTGTAATTATCAAAAACAGAGACACCAGACAGATGTTGTTTTACCAGCTCTGGTTATTTTTAACTCTGTCATTTGCACTCAAATAAAGTTAAAGTATTTCCCAAGTACACTGTATGTAACTACACTAGTAGCAGTGTACTAATGGTATACTTGTGTCCTCTTTAAATATGCCCTGAGACTTAATTGGCCATCTTTTAGTATGAAAGGAAATTTAAGTGTATTTTAAGTGTAAGAGTAGTGAGTTTAAGTACACAACTAGTACCCAACATCTTTTATACTTCAACTGCACTAAAAGTAAATTCATAGATTTAGTGTTGTAGTTTACTGGCTTCTTTAGAAGACAGTTATTTCTTGCTTTCCGCCTCATAAGAATAATTTTTTTTAAAACCACAAGCAACTAAAGTTTGTAAAAAGTATAAATGTTCTGTATAAAATTAGCTGCTGCAAATGTTTACATGCTTTTATCCTAAACCAATAAAGCACATCAATACCTTTCTGTTCACCTCCAGCAGTAACTGTGTTGAGTGAAGTCACAACCACTCCCAGGTATCTTATCTGGAATGCCCTCATTTAACTACAGTGGCGGTGTTTGTTACCTGAGTGCAGGTGCCTCAGATTGAGTGGTAGAGCAGATTGCTGGAGCTGATGTTTGAGGATGAGGGGTCGTGGTGTGATTAAAGGAGTGGCCCTCCTCTGCACTTTAGGACTTTTCCTGTACTCTGTGTCATATGTGGTGTTTTCCAGACCTCAAGAGAATTCCATTGAGAGCAGCCGAGTACAGTGTATGGCAGAGGAGACCCTTTCTAAGAAACTGGATGGAATCGAGCAACGGGTCAATAAGATAGGTGAGAATGTTCATGTACCCTGATCTGATTCAAGACTGCTCACTGTGAGAGATTATTATTATTATCATTATTATTTCTAACATAATAATAATTTATTATTTATGTCAAGTGAAGGAGATGTTGTGTATGCCTCAACTGACCAGCCTTTTCTCTAAAAAAATCATAGATTTGGAAATATGAGATAAATCATGCTGTTCTAAAAGTTATTCACTCATTTTTAGCATTGTTTTTATCATCTGTGAATTGATCAGTAATTTCTCCTTTTATGCCTTTATTTGTCTGGAAGTTAATTTGTACTTGTTTCATATTTACTAAAAACACTTAAGAAACATATAGAAACCATATATCTTTTAAACAATATACTTTTAATTAATTACAATGAATTTTTACTGTTAGGATCTAAATGACCCCAGTTTCTTTTACGCTGTCTTTTAGTTTGTTGTTGTGCATCTGTGTCTTGACTGACTAGAGCATCCACTTTGTCTTCTGTTCTTTAGTGTATACATTATACGCTACAACTCAAAATGTACAGCAATTTGGGAAATGTTAGCTAATATTGAATTATTACTCTGCTGTAGTGATCTGACCTGAAATTTGATCCTAATAGCAGCATACTCTACTGATTTTTGTGGAATCCAAACTCGTTACTGAACACCAGGAAGCAGAGATACTTTGAAGACTGGAAATTATTTCGAGCTTTTATTTATTGTTGCTTGTTAAGTAGGTTGCTTGTTAAGTAAGTTGCTTGTTGATCTGGCATGGAGAGATCAATTCTGAATAAGTAATAATAATAATAATATTAGTAATAATAATAATAGTAATAATAGTAATAATGCTGAAATATATATGTAAATGTAAATAAGATGCAATTTAAAGGGTCATTCCTGCAACTTGGTGCCTTTTGAATCAATGCAAAACTCTAAATAATATCAATTTCTACAATAATCAATTCAAATATTTATTTTTTTCACATTTAACAGTTTCCATGGTGAATATTAGAGGACCAATAACAATCTGTCTCCAGTCTTTTCGTATTGTTTAAGCTGAATTAAATCCAATTGATTTATTAAATTGATTTATGTGGTCAGTGATGTTGTGAGCCAGTCTGGGGTCAGGGCAAAACAGGAAATGGGGGTGGGCTCTCTCTCTCCAGACCTGCTCCCAGAGTAAAGAGATGACTGACTCTCATCTCCAGTTCCCAGATTTACAAAGACTAATAATAATTACAATTCTAAAAAACTATAAATAAATACACATATTCAACAATAGCCTTCAGGTCACATCAGAGGGGAGAGAGTCCGGAACATTCTGCTAGATAGTGGCCCAGCAAGTTTAATTTTTGTACTACAGACCGCCCCCGGGTGGCCACTTGTGGGCCTGCACATAATGCAACTACATGGCCAGACACACTGTGAGGCTACCATGAACTGGGGGGTGTAAGTCTGGGTTTTCCACATGTTCACTCTGATATCTTTAGTTTTACTCTCTGATATTAAATCCTGGAACTGTTTTTAAAAGCTTCCTCTCCTCTTTATGCCTGTGTTTATTTGATTTGATTCTAATCAAATTGTATATGTTTGAAAATAATAGATGAAAACCTGTGGAAAGACTGTAAACTGGGTAGAAGCGTAGTGGAGCGTTCAGGATTTTTTGAGTGGGTCTGAAACCATGACTCAGTGACACGCCTGAGCAGTGAAGGTTTTTGCTGTGCTAGAAGTTCTGTACAGGTTAGATTAGCAGCACTGAGCAGCACATTAACAGTCTGAAGATCAACACTGCTCTCTTCTCCACAGTGGAGTCTCTGGAACAGAGTCAGAAAAGAGAACAAAGAGGAGCAGAAGAGCCGCCGAAGGAACCGACGCCAAAGAAGAAGCTGTTTCCCCAATCGTATCTGTTCACTAAATGGGGGGACCATCTCACAGAGGAGGAGCAGAAGGAGGCGCAGGATCTCTATGTGAAGTACGGCTACAACGTGTTCCTCAGTGACAGACTGCCTCTGAACAGGAGCCTGCCGGACACCAGAGACCCCAAGTAAGAAGTAAAATAAAAAAATAAAATTATAATAATAATAATAATAATAATAGTATTAAAAATCTGTTTCATACATAATCGATTTTGTATTGGCTGTTCAAATTACAGAATCTTTTTTATCTGATGACTAATTTTCAAAGTAATTGTTTATTAAATTTTGGATAAAAGTGGCTTTAAATCTTTTACTGTGCCTACGTGATTCCTTTCTTTATTCATATGATGTTTTTTGTGTTCAAGTCCATTATTTACAAAAACTCACGCCTACGTTCTCTCCCGAGACCTGAGTTTCTGGACTCTAATTCTGACGGCGGTTACTTTAAGTCGTTTTGGTTATGATGGTCTAGTTTAGCATGTCAGGTGGTACAGCCTCCTCAGCAGAACCATGAAAATGTGTAATTATCATAACGGTGTATATTTATCGGAAAAGGTTGAAGCACAAAGGTTTCTATGGGTATGTACAGTAGACGCCTGTTTAATTTGAAATTAGTCTGAAAAGTCAGGCGGTACAACCAGTAAGTCAAGTGCTGCAACCAAAAAAGTCTTATTAACCAAAACAGGCCATTACAAGCTTTCAAAACACAAACTATATAGATATACACACAGATAGAACTGTAGATATGTATGCAGATATAAAACAATTACACTTTGAGTTTATAGTCTCAGATTAGATTAGTAGACTTTACCACTGACCACTTGTGGTTACTCAGATGTGCTGGCAAGGTTTACCCGAAGGAGCTCCCCACAATCAGTGTGGTTCTGATCTACCTGGACGAGGCTCTGTCGGTCATAAAGAGAGCCATACGCAGCGTCATAGACAGAACACCTGCTCACCTGCTCAAGGAGATCATACTGGTGGACGACCACAGCACGAACGGTCTGTAACCTAACATCACTCACGAGTCTTAAGATCATAAACAGTAGAGGAGTTGATGCGCCTGCTGCTCCTCAGTGCTAAGTTTAACAGTCAGTCTGTTTTTAATCTCATGTCTTTCTTCATAGATGATCTCAAGGAGAAGCTCGATGAATATATTGACTCGATTCATCACGAGAAGCCGGGTTTAATTAAGAGAGTCACACACAAAGAGCGTCTGGGTCTGTCACAAGCGCGGATTTCAGGATGGGAGGCAGCTGCTGGAGACGTCGTGGCCATTCTGGATGCTCACATTGAAGTGCTTGAGCAATGGTAACAGTACATTTCTATAATACATTACTATTATAGAGAAGCTCATCATCTCTTTCTGTACACTGGTGGTGATGGGAACCAGGGGGCGCCATATTTACAACACAAAAAATGTTAAATATGACAGGCTCTCTAAATGCTTGTGGATTATGTGGTTTACCCCTCTTTAAAATCACGTTTAGTTGAGAAACCAAGAGGAGCTTTTATGAAGCACATAGTCAGGGCCAAAAAGGCCACAGGAATGGCCAAACCTTCATCTGCTGTCAGGACGAGAGACTGAAGGAGCTTCCTGTTCCAGTTTCTTGACCAGTCACATCACCCCTAGACCACCTGTTATTCTACAATACTCACTCCTACCGAGCGCAAAAGGGTAAAGCAGATCATTCACCAGTTTTCCTGTTCCACTCTAAACAGTGCAGCAGGAGCCAGAACATACCTGCACCTCCATTTAAGGTGGAAACAGGAGAACTGGTGAAGGAGAAGCTGAGCTGATGGTGCTGGTGGTCAGTAGGAGTTAGTATTAAGGTGTGTACAGGTGATCTGTGGGTAAACACTGGTGATAGATATAAAACCTAACGTTACCCAGGCCCTTCAGGGACACCCGGCATGTATATATTTGCTCTGAATAGGTTAAAAAATATTACCCTAATGACATAAGTATAAATAAATAAGTGTAAAAATAAAAAAATTAAATACATAAATATATAAATGAATGAATAAATAAATAAATGCACAAATAAATAATCAATTAATGAAAGAAATTTATTTATTTATTTATTTCCATGTTTCTACATTTATTTCTGTATTTATTTTTACATTTATGTATTTATTTCCACATTTATTTCCGTATTTCAATGTGGAAATACAGAAATAAATGCAGAAATAAATAAATAATTAAATAAATAAATGTAAAAATAAATACAGAAATAAATGTAGAAATAGGGAAATAAATAATTATTTATTTATTTATACATTCATATATTTATGTATTTTATTATTTATTTGTATATTTATTTATTTATACCTATGTCATTTTTTGTCCTGCATAGTTCTCGGGCGTATACATGTATAACAATGTCTTTGGCAATTTGGCAATGCTTTAGTCTAATAAATTCATGTTGCTGTTAAATGCTTCAGATGTCTGGTTCCTATCACCTCCACAGTAAACTCAGCAATGTTCTGTGATGATTTGAAAACAGCTCTGGGACCAGATTATAGAGTATAAATGGGTGTAAACCGGGTCACACAGTCACACTCCTTGTATGTAGAACATTTTGAAGACTAAATAAGTGCATTTTTTAACACCTTTAACAGCCAGTTTGTTAAGTTTGTGCTGCAGTTACATTCTGCTGTCTGTACAAGCTGCAGCATTTAAGGTGGAACAAAACATTAGATGTACTTCAGCTTCGTTTAAAGATAAACATCAATCATGTAGCTCTGACAGTTGGGTTCGTTAGGAAGGAATTAAATGTGCCAACATTCCCTTCACAGCCTGGAACACTGGATTTACCACATAGTCCACCAGTTTGGTTGTTGATGTGGTTGTATGTAAATGTTGGGGGTGTAGATATTAATGAGGGTGTTAGATAACAGTTTAGGAATTTGAGCTCAGCCTGTTTTTATCGTCCCTCTGTTGTAAAAGCAGGATTTGTGTGTGAAGAACAGAGTTTAAGGTTAATGATATGTACAGTTTTGTACTAAACTTCATTCTAATTATCTGAAATTGATGAATTAGCTGTTACTATCTTGTCATTGCACCTTTCAACTATATCAGTATTTCATCTCACCCTTTTCTGATTTTAGGGCACAACCACTGCTGGCGAGAATCAAAGCCGACAGGACGGTGGTGTTGTCTCCGGTGTTCGACTTATTGAATTTTGACACCCTCGAGGTGACTCGGTTCTCTGAAAATGCTCAAGCTTTTGACTGGCAGCTGTGGTGCATATACGAGTCCTTCAGGCCAGAGTGGCACAAGCTTAATGACAAGTCGGAGCCAGGAAAGTAAGTGACTCACTCAGAATCACGTAGCTTATGAATATGAAACATACACAGACAAGCCTCCTCGTATCTGCACACACTGTCCACTGTATCAGCTCCACTGACCATACAGGAGCTCCACTTACAGAACGTAGGTTATCTGATTCATCTGTAAATATATTAAAGAAGCATATCTGTGTACTACTGAAAATTAACATGTTTTTTATAGAGCAGAAGATATGATCACTAGTTTTCTATAAGTATTGTAATGGTGGAAAAAGTCAAACTTCAAAGGCATGTTATCAATAATATTTACTGGAATGTAAATGTAAATGAATAAAAACATGGAGTAACGAGACTATGTTTCAAATGTAAGGCATAGAAAGTACTGATAATGGAGTGTAAATGTAAGGAGTAGAAAGTACTGATAATGGAGTGTAAATGTAAGGAGTAGTAAGTACAGATAATGGAGTGTAAATGTAAGGAGTAGAAAGTACTGATAATGGAGTGTAAATGTAAGGAGTAAAGTACTGATAATGGAGTGTAAATGTAAGGAGTAGAAAGTACTGATAATGGAGTGTAAATGTAAGGAGTATAAAGTACAGATAATGGAGTGTAAATGTTAGGAGTAGAAAGTACAGATAATGGAGTGTAAATGTAAGGAGTAGAAAGTACTGATAATGGAGTGTAAATGTAAGGAGTAGAAGTAGAAAGTACTGATAATGGAGTGTAAATGTAAGGAGTAGAAAGTACTGATAATGGAGTGTAAATGTAAGGAGTAGAAAGTACTGATAATGGAGTGTAAATGTAAGGAGTAGAAAGTACTGATAATGGAGTGTAAATGTAAGGAGTAGAAAGTACTGATAATGGAGTGTAAATGTAAGGAGTAGAAAGTACTGATAATGGAGTGTAAATGTAAGGAGTAGAAAGTACTGATAATGGAGTGTAAATGTAGGAGTAGAAAGTACTGATAATGGAGTGTAAATGTAGGAGTAGAAAGTACTGATAATGGAGTGTAAATGTTAGGAGTAGAAAGTACTGATAATGGAGTGTAAATGTTAGGAGTAGAAAGTACTGATAATGGAGTGTAAATGTTAGGAGTAGAAAGTACTGATAATGGAGTGTAAATGTTAGGAGTAGAAAGCACAGTAAAGTATAAATAACCAACATTTCTACTTAAGTAATGAAGTATTTGTACTTTGTTACTTGAAACATAGCCAAACAGTCAGGACATGTTTTGCTGGTATGGTGTAGTATATAACAATTTTCGTATTATTACTCATAGATAATTACTGGGGGGGGGGCTGATTTTTATAGATCTGTGTCTGATAGTTACTCTGACACACCTGTAACAGTTATTGGTTATCACTGGTCTATCTAAATACTTCTGTCCAATCACAGTCTGCTTTTCCTTTCCTTCACATTCAGTATTGTATGTAATACCTCTCCTCCTCACTGATGACCTGTAAACTTGCGCAGTAATGTGAATTATAAATGACAGCAGTGACTCTAATAAGCTCTTTTAGGCCCATTAAGCCTCTACTTGTGTACATTAATGTATATTAGTGATAAACTCTGTGCAGTTTATATAAAAATATGAATTTATTCCTGCTGTCAGGAGTCCGTCAGTCATGGGGATCCTCGTAGCTGATCGGTCATTCCTGGGAGAGATCGGAGTGCTGGACAAAGGAATGGAAGTCTACGGAGGCGAGAACGTAGAGCTCGGAATACGGGTGAGCGGTCAAACATGTCCTGACTATACAGCACCAGCATGTTAGAAGTTGTGAACCTGGTTGATCAGGTCGCTGTGCTGCTGCAGGTTTGGACCTGTGGAGGAAGTATTGAAGTGGTGCCGTGTTCCAGGATCGGCCACATAGCGAGGGCACATAAGCCCTACGCGCTGGACCTTAGCGTGCCAATGAGAAGAAATGCTCTGAGGGTGGCTGAAGTCTGGATGGATGAATATAAAACCAATGTTCTCGTCAGCTGGAACCTCCCCTTAACGGTTTGTAAATGGAAGAGGCCTGGCAGAGCCAGAATGGTGGTCAACAGCCCTGGTCCTGGAAATCTACTTTCCCACACAACTTAGATGCAACCTTTATCTGTTTACATACTGCTCTTCCTTTTCTGTGTTTAATCCAGCCAATCAAAGAACTCTAGAGTGTATTAGCTGGAGCATGCGCAGTAGACTGTGGTTGGAACTAGATTGTGCAAGGAAGTAGCTGTGGATGTAGCTGTCCAGGACCAGGGCTGATGACCACCGGCCTCAACCCTTTATTTTGTTGATAATATACACAATATTGCCAAAGGCATTCACCCACCCATCCAAATAATCAAATTCAAGTGTTCCAATCACCTCAATGACCACAGGTGTTTATGCAGCCTCCATTACCTGTTATGACTAGATCACTCCCAGTTGGAACTACTTTCCTACACAGGTTCTTGGGAGAAGAAACACACACCCAATTAAATGCTGTAGATGATGTGTTCACTTATCTTCAGAAAGAAATTCAACTAAATATAATCTCATTTAAACTTTTGCACACAACCTGTAAACAGATTTGGGTATAATTTGTGGAGGGAAGTAAAAATTAGAAATATTTGTGTGACTGTTGATGTAAATGAATACTGCTATTGCTGTGTACTGCAGGCCAATGGGCTAAGAACAGAACATGGCAGTCTATGTTAAAGTAATAAGCTGAGGTGTGAATGCTTGGACTGAAACAGACACACGTTAGATTCTACATTAAAATATTTGTTGCGGTGCAGGGACACGGTATCGACATAGGGAATGTGACGGAGAGGAAGAATCTGCGGGAGAAACTGAAATGTAAGCCCTTCAGGTGGTACATGGACAACGTGTACCCTCAGCTTGATACCTGGGAGGACCTCGTCGGCTACGGCGGCGTGAGTAGCATTTTGTCACTGTCCAAAGAAAAACAACTACCTCCAAAATAGAAACCATACAGGAGAGAACAAAACCCTTTTAGCTTTCAATGGAAATCAATGTACAGAGGTTTATTTTGGAGCATTTCTATTGGTCCATTCATTATGAAACTTTCACAGGATACAGAAACGGAATCAGAATCAAAATCAGTATGTCTCAGTAATTTGTCCTAGTAAGACGCCTGTCAATGACATGTAACAATAACAATATTACACTAAGAAAAAGATACAAGAAGAGACAATAAATAGAAATAGTCTGACGTCTTGTGTCACAGGACGTTGGTAAGATGGCGGACATAGTACGTTCGAGATTGTGTGGATACTAAAACTCACCTATTGAAATTGCCTACTTGTCTGCCGCTGGAGCAGTACATACTGGCTATTTACACATAGGCTGACATAAAATTTCAATATAGAGAAAGGATACAAAAAAGTAATGATAAAAATACAGATGTATAAGAAATATTGTATAGTGTACACAGTTGAACATGTTTACAGTGGTGTAATTATTACACATTTAACAGGAAGTGTAAACAGCGCTCCATACCTCCAGGGCGCGCACACACACCCCCTCATCACCTATACACCTGTACCTCATTAGCAGGTGTATATAGTCTCTCCACTCTCTGCACTCAGTGTGTGGAATTAATTGTGACCATGTTTGTAACACCTTACCTCTGTTTATCTCTGAGGCCGGCGTCTAGCTGGACGGCTATGTGTAAGCTGTTCAGTACATCCCCTACACTGTAAACCTGGATAAGTTGATTGTACTCAAGAAGTTTGAGGCAAGTGATTGCCTTTAAATATTTAGGTAAGGCAAACTAGTGAAAATCAAATGGTTTGAGTAAAATCAACTTAAATGTCAAATAGACTGAAAGTAATCATTTGAGTTAAATACAATGAAATCTAAATTGTTTGTACTTAAAATATTTTGTAAAATCAACCCTACTGACCATTTAATTCAACTCAACATTGAGTTTCCTGTAATCAAAAATAAAAACTTAAAAACAGTCTCCATAAAAAGCTGATGTTTTCCTACATCAAAAGAACACAGACAGCAGTTACGTTTAGTTTGATTTTTATTTAAAATTACATCACTGGGATCATCTAGGATGATCCTGACTCTTGAAGGGTTCAGTAGTGATGATGACTGGTTTTGATTGGTCTAGTTAGAATACTGTTTATCTTACAATAATTCTTAAATACAGTTTACACATTGAAATGATAAAAACACAGTAAATTACATTTTCTAACTTTAGATAAGCATCAACTGCAGAACAACAGTTTTACACCACTTGAACACGGAAAACAACTTACCAAGTTCCAGACTTGGTAATTGTAGTCCTCTGTAGTTCTTCAAGAAAAGAAAACAATGGAGAAAATGTCCACTGTAGAGAAATCCCGGCACTACAGAGTTTCTGTCCGAGGAAAAGAAGTTAAACACAGAAAACACCAAATCTCACAGTGAAAATAGAAAAAGACTTCAAAACCTTTACAAGCTCCACTAAACAACTCAAACTAGTCTTGATTGAACTGATCAATGAGAATCTGGCAAGGTGCTACAGGGGCATGCTCTAAAACTTGATGTTTTAAGTTTGTTCAACTTAAAAATATTAGCGTACTCAGTTATTCTTTCAAAATAGTAGAATATACTAAACATTTTAAGTAATGAAATAAAACTTTAGTTTTTAAGCATCATTACACAAACTCTTTACACAGAAACAAATCCTGGGTTAACAGTGTAAATACACACCTTGGTATATTTTCAGGACCTGTAGCTTTTCGTGGATTGACCCTGTATAGGATCTTCCTCACATCAGCTGGGTCTAGATAAAGTACCTTATCAACATTCAAGATTCAAGAGTTTTATTGTCATATGCACAGCAGAAACAGACAGTTACACTGTACAATGAAATTCTTACTTTGCTGTTCCTCCATTCACCAATAGATAACAAAATATATAAAGTATAATAATATAAGTTAAAGTAAACAAAATTAAAGTATTTTTTTTTCAATCGTCTATATTTAGAGAGGCTTTTGTTACTGCAGTGCTGTTCTTTTCCTCAAACCGCCTGAAGTAGGTGTTGAGGAAGTGAACGTTGTGATTGCTGAGTGGTGGTGATGAGCATGCTTTGCTACCTGGTTTAAGATAGCTCTAGCAGATTTCGGAGTATCTTTGTCCACAGACTTGAAAGCAGCATCACTTGCTCGCTCTGGTGAGCCAGGATTTCTGGTTAGACCGAGTGGTTAACTCCAGTCTCAGAAAGTCCATTTTGTTTTCCAGTGAGTGGAGGTTTGAGAGCAGAATAGATGGAAGTAAGGGTCTGTGAGGGTTAGCCTTTAGCTTCGCCCTGATGCCCACTCGAGGACAGCGGCTACGTAGTCTCTCGCACAACTTGCAACGTTTCTTGCAGCGAGCCTTGATGATGGGTGAGACCACTGCTGTGCAGGTTTCTGGGTCTCACTGGTGTAGGATCCCCGCTTTACAGAGTATTTTGGTTTTAGGACTCATGAAGCCCGAGTACCGTACTACGACTTTAGACAATTAGACTATATAAACAGACAGTATTGGACTGTGTTGGAATATTGGGTGCATTTAAAGGAAAATGCACGTTGCTGAAGGGAGCTGGAGTAACCGCTGCCATACTGGGCACCGCCATCTTGCAGAAAAAGAGGGGTCATTCAGGAGAAGTGGGGTCTTTCTCACTTTCAAATCAGTGATTTGAGCTTCTCTGAGAACAGATGTTGTGTTCAAATGATGCAGAAAAATGAAAATCAACAAAATTGGACACTGATGATGCATCTGCAGATACTTAAAACACTACTCCAATCTCGACAGCTGCGGAACGACCTATCAGACAATAACTGCGTTGATCAGGGACCGGTTCCGGGGAGTATTCCTATTCTGTACCCCTGCCATTTCTACGGGCCTCAGGTATGTGGTCTGACAGCTCTACTTATAGTAATACATGCAGTCAGTGTTGTTTAAGTACTGATAATATCCACGATATGCTTAGAAATGTGTATTTTTGTCAAATTATCAAATTACTGTCATACTACCCGCCTCTAATCCCAGATTAACACTTGATATCTTCTATGACTGCAGTATTTGTTGGTGTTTAATCTTCCTGTTCTATACAGAGGTGTTACTACAGGCAGCAGAGTGGAGAGATTTACATTGGAGGCATCAAATCTCATAAATACAGCAATAACCGTTGCCTGGTGGATCCTGGCGAGGGTCACATACCTGGACTTCATGACTGTAAACTAGCCAAGCAGAAAGGATTCCACATGCACTGGAACTTTACGCAGGTATTTACTGTAAAAATACTGACTGGGGTGGTCTCAGGAGACCTGGTATGGCACATTTTACTATTTTCCAACACACCAGATTTAATAGCTTCCTGTACAGAAAGAACTGTGTAAAGATGAGGTCTCCAACCAAATAGTTAAATGAAACTTCCTTCCTGTACTGCGTGTTTCACCTGATCTGTCGTCCATGGCCTCAGTATATATATATATATATATATATATATATATATATAATATATATATATATATATATATATATATATATATATGGTGAAATTGACTAAAAGGTGGATCCACACAACAGCCACATCAGGCAAAACCAAGAAGAGCAGACAGGAGAGGAAGTTTTCTAAGACTAATCAGACACATCCGGGGGAAACACCAGAATGTACATTATTATACAGTAATAGAATACTAATCATAGTACAGTGAAGTGATAGAGCCAGTACTCAAGTATACACGTTTTTGCAGCTTTGAGAGTAATTAATGCCCATCTATTGGTTGGTCACAGGGCGCTGGATAGTTTTGGTGGACGATTCTCAGTCCAGCAGTGACACTAAGATGTTTAAACACTCCATCAGCAGCACTGCTGTGTCTGATCCACTCACAGCAGCACAAAACACACTGACACACCACCACCATGTCAGTGTCACTGCAGTGCTGAGAATGATCCACCTCCTCAATATGGACAGATATTGATAATGTTATGGCTATATATATATATATATAATATATATATATATATATATATATATATATATATATATATATATATATATATATATAAAACATTGGTGTTTTCTCTTTTATCTACAGGGTCAGGCAATAAGGAACAGAGACACAAACCGATGTCTCGAGATTGCCCAAGGACAGAATTTATATTACCAGCTCGTCATTCAGACCTGTGGTGGGCAGCACTGGAAGATACAACATGTCATTAAAGACTTCTGATTAGTCCAAAGCTAGAAAAAGAACCTCTGCAACTGCTCTGACTTACCATAGACCTCTAAGTGGAACGATAGGACTAATGACTGGATACTGGTTCTGTTGTTTACTGCATAGAAAGACTCCACATCACTTTACAGTCCCAGTACACTCAATGTTACAACTCACTGTAGACTAAATGCAGTTAAAGCTGTTCAAATGTTAAAAGTTCTCTGTTAAATATGATTTCAGGCATTAACGGCATAATCTCAAATTTCTATTACAAATTGCTTGAACTCAGTACTCCCTCAGATGTACGGGCTGATCTATCATGTATGGGCTGGAGACTCTACATGGAAAGCCATTCTGTATTGAGTCCACTTTTCCTCTGTGCGTGCTGGGCATGGGCTGATCCAGTGTAAACTCTTGCACTCTATTTATTGGACTAAGAGTGGGTTGTCTCGAATTTACCAAGATTTGGATTCACGGTGTGACAGATGTAATATGGAGAAACCGAATCTATCTCACATGTTCTTGTCTTGTCCGCTGCTATCATCTTTTTGGTCATTTATTTTTACAACAATGTCGGAGGTACTGGGTCAACCTATAAATCCATTTCCACTTACAGCAATGTTTGGTGTTCTGCCAAACTCCCTCTGCATATCTAGCCATAAGTCAGATCAGAAAGAAATAAAACACACTGTACATGGGACGATTGGCAAATATCACAAAACATGGCAACCCTTCCTCACTTGGAGACAGTGAAGCTGGTCCCTCCAGAATAAATGTATTCACTTTTCTAACATCAATAGTTGTGGACTCTGCAAAATAAGGAGTACTCTTTTCAGACTTTGATATGTGCTGTGATTAAGTGCTAGATAAGATTCCTGACTGTCCTTTTATGATTTTGGGTTGTGTTCTTTTTCTGTCTGCTTGTTTATTTTGTTTTGGTGTGTTGGTCTGTCTTGTAATACTTTCTTCTCCTTTTTTTTGTTATATGTATATGTCTTTGTGAGTCATTAAGCTTGTATCTTCTATGATTTTGTAAATTTTGATTAATTATTATACAAAAATGTATGTATAAATAATTGTCTGTTATCTGTTATGCTGGATAACTAAGTTCAATAAAATAAAAAAAACATTGAAAAAAAAAGTTCTCTATGACCAGATTGTTTTTCAGTTAACCAGTATATCACCATTTATTATGAATAATTTTAACCAACATGGGTCCAGAGCCATGGATACATGGCTGTAGTTAAATATATAAATATAGTTTACCCAAATTTTGGAGCTCATATGATCACTAATATTAATAAAAATCTTTAAACTGTGTTATTATGAACCCATCTTCTACTGGACCTCCCTCAGAGGGAACCTAGTGAGAGGAATAAAACTGGCCTTGGTACGAGCTGCATGGTTAACTATGAGCTCGGGCTCAGCACATGCCGGTGTTGTGTGTGCAGCACAACAGCTCAATAAAATTAGAACTGAAATTGTTGGAAAGTACATGCATCGAAATTTAGCTGATCTCTTCACAATTATTCACTAATATTATTACTATTAAAATAGAACCCAGCACACGGCCTGTACACTTTACTGCCATCAGGCAGGAGATTCCACAGCATCCAGGCCAGAACATCCCGGCTAATGAACAGCTCCTACCCACAGACTGTCAGGCTTCTGAACAAACCTTGAGGCTGAAAGACCCCAATACCGTTAACTCGACCACTGCTATATTACATTATGTTACACTATTATATTATTTTTTCTGATATCTCTGCTATATTACATTATGTTACACTATTATATTATTTATTCTGACACTGCTGCTATATTACATTATGTTACACTATTATATTATTTATTCTGATATCGCTGCTATATTACATCATGTTACACTATTATATTATTTATTCTGATATCGCTGCTATATTACATTATGTTACACTATTATATTATTTATTCTAATATCGCTGCTATATTACATCATGTTACACTATTATATTATTTATTCTAATATTGCTGCTATATTACATTATATTACACTATTATATTATTTATTCTGATACCGCTGCTATATTACATTATATTATACTATTATATTATTTATTCTGATACCGCTGCTATATTACATTATGTTACACTATTATATTATTTATTCTGATACCGCTGCTATATTACATTATGTTATAGTATTATATTATTTATTCTGATACCGCTGCTATATTACATTATGTTACACTATTATATTATTTATTCTGATACCGCTGCTATATTACATTATGTTACACTATTATATTATTTATTCTGATATCGCTGCTATATTACATTATGTTACACTATTATATTATTTTTTCTGATATCGCTGCTATATTACATTATGTTATACTATTATATTATTTATTCTGATATCGCTGCTATATTACATTATGTTACACTATTATATTATTTATTCTAATATCGCTGCTATATTACATCATGTTACACTATTATATTATTTATTCTGATATCGCTGCTATATTACATCATGTTACACTATTATATTATTTATTCTAATATCGCTGCTATATTACATCATGTTACACTATTATATTATTTATTCTAATATCGCTGCTATATTACATTATATTACACTATTATATTATTTATTCTGATACCGCTGCTATATTACATTATATTATACTATTATATTATTTATTCTGATACCGCTGCTATATTACATTATGTTACACTATTATATTATTTATTCTGATACCGCTGCTATATTACATTATGTTATAGTATTATATTATTTATTCTGATACCGCTGCTATATTACATTATGTTACACTATTATATTATTTATTCTGATACCGCTGCTATATTACATTATGTTACACTATTATATTATTTATTCTGATATCGCCGCTATATTACATTATGTTACACTATTATATTATTTAGTCTGATATCGCCGCTATATTACATTATGTTACACTATTATATTATTTTTTCTGATATCGCCGCTATATTACATTATGTTAGACTATTATATTATTTATTCTGATATCGCTGCTATATTACATTATGTTACACTATTATATTATTTATTCTGATACCGCTGCTATATTACATTATGTTACACTATTATATTATTTATTCTGATACCGCTGCTATATTACATTATGTTACACTATTATATTATTTATTCTGATATCGCTGCTACATTACATTATGTTACACTATTATATTATTTATTCTGATATCGCTGCTATATTACATTATGTTAGACTATTATATTATTTATTCTGATATCGCTGCTACATTACATTATGTTAGACTATTATATTATTTATTCTGATATCGCTGCTATATTACATTATGTTAGACTATTATATTATTTATTCTGATACCGCTGCTATATTACATTATGTTACACTATTATATTATTTATTCTGATATCGCTGCTATATTACATTATGTTACACTATTATATTATTTATTCTGATATTGCTGCTATATTACATTATGTTACACTATTATATTATTTATTCTGATACCGCTGCTATATTACATTATGTTACACTATTATATTATTTATTCTGATACCGCTGCTATATTACATTATGTTACACTATTATATTATTTATTCTGATATCGCTGCTACATTACATTATGTTACACTATTATATTATTTATTCTGATATCGCTGCTACATTACATTATGTTACACTATTATATTATTTATTCTGATATCGCTGCTATATTACATTATGTTACACTATTATATTATTTATTCTGATATCGCTGCTACATTACATTATGTTACACTATTATATTATTTATACTGATATCGCTGCTACATTACATTATGTTACACTATTATATTATTTATTCTGATATCGCTGCTACATTACATTATGTTACACTATTATATTATTTATACTGATATCGCTGCTACATTACATTATGTTACACTATTATATTATTTATTCTGATATCGCTGCTACATTACATTATGTTACACTATTATATTATTTATTCTGATATCGCTGCTACATTACATTATATTATACTATTATATTATTTATTCTGATATCGCTGCTGTATTACATTATGTTACACTATTATATTATTTATTCTGATATCGCTGCTGTATTACATTATGTTACACTATTATATTATTTATTCTGATATCGCTGCTGTATTACATTATGTTACACTATTATATTATTTATTCTGATACCGCTGCTATATTACATTATGTTACACTATTATATTATTTATTCTGATATCGCTGCTATATTACATTATGTTACACTATTATATTATTTATTCTGATATCGCTGCTGTATTACATTATGTTACACTATTATATTATTTATACTGATATCGCTGCTACATTACATTATGTTACACTATTATATTATTTATTCTGATATCGCTGCTACATTACATTATGTTACACTATTATATTATTTATTCTGATATCGCTGCTACATTACATTATATTATACTATTATATTATTTATTCTGATATCGCTGCTGTATTACATTATGTTACACTATTATATTATTTATTCTGATATCGCTGCTGTATTACATTATGTTACACTATTATATTATTTATTCTGATATCGCTGCTGTATTACATTATGTTACACTATTATATTATTTATTCTGATACCGCTGCTATATTACATTATGTTACACTATTATATTATTTATTCTGATATCGCTGCTATATTACATTATGTTACACTATTATATTATTTATTCTGATATCGCTGCTATATTACATTATGTTACACTATTATATTATTTATTCTGATACCGCTGCTATATTACATTATGTTACACTATTATATTATTTATTCTGATATCGCTGCTATATTACATTATGTTACACTATTATATTATTTATTCTGAAGTCACTTTAAATAGATATATCTCCTTAGATAACCTGTCTATGCAAAGGTTTCTACATATGTCCTCCTGTATATCTTATGTATATATCTTGTGTATGTTTTGTATAGTCCTTTATATATTTCAGTTATAACTATATGTATATTTTCTAGCTTATTTTTACTTTAATATTGTCTATTTATTGTATGTTTGCACTGTTTTACATATACAATGCTGCCCTGCTGTAGAGTTGTATCTGAGCCTCACCTAAAGCATTTTAATGCATGTTATGTCCTGACATGATGTGCAAATGACAAATAAACTTGAAACTTGAAATTAATAAGAGAAACCTGGCTAGGTGTGTCAAAACTTGTAATTGATTATATACAAAGAAATGTCCAAATATATATGTCTTACACTACAGTCAGATTATTACTACTCAGTAGATATCTTGTAACAGTTGCTCCATGTGGACGTATGTTGTTTATCTCAGCAGCTAATAAGAGAGTATGTGCTGCTCTTGTGAATCAGAGAGATGAACTTGTTATTTTATTATAACAAATGATTTTGTTACATTATTTTTTATGTAAGGTTTAGAAAACACTAATATACCTACTGTACAATAAGGAAAGAAGGTTGTAGTAATACAAAACACTGGGTCTGTTTCTGTTTTTTATTTTAACAAAATATAACAAAACAACAAAGGCTTGGAAGAATATATATATATATAGTATCTCACACTTTGACATAACATCTGCCATTTACATTATGTAAAAATTTCATGATGGATGAAAAGTCTGTTTTTGTCCTCTCCTGTCCGTTTAGATATATGTATAAATGGATTTATACACATCATCAGAGCAAATGCATATTCTATACATGAAATATTTCCTTTACAATTATTGTTGTGCATTTCAATCGAAATCTGTAAACAGCTTAATCGTTCACATCCAACCATAAACACGTTAAGCACTGTATCATTGCTTATAATCTGAAGATGAAGAAGCACTGGCTGTAATATGAATAGTTTATGTGATTTTATGAAATATGTGTGGTTGTAGTACACTTACATATTTAAACATTTGCCTTTCATTTGTAATTAGCTGTATATTTTAAATATTTTAATAAAACAAACTAAAAGAACACGTTTCTGTATAACATTGTGCATGCAGCTCAAATGCATCCGGAGATTAAAGACCAGGGCTGCTCAGCGCCAGGCCTGGAGGACTGGTGACCAAAATCAAAGTTTATTTGTCAAAGATATATGTAATTTCCAAGACTTACGACTGCTAGATCCCCGTTAACATCCCAACTTCATGCTCTACACAAAACCCAACTTCAGGTCACAGACTACTACGCCACCCCCACTTACAGGATAAAGGAATCCTAGACGATCAGGGTAGATTTCCTCATTCACACAGGCACTCTGCCTATATGTTCAAGGATTCCACACTGACGTACACATAGTTCATTACAGATCACATACATAAAAATGACTTCACATCTATAAAACTGCATTGCTTATTTAAGAATGCAGTCAATGGACAAAGACACACAAAGCTTAAATGAGCAATGTGACTTGAATAGGCCTCAAAATAAAAGGAGCTGGTGGAGAAATCAATGGAAGGGATGCCCACACCATGGTGGTCTAATAACCAGCCCTGGGCAATCATCACTTAATACTACACCTTAAACTGCTAGCATAATAAAACCATAAAACAATCTCCACACATCAGTCTAAACAAAATAATGCCAAGACTATGTTGACACACCTTAATATATATATATCTCAACAATGAAACTGAAACACCTGAGATTTGCGCTCCTTGCACCCTTCAAACCGATGTTTGGCATTGGCATGAGTGACCAAAGGTTTGGCTATAGCAGCCTGGCCGTGTATATTGTCTGGTTGGGTTTAAAGAATGTTTAGCTCATTTGCTCTGATGCAGGTTTACATACTTTGAACATGAGGAGCCACATGAGCTGCTTCTCTAACAGGGGTGTTATACTGTAGGTGTTCTAACACCTGCAAGACACTCATTTTAAAACACATTAGTAAAAAACGTTAAATTAATATTAATGTTAAAGGTGGATGAACTGCGCTTACAAGGTTCATCGTCTCGATCTTTATTAAGGTTGGTGGCGGCTATAGATGTTGACCTCTTCTTTTGGGATGGTTTGCCGTACCGGTCTGGATAAGGATGCAGGTCTGTGTGCTTTTTTTCCCAGTAAAAGAAATTAGCAAACGTACATATTCTCTTTATGGGACGTTTTAGATTTAAAGCTGGTAGATTTTACGGATCAGCTGAATGTCGGTGTATGTACTTTCCAACAATTTCAGTTCAAATTTCAGTTCTAATTTCAGTTCTAATTTTATTAGTTAACCATGCAGCTCGTGCCAAGGCCAGTTTTATTCTTCTCACTAGGTTTCCTCTGAGGCAGTTCCAGTAGAAGATGGGTTCATAATAACACAGTTTAAAGATTTTTATTATTAGCAAATATATGAGCTCCAAAATTTGGGTAAGCTATATTTAGGATATTACTTTTAACTACAGCCCTGTATCCATGGCTCTGGACCGGCATCAGAATTCTTTGATGACGTTTTGTATTTTCCAGTGCTGCCCACTACAGGTCTGAATGACGAGCTTGTAATCAGAATTCTGTTCTTCGATAATCTCGAGACATCGGTTTGTGTCTCTGTTCCTTATTGACTGACCCTGTAGATAAAACAGAAAACACGTTATTTGACAACAATGTTATTACTGACTATAATTACAGTATCTCACAAAAGAGAGTTCACCTCCCACATTGTAGTAAATATTTAATCATATCTTTTTATGGGACACACTGAAGATATGACACTGTAGAACAGTGTAAAGTAGTCAGTGTACAGTGTAAAGTAGTCAGTGTACAGCTTGTAGAACAGTGTAAAGTAGTCAGTGTACAGCTTGTAGAACAGTGTAGTCCGTGTAAAGCTGTAGCATTTCAGTGTAAAGTTAGTCAGTGTACAGCCTGGTAGAACAGTGTAGTCAAGTGTACGCTTCTAGAATGTAGTCAGTGTACAGCTTGTAGAACAGTGTAAAGTAGTCAGTGTACGGCTTGTAGAACAGTGTAGTCAGTGTACAGCTTGTAGAACAGTGTAAAGTAGTCAGTGTAACAGCTTGTAGAACAGTGTAGTAGTCATGTACGCTTGTAGAACAGTGTAAAGTAGTCAGTGTACAGCTTGTAGAACAGTGTAGTCAGTGTACAGCTTGTAAACAGTGTAAAGTAGTCAGTGTACAGCTTCGTAGAACAGTGTAAAAGTAGTCAGTGTACGGCTTGTAGAACAGTGTAAAGGTAGTCAGTGTACAGCTTGTAGAACAGTGTAGTCAGTGTACAGCTTGTAGAACAGTGTAAGTAGTCAGTGTACAGCTTGTAGAACAGTGAGTAGTCAGTGTACAGCTTGTAGAACAGTGTAGTCAGTGTACTGCTTGTAGAACAGTGTAAAGTAGTCAGTGTACAGCTTGTAGAACAGTGTAAGAGTCAGTGTACAGCTTGTAGAACAGTGTAAGAGTCAGTGTACAGCTTGTAGAACAGTGAGTAGTGAAGCTTGTAGAACAGTGTAAGTGTACAGCTTGTAGAACAGTGTAAAGTAGTCCTTGTTCAGCTTGTAGAACAGTGTAGTCAGTGTACAGCTTGTAGAACAGTATAGGTCAGTGTACAGCTTGTAGAACAGTGTAAAGTAGTCAGTGTACAGCTTGTAGAACAGTGTAAAGTAGTCAGTGTACAGCTTGTAGAACAGTGTAGTAGTCAGTGTACAGCTTGTAGAACAGTGTAAAGTAGTCAGTGTACAGCTTGTAGAACAGTGTAAAGTAGTCAGTGTACAGCTTGTAGAACAGCATAAAGTAGTCAGTGTACAGCTTGTAGAACAGTATAAAGTAGTCAGTGTACAGCTTGTAGAACAGTGTAATGTAGTCAGTGTACAGCTTGTAGAAGTTTAAAGTAGACAGTGTACAGCTTGTAGAACAGTGTAAAGTAGTCAATGTACAGCTTGTAGAACAGTGTAAAGTAGTCAGTGTACAGCTTGTAGAACAGTGTAATGTAGTCAATGTACAGCTTGTAGAACAGTGTAAAGTAGTCAGTGTAGAGCTTGTAGAAGTGTAAAGTAGTCAGTGTAGAGCTTGTGGAACAGTGTAAAGCAGTCAGTATAGAGCTTGTAGAAGTGTACAGTAATCAGTGTAGAGCTTGTAGAAGTGTACAGTAATCAGTGTAGAGCTTGTAGAACAGTGTAAAGTAGTCAATGTACAGCTTGTAGAACAGTGTAAAGTAGTCAGTGTAGAGCTTGTAGAACAGTGTAAAGTAGTCAGTGTACAGCTTGTAGAACAGTGTAATGTAGTCAGTGTACAGCTTGTAGAACAGTGTAAAGTAGTCAGTGTACAGCTTGTAGAACAGTGTAAAGTAGTCAGTGTACAGCTTGTAGAACAGTGTAAAGTAGTCAGTGTACAGCTTGTAGAACAGTGTAAAGTAGTCAGTGTACAGTTTGTAGAACAGTGTAAGTAGTCAGTGTACAGCTTGTAGAACAGTGTAGTAGTCAGTGTACAGCTTGTAGAACAGTGTAAAGTAGTCAGTGTACAGCTTGTAGAACAGTGTAGTCAGTGTACAGCTTGTAGAACAGTGTATAGAAGTCAGTGTACAGCTTGTAGAAAAGTGTAAGTAGTCAGTGTACAGCTTGTAGAACAGTGTAGTCAGTGTACAGCTTGTAGAACAGTGTAAAGTAGTCAGTGTAAAGCTTGTAGAACAGTGAAGTCAGTGTACGGCTTGTAGAACAGTGTAAAGTAGTCAGTGTACAGCTTGTAGAACAGTGTAAAGTAGTCAGTGTACAGCTTGTAGAACAGTGTAGTCAGTGTACAGCTTGTAGAACAGTGTAAAGTAGTCAGTGTACAGCTTGTAGAACAGTGTAGTCAGTGTAAAGCTTGTAGAACAGTGTAAAGTAGTCAGTGTACAGCTTGTAGAACAGTGTAAAGTAGTCAGTGTACAGCTTGTAGAACAGTGTAAAGTAGTCAGTGTACGGCTTGTAGAACAGTGTAAAGTAGTCAGTGTACAGCTTGTAGAACAGTGTAAAGTAGTCAGTGTACAGGCTTGTAGAACAGTGTAAAGTAGTCAGTGTACAGCTTGTAGAACAGTGTAAAGTATCAGTGTACAGCTTGTAGAACAGTGTAAAGTAGTCAGTGTACAGCTTGTAGAACAGTGTAAAGTAGTCAGTGTACAGCTTGTAGAACAGTAAAGTAGTCAGTGTAACAGCTTGTAGAACAGTGTAAAGTAGTCAGTGTACAGCTTGTAGAACAGTGTAAAGTAGTCAGTGTACAGCTTGTAGAACAGTGTAAAGTAGTCAGTGTACAACTTGTAGAACAGTGTAGTCAGTGTACAACTTGTAGAACAGTGTAGTCAGTGTACAGCTTGTAGAACAGTGTAAAGAAATCAGTGTACAGTTTGTAGAACAGTGTAAAGTAGTCAGTGTACAGCTTGTAGAACAGTGTATAGTAGTCAGTGTACAGCTTGTAGAACAGTGTAAAGTAGTCAGTGTACAGTATGTAGAACAGTGTACAGTAGTCAGTGTACAGCTTGTAGAACATTTTAAAGTAGTCAGTGTACAGCTTGTAGTAACAGTGTAAGTAGTCAGTGTACAGCTTGTAGAACATGTAAAGTAGTCAGTGCACAACTTGTAGAACAGTGAAAGTAGTCAGTGTACAGCTTGTAGAACAGTGTAAAGTAGTCAGTGTACAACTTGTAGAACAGTGTAGTCAGTGTATAACTTGTAGAACAGTGTAGTCAGCGTACATCTTGTAGAACAGTGTAAAGACATCAGTGTACAGCTTGTAGAACAGTGTAAAGTAGTCAGTGTACAGCTTGTAGAACAGTGTAAAGTAGTCAGTGTACAGCTTGTAGAACAGTGTAAAGTAGTCAGTGTACAGCTTGTAGAACAGTGTAAAGTAGTCAGTGTACAGCTTGTAGAACAGTGTAAAGTAGTCAGTGTACAGCTTGTAGAACAGTGTAAAGTAGTCAGTGTACAGCTTGTAGAACAGTGTAAAGTAGTCAGTGTACAGCTTGTAGAACAGTGGAGTCAGTGTACAGCTTGTAGAACAGTGTAAAGTAGTCAGTGTACAGCTTGTAGAACAGTGTAAGTAGTCAGTGTACAGCTTGTAGAACAGTGTAGTCAGTGTACAGCTTGTAGAACAGTGTAAGTAGTCAGTGTACAGCTTGTAGAACAGTGTAAAGTAGTCAGTGTACAGCTTGTAGAACAGTGTAAAGTAGTCAGTGTACAGCTTGATAGAACAGTGTAAAGTAGTCAGTGTACAGCTTGTAGAACAGTGTATCAGTGTACAGCTTGTAGAACAGTGTAGTCAGTGTACAACTTGTAGAACAGTGTAGTCAGTGTACAGCTTGTAGAATAGTTTAAAGTAGTCAGTGTACAACTTGTAGAACAGTGTAGTCAGTGTACAGCTTGTAGAACAGTTTAAAGTAGTCAGTGTACAGCTTGTAGAATAGTTTAAAGTAGTCAGTGTACAACTTGTAGAACAGTGTAGTCAGTGTACAACTTGTAGAACAGTGTAGTCAGTGTACAGCTTGTAGAACAGTGTAAAGAAATCAGTGTACAGTTTGTAGAACAGTGTAAATTAGTCAGTGTACAGCTTGTAGAACAGTGTAAAGTAGTCAGTGTACAGCTTGTAGAACAGTGTATAGTAGTCAGTGTACAGCTTGTAGAACAGTGTAAAGTAGTCAGTGTACAGCTTGTAGAACAGTGTAGTCAGTGTACAGCTTGTAGAACAGTGTAAAGTAGTCAGTGTACAGCTTGTAGAACAGTGTAGTCAGTGTACAGCTTGTAGAACAGTGGAATAAGTAGTCAGTGTACAGCCTGTAGAACAGTGTAGTAGTCAGGTGTACAGCTTGTAGAACATTGTGTAAATAGTCAGTGTACAGCTTGTAGAACAGTTGAAGTAGATCAGTGTACAGCTTGTAGAACAGTGTAGTAGTCCTTGGACAGCATGTAGAACAGTGTAAAGTAGTCAGTGTACAGCTTGAAGAACATGTGTAGTAGTCAGTGTACACGCTTGTAGAACAGTGTGAAGTAGTCAGTGCTACAGCTTGTAGAACAGTGTAGTAGTCAGTGTACAGCTTGTTAGAACAGTGTAGTAGTCAGTGTACAGCTTGCAGAACAGTGTAAAGTAGTTAGTGTACGGCTTGTAGAACAGTGTAAAGTAGTCAATGTACAGCTTGTAGAACAGTGTAAAGTAGTCAGTGTAGAGCTTGTAGAACAGTGTAATGTAGTCAATGTACAGCTTGTAGAACAGTGTAAAGTAGTCAGTGTAGAGCTTGTGGAACAGTGTAAAGCAGTCAGTATAGAGCTTGTAGAAGTGTACAGTAATCAGTGTAGAGCTTGTAGAACAGTGTAAAGTAGTCAATGTACAGCTTGTAGAACATTGTAAAGTAGTCAGTGTAGAGCTTGTAGAACAGTTTAAAGTAGTTAGTGTAGAGCTTGTAGAACAGTGTAAAGTAGTCAGTGTACAGCTTGTGGAACGGTGTGAAGTAGTCAGTGTAGAGCTTGTAGAAGTGTAATATAGTCAGTGTAGAGCTTGTAGAACAGTGTAAAGTAGTCAGTGTAGAGCTTGTAGAAGTGTAAAGTAGTCAGTGTAAAGCTTGTAGAAGTGTACAGTAATCAGTGTAGAGCTTGTAGAACAGTGTAAAGTAGTCAGTGTACAGCTTGTAGAACAGTGTAAAGTAGTCAGTGTAGAGCTTGTAGAACAGTGTAAAGTAGTTAGTGTAGAGCTTGTAGAAGTGTAAAGTAGTCAGTTTACAACTTGTAGAACAGTGTAAAGTAGTCAGTGTACAGCTTGTAGAACAGTGTAAAGTAGTCAGTGTACAGCTTGTAGAACAGTGTAAAGTAGTCAGTGTACAGCTTGTAGAACATTTTAAAGTAGTCAGTGTACAGCTTGTATAACAGTGTAAAGTAGTCAGTGTACAGCTTGTAGAACAGTGTAAAGTAGTCGTTGTACAGCTTGTAGAACATTTTAAAGTAGTCAGTGTACAGCTTGTATAACAGTGTAAAGTAGTCAGTGTACAGCTTGTAGAACAGTGTAAAGTAGTCAGTGTACAGCTTGTAGAACAGTGTAGTCAGTTACAGCTTGTAGAACAGTGTAAAGTAGTCGAGTGTACAGTTTGTAGAACAGTGTACAGTAGTCAGAGTGTACAGCTTGTAGAACAGTGTATAAGAAGTCAGTGTATCAGCTTTAGACAGTATACAGGTAGTCAGTGTAACAGCTTGTAGAACAGTGTAAAGTAGTCAGTGTACAGCTTAGTAGAAACAGTAAGTAGTCAGTGTACAGCTTGTAGAACAGTGTAAAGTAGTCAGTGCACAGCTTGTAGAACAGTGTACAGTAGTCAGTGTACAGCTTGTAGAACAGTGTAAAGTAGTCAGTGTACAGCTTGTAGAACAGTGTAAAGTAGTCAGTGTACAGCTTGTAGAACAGTGTAAAGTAGTCAGTGTAAAGCTCGTAGAACAGTGCAGTCCGTGTACAGCTTGTAGAACAGTGTAAAGTAATCAGTGTACAGCTTGTAGAACAGTGTAAAGTAGTCAGTTTAAAGCTCATAGAACAGTGTAGTCAGTGTACAGCTTGTAGAACAGTGTAAAGTAGTCAGTGTACAGTGTAAAGTAGTCAGTGTACAGCTTGTAGAACAGTGTAAAGTAGTCAGTGTAACGCTTGTAGAACAGTGTAAAGTAGTCAGTGTACAGCTTGTAGAACAGCATAAAGTAGTCAGTGTACAGCTTGTAGAACAGTGTAAAGTAGTCAGTGTACAGCTTGTAGAACAGTGTAATGTATTCAGTGTACAGCTTGTAGAAGTGTAAAGTAGACAGTGTACAGCTTGTAGAACAATGTAAAGTAGTCAGTATAGAGCTTGTAGAAGTGTACAGAAATCAGTGTAGAGCTTGTGGAACAGTGTAAAGCAGTCAGCATAGAGCTTGTAGAAGTGTACAGTAATCAGTGTAGAGCTTGTAGAAAAATGTAAAGTAGTCAATGTACAGCTTGTAGAACAGTGTAAAGTAGTCAGTGTACAGCTTGTAGAAGTGTAAAGTAGTCAGTGTAAAGCTTGTAGAAGTGTAAAGTAGTCAGTGTAGAGCTTGTAGAACAGTGTAAAGTAGTCAGTGTACAGCTTGTAGAACAGTGTTTAGTAGTCGGTGTAACGCTTGTAGAACAGTGTAAAGTAGTCAGTGTACAACTTGTAGAACTGTGTAATGCAGTCAGTGTACAGCTTGTAGAACAGTGTACAGTAGTCAGTGTAAAGCTCGTAGAACAGTGTAGTCAGTGTACAGCTTGTAGAACAGTGTAAAGTAGTCAGTGTACAGTGTAAAGTAGTCAGTGTACAGCTTGTAGAACAGTGTAAAGTAGTCAGTGTAACGCTTGTAGAACAGTGTAAAGTAGTCAGTGTACAGCTTGAAGAACAGTATAAAGTAGTCAGTGTACAGCTTGTAGAACAGTGTAATGTATTCAGTGTACAGCTTGTAGAAGTGTAAAGTAGACAGTGTACAGCTTGTAGAACAATGTAAAGTAGTCAGTATAGCGCTTGTAGAAGTGTACAGTAATCAGTGTAGAGCTTGTGGAACAGTGTAAAGCAGTCAGTATAGAGCTTGTAGAAGTGTACAGTAATCAGTGTAGAGCTTGTAGAACAGTGTAAAGTAGTCAATGTACAGCTTGTAGAACAGTGTAAAGTAGTCAGTGTAGAGCTTGTAGAACAGTGTAAAGTAGTCAGTGTACAGCTTGTAGAACAGTGTTTAGTAGTCAATGTACAGCTTGTAGAACAGTGTAAAGTAGTCAGTGTAGAGCTTGTAGAACAGTGTAAAGTAGTCAGTGTACAGCTTGTAGAACAGTGTAAAGTAGTCAGTGTACAGCTTGTAGAACAGTGTAAAGTAGTCAGTGTACAGCTTTGTAGAACAGTGTAAGTAGTCAGTGTACAGCTTGTAGAACAGTGTAAAGTAGTCAGTGTACAGCTTGTAGAACAGTGTAAGTAGTCAGTGTACAGCTAGTAGAACAGTGTAAAGTAGTCAGTGTACAGCTTGTAGAACAGTGGTAAAGTAGTCAGTGTACAGCTTGTAGAACAGTGTAGTAGTCAGTGTACAGCTTGTAGAACAGTGTAAGTAGTCAGTGTACAGCTTGTAGAAACAGTGTAGTCAGTGTACAGCTTGTAGAACAGTGTAAGTAGTCAGTGTACAGCTTGTAGAACAGTGTAGTAGTCAGTGTACAGCTTGTAGAACAGTGTAAAGTAGTCAGTGTACAGCTTGTAGAACAGTGTAAAGTAGTCAGTGTACAGCTTGTAGAACAGTGTATTCAGGGTACAGCTTGTAAGACAGTGTAGTCAGTGTACAGCTCTGTAGAACAGTGTAAAGTAGTCAGTGTACAGCTTGTAGAACAGTAGGTAGTCAGTGTACAGCTTGTAGAAACAGTGTAAAGTAGTCAGTGTACGGCTTGTAGAACAGTGTAAAGTAGTCAGTGTACAGCTTGTAGAACAGTGTAAAGTAGTCAGTGTTACAGCTTGTTAGAAACAGTGTAAAGTAGTCCGTGTACAGCTTGTAGAACAGTGTAGTCAGTGTACAGCTTGTAGAACAGTGTAAAGTAGTCAGTGTACAGCTTGTAGAACAGTGTAGTCAGAGTACAGCTTGTAGAACAGTGTAAAGTAGTCAGTGTACAGTTGTAGAACAGTGTAAAGTAGTCAGTGTACAGTCTTGTAGAACAGTGTAAGTAGTCAGTGTAACAGCTTGTAGAACAGTGTACATTAGTCAGTGTACAGCTTGTAGAACAGTGTAAAGTAGTCAGTGTACAGCTTGTAGAACAGTGTATAGTAGTCAGTGTACAGCTTGTAGAACAGTGTAAAGCAGTCAGTGTACAGTCTGTAGAACAGTGTAGTCAGTGTACAGCTTGTAGAACAGTGTAAAGCAGTCAGTGTACAGTCTGTAGAACAGTGTAGTCAGTGTACAGCTTGTAGAACAGTGTATAGTAGTCAGTGTACAGCTTGTCAACAGTGTAGAAGTATCAGTGTACAGCTTGTAGAACAGTGTCTGTAGTCAGTGTACAGCTTGTAGAACAGTGTAAAGTAGTCAGTTACAGCTTGTAGAACAGTTAAAGTAGTCAGTGTACAGCTTGTAGAACAGTGTCGTCATGTGTACAGCTTGTAGAACAGTGTAGTCAGTGTACAGCTAGTAGAACAGTGGTAAGTATCAGTGTACAGCTTGTAGAACAGTGTAAAGTGTCAGTGTACAGCTTGTAGAACAGTGTAAAGTAGTCAGTGTACAGCTTGTAGAACAGAGGTAGCTGTGTACGCTTGTAGAACAGTGTAAGTAGTCAGTGTACAGCTTGTAGAACAGTGTAAGTAGTCAGTGTACAGGCTTGTAGAACAGTGTAGTCAGTGTATCAGCTTGTAGAAACAGTGTAAATTAGTCAGTGTACAGCTTTGTAGAACAGTGAAAGTAGTCAGTGTACAGCTTGTAGACAGTGTACGAGTCAGTGTACAGCTTGTAAGAACAGTGTAGTAGTCAGTGTACAGCTTGTAGAACAGTGTAGTCAGTGTTCAGCATGTAGAACAGTGTAAAGTAGTCCAGTGTACAGCTTGTAGAACAGTGTAAAGTAGTCAGTGTACAGCTTGTAGAACAGTGTAAAGTAGTCAGTGTACAGCTTGTAGAACAGTGTAGTCAGTGTACAGCTTGTAGAACAGTGTAAAGTAGTCAGTGTACAGCTTGTAGAACAGTAGTAGTCAGGTGTCAGCTTGTAGAACAGTGTAAAGTAGTAGTGTACGCTTGTAGAACAGTGTAAAGTAGTCAGTGTACAGCTTGTAGAACAGTGTAAGTCAGTGTACAGCTTGTAGAACAGTGTAAAGTAGTCAGTGTACAGCTTGTAGAACAGTGTAAGTAGTCAGTGTACAGCTTGTAGAACAGTGTAGTCAGTGTACAGCTTGTAGAACAGTGTAAAGTAAGTCAGTGTACAGCTTTGTAGAACAGTGTAGTAGTCAGTGTACAGCTTGTAGAACAGTGTAAAGTAGTCAGTGTACAGCTTGTAGAAACAATCTGCAGTAGTCAATGTACAGCTTCTAGAACAGTGTAGCTAATGTACAGGTTGTATAACAGTGTATAGTAGTCAGTTTAAATCTTGTATAACAGTGTAAAGTAGTCAGTGTACAGCTTGTAGAACAGTGTAAAGAAATCAGTGTACAGCTTGTAGAACAGTGTAAATTAGTCAGTGTACAGCTTGTAGAACAGTTTAAAGTAGTCAGTGTACAGCTTGTAGAACAGTTTAAAGTAGTCAGTGTACAACTTGTAGAACAGTGTAGTCAGTGTACAACTTGTAGAACAGTGTAGTCAGTGTACAGCTTGTAGAACAGTGTAAAGTAGTCAGTGTACAGCTTGTAGAACAAGTGTAGTCAGTGTACAGCTTGTAGAAACAGTTGAAGTATCAGTGTACAGCTTGTAGAACAGGTAAGTAGTCAGTGTACAGCTTGTAAACAGTGTAAAGTAGTCAGTGTACAGCTTGTAGAACAGTGTAAGTAGTCAGTGTACCAGCTTGTAGTAACGTTAGTCAGTGAACAGCTTGTAGAACAGTGTAGTCAGTGTACCGCTTGTAGAACAGTGTAAAGTAGTCAGTGTACAGCTTGTATAACAGTGTAAGTAGTCAGTGTACAGCTTGTAGAACAGTGTAAAGGTCAGTGTACAGCTTGTAGAACAGTGTAAAGTAGTCAGTGTACAGCCTTGTAGAACAGTGTAAAGTAGTCAGTGTACTGCTTGTAGAACAGTGTAAAAGGTAGTCAGTGTACAGCTTGTAGAACAGTGTAAAGTATCAGTGTACAGTTTTGTAGCACAGTGTAAAGTAGTCAGTTGTACTGTTTGTAGAACTGAGTAAGTAGTCAGTGTAACAGCTTGTAGAACAGTGTAAAGTAGTCAGTGTACAGCTGTAGAACATTGTAAAGTAGTCAGTGTACATCTTGTAGAACAGTGTAAATAGTCAGTGTACAGCATGTAGAACAGTGTAAAGTAGTCAGTGAACAGCTTGTAGAACAGTGTAAAGTAGTCAGTGTACAGCATGTAGAACAGTGTAAGTAGTCAGTGTACAGCTTGTAGAACAGTGGTTTAAAGTAGTCAGTGGTACAGCTTGTAGACACAGTGTAAAGTATCAGTGTACCGCTTGTAGAACAGTGTAAAGTAGTCAGGTTACAGGCTTGTAGAACAGTTAGTAGTCAATCTACAGCTTGTATAACAGTGTAGTTAGTGTACTGTTTGTATAACAGTAGTAGTCAGTGTACAGCTTGTAGAACAGTGTAGTCAGTGTACAGCTTTGTAGAACAGTGTAAAGTAGTCAGTGTACAGCTTGTAGAACAGTGTAAAGTAGTCAGTGTACGCTTGTAGAACAGTGTAAGTAGCTCAGTGTACAGCTTGTAGAACAGTGTAAAGTAGTCAGTGTACAGCTTGTAGAACAGTGTAGTAGTCAGTGTACAGCTTGTAGAACAGTGTAAGGTCAGTGTACAGCTTGTAGAACAGTAGTAGTCAGTGTACAGGCTTGTAGAACAGTGTAAGTAGTCAGTGTACAGCTTGTAGAACAGTGTAAATTAGTCAGTGTACAGCTTGTAGAACAGTGTAAGTAGTCAGTGTACAGGCTTGTAGAACAGTGTAAAGTAGTCAGTGTACAGCTTGTAGAACAGTGTAAAGTAGTCAGTGTACAGCTTGTAGAACAGTGTAGTCAGTGTACAGGCTTGTAGAACAGTGTAAGTAGTCCTTGTTCAGCTTGTAGAACAGTGTAGTCAGTGTACAGCTTGTAGAACAGTGTAAAGTAGTCAGTGTACAGCTTGTAGAACAGTGTAAAGTAGTCAGTGTACAGCTTGTAGAACAGTGTACAGTAGTCAGTGTACAGTTTGTAGAACAGTGTAAAGTAGTCAGTGTACAGCTTGTATAACAGTGTAAAGTAGTCAGTGTACAGCTTTTAGAACAGTGTAGTCAGTGTACAGCTTGTATAACAGTGTAAAGTATTCAGTGTACAGCTTGTAGAACAGTGTAAATTAGTCAGTGTACAGCTTGTAGAACAGTGTAAAGTAGTCAGTGTACAGCTTGTAGAACAGTGTAAAGTAGTCAGTGTACAGCTTTGTAGAACAGTGTAAATAGTCAGTGTACAGCTTGTAGAACAGTGTAAAGAAGTCAGTGTACAGCTTGTAGAACAGTGTAAGTAGTCAGTGTACAGCTTGTAGAACAGTGTAAAGTAGTCAGTGTACAGCTTGTAGAACAGTGTAAAGTAGTCAGTGTACAGCTTGTAGAACAGTGTAAAAGTAGTCAGTGTACAGCTGTATAACAGTGTAAGAGTCAGTGTACAGCTTGTATAACAGTGTAAAGTCTCAGTGTACAGCTTGTATAACAGTGTAGTCAGTGAACAGCTTGTAGAACAGTGTAAAGTAGTCAGTGTACAGCTTGTAGAACAGTGTAGTCAGTGTACAGCTTGTATAACAGTGTAGTCAGTGTACAGCTTGTAGAACAGTGTAAAGTAGTCAGTGTACAGCTTGTAGAACAGTGTAGTCAGTGTACACCTTGTAAACAGTGTAGTCAGTGTACAGCTTGTATAACAGTGTAAAGTAGTCAGTGTACAGCTTGTAGAACAGTTTAAAGTAGTCAGTGTACAGCTTGTAGAACAGTTTAAAGTAGTCAGTGTACAACTTGTAGAACAGTGTAGTCAGTGTACAACTTGTAGAACAGTGTAGTCAGTGTACAGCTTGTAGAACAGTGTAAAGTATTCAGTGTAGAGCTTGTAGAAGTGTAACGTAGTCAGTGTAGAGCTTGTAGAAGTGTAAAGTAGTCAGTGTAGAGCTTGTAGAACAGTGTAAAGTAGTCAGTGTATAGCTTGTAGAACAGTGTTTAGTAGTCAGTGTACAGCTTGTAGAACAGTGTTTAGTAGTCGGTGTAATGCTTGTAGAACAGTGTAAAGTAGTCAGTACAACTTGTAGAACAGTGTAATGCAGTCAGTGTACAGCTTGTAGAACAGTGTAAAGTAGTCAGTGCACAGCTGTAGAACAGTGTACAGTAGTCAGTGTACAGCTTGTAGAACAGTGTAAAGTAGTCAGTGTACAGCTTGTAGAACAGTGTAAAGTAGTCAGTGTACAGCTTGTAGAACAGTGTAAAGTAGTCAGTGTAAAGCTCGTAGAACAGTGGGCAGTTCCCGTGTACAGCTTGTAGAACAGTGTAAAGTAATCAGTGTACAGCTTGTGTAGAACAGTGTCTAAAGCAGTCAGTATAAAGCTCATAGAACAGTGTAGTCAGTGTACAGCTGTAGAACAGTGTAAAAGTAGTCAGTGTACAGTGTAAAGTAGTCAGATGTACAGCTTGTAGAACAGTGTAAAGTAGTCAGTGTAACGCTTGTAGAACAGTGTAAAGTAGTCAGTGTACAGCTTGTAGAACAGCAATAAAGTAGTCAGTGTACAGCTTGTAGAACAGTGTAAAAGTAGTCAGTGTACAGCTTGTAGAACAGTGTAATGTATTCAGTGTACAGCTTGTAGACAGTGTAAAGTAGACAGTGTACAGCTTGTAGAACAATGTAAAGTCGTCAGTATAGAGCTTGTAGAAGTGTACAGAAATCAGTGTAGAGCTATGTGGAACCAGTGTAAAGCATTCAGCATAGAGCATTGTAGAAGCGTGTACAGTAATCAGTGTAGAGCTATGTAGACAAAATGTAAAGTAGTCAATGTACAGCTTGTAGAACAGTGTAAAGTAGTCAGTGTACAGCTTGTAGAAGTGTAAAGTAGTCAGTGTAAAGCTTGTAGAAGTGTAAAGTAGTCAGTGTAGAGCTTGTAGAACAATGTAAAGTAGTCAGTGTACAGCTTGTAGAACAGTGTTTAGTAGTCGGTGTAACGCTTGTAGAACAGTGTAAAGTAGTCAGTGTACAACTTGTAGAACTGTGTAATGCAGTCAGTGTACAGCTTGTAGAACAGTGTACAGTAGTCAGTGTAAAGCTCGTAGAACAGTGTAGTCAGTGTACAGCTTGTAGAACAGTGTAAAGTAGTCAGGTGATACAGTGTGAAAGTAGTCCAGTGTACAGCTGTAGAACAGTGTAAAGTAGTCAGTGTGAAACGCTTGTAGAACAGTGTAAAGTAGTCAGTGTACAGCTTGAAGAACATTATAAAGTAGTCAGTGTACAGCTTGTAGAACAGTGTAATGTATTCAGTGTACAGCTTGTAGAAACGTGTAAAGTAGACAGTTGTAACAGCATGTAGAACAATGTAAAGTAGTCAGTATAGCGCTTGTAGAAGTGTACAGTAAATCAGTGTAGAGCTTGTGGAACAGTGTAAAGCAGTCAGTATAGGAGCTTGTAGAAGTGTACAGTAATCAGTGTAAGAGCTTGTAGAACAGTGTAAAAGTAGTCAATGTACAGCTTGTAGAACAGTGTAAAGTAGTCAGTGTAGAGCTTGTAGAACAGTGTAAAGTAGTCAGTGTACAGCTTGTAGAACAGTGTTTAGTAGTCAATGTACAGCTTGTAGAACAGTGTAAAGTAGTCAGTGTAGAGCTTGTAGAAGTGTAAAGTAGTCAGTGTAGAGCTTGTGGAACAGTGTAAAGCAGTCAGTATAGAGCTTGTAGAAGTGTACAGTCATCAGTGTAGAGCTTGTAGAACAGTGTAAAGTAGTCAATGTACAGCTTGTAGAACAGTGTAAAGTAGTCAGTGTAGAGCTTGTAGAACAGTGTAAAGTAGTCAATGTACAGCTTTTAGAACAGTGTAAAGTAGTCAGTGTAAAGCTTGTAGAACATGTAATGTAGTCAATGTACAAGCTTGTATGGAACAGTGTAAAGTAGTCAGTGTAGAGCTTGTAGACGTGTAAAGTAGTCAATGTAGAGCTTGTAGACGTATAAAGTAGTCAGTGTAGAGCTTGTGGAACAGTGTAAAGCAGTCAGTATAGAGCTTGTAGAAGTGTACAGTAATCAGTGTAGAGCTTGTAGAACAGTGTAAAGTAGTCAATGTACAGATTGTAGAACAGTGTAAAGTAGTAAGTGTAGAGCTTGTAGAACAGTGTAAAAGAGTTAGTGTAGAGCTTGTAGAACAGTGTAAAGAAGTCAGTGTACAGCTTGTGGAACAGTGTAAAGTAGTCAGTGTACAGCTTGTAGAAAAGTGTAAAGTAGTCAGTGTACAGCTTATAGAACAGGGTAAAGTAGTCAGTGTACAGCTTGTAGAACAGTGTAATGCAGTCAGTGTACAGCTTGTAGAACAGGGTAAAGTAGTCAGTGTACAGCTTGTAGAACAGTGTAAAGTAGTCAGTGTACAGCTTGTAGAACAGTGTAAAGTAGTCAGTGTACAGCTTGTAGAACACTGTACAGTAGTCAGTGTACAGCTTGTAGAACAGTGTTAAGTAGTCAGTGTACAGCTTGTAGAACATTGTAAAGTAGTCAGTGTACAGCTTGTAGAACAGTGTAAAGTAGTCAGTGTACAGCTTGTAGAACAGTGTAAAGTAGTCAGTGTACAGCTTGTAAAACAGTGTTTAGTAGTCAGTGTACAGCTTGTAGAACAGTGTTAAGTAGTCAGTGTAATGCTTGTAGAACAGTGTAAAGTAGTCAGTGTACAACTTGTAGAACAGTGTAAAGTAGTCAGTGTACAGCTTGTAGAAACAGTGTAAAGTAGTCCGTGCACAGCTTGTAGAACAGTGTAAAGTAGTCCGTGTACAGCTTGTAGAACAGTGTCTAGTATCGGTGTAAATGCTCGTAGAACAGTGTAATGCAGTCAGTGTACAGCTTTGTAGAACAGTGTAAAGTAGTCAGTGCACAGCTTGTAGAACAGTGTACATAGTCAGTGTACAGCTATGTAGAACAGCTGTAAAGAGAGTCAGTACACAGCTTGTAGAACAGTGTAAAGTAGTCAGGTACAGCTTGTAGAAACAGTTTAAAGTAGTAAGTGTAAAGCATCGAGAGTAGAAACAGTGCAGTCAGTGTACAGCTTGTAGAACAGTGTAAAGTAGTCAGATGTACAGCTTGTAGAACAGTGTAAAGTAGTCAGTGTAACAGCTTGTAGAACAGAGTAAAGTAGTCAGTGAAAAGCTTGTAGAAGCGTAAAGTGTCAGTGTAGAGCTGTGTAGGATACACAGTGTAAAGTAGTCAGTGTACAGCTAGGTCAGATCAGTGTAAAGTAGTCAGTGTACAGCTTGTAGACAGTGTAAAAGTAGTCAGTGTACAGCTTGTAGAACACGTGTACATGCAGTCAGTGTACAGCCTTGTAGAACAGTGTTACAGTAGTCAGTGTACAGCTCGTAGAACATTGTGAAAGTAGTCAGTGTATCAGCTTGTAGAACAGTGTAAAGTAGTCAGTGTACAGCGTTAACGTAGTCCAGTGTACAAGCTTGTAGAACAGTTGTAAAGTAGTCAGTGTACCAGCTTGTAGAAACAGTGTAAAGTAGTCAATGTACAGCTTGTAGAACAGTGCTAAAGTAGTCAGTCGTACAGCTTGTAGAACAGTGTAAAGTAGTCAGTGTACAGCTTGTAGAACAGTGTAAAGTAGTCAGTGTACAGCTGTAGAACAGTGTAATGCAGTCAGTGTACAGCTTGTAGAAACAGTGTGTAGTCATGTAGCTTGAGACAGTGTACGAGCATATGAGAAGCTTGTAGAGTGTAGAGTAGTCAGTGTACAGCTTGTAGAACAGTGTAAAGCAGTCAGTGTACGAGCTTGTAGACAGTGTACAGTAGTCAGTGTAGAGCTTGTAGAACGTGTAAAGTAGTCAGTGTAGTAGCTTTGTAGAACAGTTGTATTTAGTAGTCAGCTGTACAGCTTGTAGAACAGTGTTTAGTAGTCGGTGTAATGCTTGTAGAACAGTGTTAAAAGTAGTCAGTGTAACAGCTTGTAGAACAGTGTAAATGCAGTCAGTGTACAGCTTGTAGAACAGTGTAAATGTAGTCAGTGCACAGCTTGTAGAACATGTGTACAGTAGTCAGTGTACAGCTTGTAAGAACAGTGTAAAGTAGTCAGTTGTACAGCTTGTAGAACAGTGTAAATGCAGTCAGTGTACAGCTTGTAGAACAGTGTAAAGTAGTCAGTGTAAAGCTCGTAGAACAGTGTAGACCGTGTACAGCTTGTAGAACAGTGTGAAGTAGTCAGTGTACAGCTTGTAGAACAGTGTAAAGTAGTCAGTGTAAAGCTCGGAGAACAGTGTAGTCAGTGTACAGCTTGTAGAACAGTGTAAAGAGTCAGTGTACAGTGTAGAAAGTAAGTCAGTGTACAGCTTGTAGAACAGTGTAAAGTAGTCAGTGTAACGCTTGTAGAACAGTGTAAAGTAGTCAGTGATACAGCTTGTAGTAAACAGCATAAAGTAGTCAGTGTACAGCTTGTAGAAACAGTGTAAAGTAGTCAGTGTACAGCTTGTAGAACAGTGTAATGTATTCAGTGTACAGCTGTAGAAAGTGTAAAGTGAACAGTGTACAGCTTTGTAGAACAGTGTACAGTAAGTCAGTATAGAGCTTGTAGAAGTGTACAGTAATCAGTGTAGAGCTTGTGGAACAGTGTAAAGCAGTCAGCATAGAGCTTGTAGAAGTGTACAGTAATCAGTGTAGAGCTTGTAGAAAAGTGTAAAGTAGTCAATGTACAGCTTGTAGAACAGTGTAAAGTAGCCAGTGTACAGTTTGTAGAAGTGTAAAGTAGTCAGTGTAAAGCTTGTAGAAGTGTAAAGTAGTCAGTGTAGAGCTTGTAGAACAGTGTAAAGTAGTCAGTGTACAGCTTGTAGAACAGTGTTTAGTAGTCGGTGTAACGCTTGTAGAACAGTGTAAAGTAGTCAGTGTACAACTTGTAGAACTGTGTAATGCAGTCAGTGTACAGCTTGTAGAACAGTGTACAATAGTCAGTGTAAAGCTCGTAGAAACAGTGTAGTCAGTGTACAGCTTGTAGAACAGTGTAAAGTAGTCAGTGGTACAGTGTAAAGTAGTCAGTGTACAGCTTGTAGAACAGTGTAAAAGTAGTCAGTGTAACGCTTGTAGAACAGTGTAAAGTAGTCAGTGTACAGCTTGTAGAACAGCATAAAGTAGTCAGTGTACAGCTTGTAGAACAGTGTAAAGTAGTCAGTGTACAGCTGTAGAACAGTAAAAGGTATCAGTGTACAGCTGTAGAAACAGTGTAAGTATTCAGTGTACAGCTTGTAGAAGTGTGAAAGTAGACAGTGTACAGCTTGTAGCAACAATGTATATATTAGTCAGTATAGCGTTTGTAAGAAGTGTACAGTGAATCAGTGTAGAGCTTGAGGGAACAGTGTAAGCAGTCAGTAAGAGCTTGTAGAAGTGTACAGTAAATCAGTGAGAGCTTGTAGAACAGTGTAACAGTAGCCAATGTACGAGCTTTAGTAGAACAGTGTAAAAGTAGTCAGTGTACAGCTTGTAGAACAGTGTAAACGTAGTCAGTGTACAGCTTGTAGAACAGTGTAAAGTATAGTCAGTGTACAGCTTGTAGAACAGTGTAAAGTAGTCAGTGTAGAGCTTTTAGAAGTGTGAAAGTAGTCAGTGTAGAGCTTGTGTTAACTGTGTAAACATCAGTATAGAGCTTGTAGAAGTGTACAGTCATCAGTGTAGAGCTTGTCGAACAGTGTACAAGTAGTCAATGTTACAGGTTGTAGATCAGTGTACAGTAGTTCAGTGTAGAGCTTGTAGAACAGTGTAAAGTTAGTCAATGTACAGCTTTTAGAACAGTGTAAAGTAGTCAGTGTAAAGCTTGTAGAACAGTGTAATGTAGTCAATGTACAGCTTGTAGAACAGTGTAAAGTAGTCAGTGTAGAGCTTGTAGATGTGTAAAGTAGTCAATGTAGAGCTTGTAGACGTATAAAGTAGTCAGTGTAGAGCTTGTGGAACAGTGTAAAGCAGTCAGTATAGAGCTTGTAGAAGTGTACAGTAATCAGTGTAGAGCTTGTAGAACAGTGTAAAGTAGTCAATGTACAGCATTGTAGAACATGTGTAAAAGTCGTAAGTGTAGAGCTTGTTAGAACCGTTGCAAAAATAGTTTAGTGTAGTAGAGCTTGTAGAACCGTGTAAAAGAAAGTCCGTGTACAGGCTTGATGGAAGAAGTGTAAAAGTAGTCCAGTGTACTGCTTGTGAGAAAAGTATGTAAAGTAGTCAGTGTACAGCTTATAGAAACAGGGTAAAGTATGGTCAGTGTACAGCTTTGTAGAACAGTGTTAATGCAGTCCAGTGTACAGCCTTGTAGAACAGGGTAAAGTAGTCAGGTGTCCAGCTTGTAGAACAGTGTTAAAGTAGTCAGTGTACAGCTTGTAGTGACACAGTGTAAAGTAGTCAGTGTACAGCTTGTAGAACACTGTACAGTAGTCAGTGTTTACAGCTTGTAGAAAACAGTGTTAAGTAGTCAGTGTACAGCTTGTAGATCATTGTAAAGTAGTCATAGTGTAACAGCTTGTAGAACAGTGTAAAGTAGTCAGTGTACCAGCTTGTAAAACAGTGTTTAGTAGTCAGTGTACAGCTTGTAGAACTGAGTGTAAGTAGTCAGATGTAATGCTTGTAGAACAGTGTAAAGTAGTCAGTGTACAACTTGTAGAAACAGTGTAATGCAGTCAGTGTAAGCTTGTAGAACAGTGTAAAGTAGTCAGTGTACAGCTTGTAGAACAGTGTAAAGTAGTCAGTGTACAGCTTGTAGAACAGTGTAAAGTAGTCAGTGTAGAGCTTGTAGAAGTGTAAAGTAGTCAGTTTACAGCTTGTAGAACAGTGTAAAGTAGTCAATGTACAGCTTGTAGAACAGTGTAAAGTAGTCAGTGTACAGCTTGTAGAAGTGTAAAAGTAAGTCAGTGTAGAGACTTGTAGTAGCAGGTGGTTTAGTAGTCGTGTACAGCTTGTAGAACACTGTAGTAGTCGGTGTAATGCTGTAGACGTGTAAAGTAGTCAGTGTACAGCTTTGTAGAAACAGTGTAATGCAGGTCAGTGTACAGCTTGTAGAAGTGTAAAGTATCAGTGTACAGCTTGTAGAACAGTGTACAGTAGTCAGTGTACAGCTTGTAGAACAGTGTAAAGTAGTCAGTGTACAGCTTGTAGAACAGTGTAAAGTAGTCAGTGTACACGTGCTTGTGGCACAGTGTTAAAAGTAAAGTCAGATGTAAAGCGGTAGAACAGTGCAGTTAGTCAGCGAATGTGAGCTTGTCAGAACAGTGTAAAGTAGTTCCAGTGTAGAGCTTGTAGAACGTGTAAAGTAGTCAGGGTAAACGCTCGTAGAACAACAGTGTAGTCAGTAGTACAGCTTGTAGAGCTGTGTAAAGTGTCAGTGTACAGTGTATAGTTGTCAAAGTGTACAGCTTGTAGAGACAGTGTTTAGTAGTCGGGTTGTAACGCTTGTAGAACAGTGTAAAGTAGTCAGTGTACGAGGCTTGTAAGAAGTGCGTAAAGTAGTCCAGTGTACAGCTTGTAGAACAGTGGTAAAGTAGTCAGTGTACAGCTTGTAGAACCAGTAGTAAAAGTAGTCAGTGTACAGCTTGAAGACAGTGTAAAGTAGTCAGTATAGAGCTTGTAGAAGTGTACAGTAATCAGTGTAGAGCTTGTGAGAACAGTGTAAAGCAGTCGTATAGAGCTAGTAGAATTACAGTAGTCGTGTAGAGCTGTAGAACAGTGTAAAGTAGTCAGTGTACAACATTGTAGAACAGTGTAAAGCAGTCGTGTAGCGTTGACGCAAGTGTAAGTAGTCAGTGTACAGCTTGTAGATACAGTGTAGCAGTAGTCAGTGTAGAGCGTGTAGTAAACAGTGGTAAAGTAGTCAGTGTACAGCTTGTAGACAGTGTACAGTAGCGGTGTAACGCTTGTAGAACAGTGTAAAGTAGTCATGTGTACAGCTTGGTTGTAGAACAGCAATAGTAGACAGTTACAGCTTGTAGAAACAGTGTACAGAAAGTCAGTTACAGCTTGAAGAACAGTATTACAGTAGTCAGTGTACAAAGCATCGTAGACCTCGTGTATGTAGTCAGTGTTCCAGCTTGTAGAACAGTGTTTAGAAGTCAGAGTACGAGCTTGTAGAACAGTGTAAAGTAGTCCAGTGTACAGCTTGTAAGACCAGTGGTAAAGTTAGTCAGTGTACAGGTTGATAGAACCAGTTGTTACGCAGTAGGTCCAGTGTACAGCTTGTAGAACAGTGGTAAAGTAGTCAGTGTACAGCTTGTAGTAACAGTGTACAGCGTAGTCAGTGTACAGCTTGAATAAACAGTGTAAAGTAGTCAGTGACGCTTTGAGAAGTGTAGCAGTGTAAAGCTGTAGAAACAGTGTAATAGTAGTCAATGTACAGCTTGTAGAACAGTGTAAAGTAGTCAGTGTACAGCTTGTAGAACAGTGTAAAGTAGTCAGTGTACAGCTTGTAGAACAGTGTAAAAGTAGTCAGTGTACAGCTTGTAGAACAGTGTAAAAGTAGTCAGTGTACAGCTTGTAGAACAGGTACATGTAGTCAGTGTACCAGCTTGTAGAAACGTGTAAAGTAGTACAGTGTAGCAGCTTGTAGAACATCTTTAAAGTAGTCAGTAAGCTTGTAGAACGTGTACAGTAGTCAATGACCGCTTTGTGGAAACAGTGTAAAGAGTCAGTGTAGAGCTTGTAGAACAGTGTAAAGTAGTCAGTGTGAAGCTTGTAGAACACGTGTAAAGAAGTCCGTGTACAGCTTTGTAGACAGTGTAAAGTAGTCAGTGTAAAGCTTGTAGAAGTGTAAATAGTCAGTGTAGAGCATGTGGAAAAGTGTAAAGCCATTCAGTGTAGAGCTTGTCGAAAGTGTACAGTAATCAGTGTAGAGCTTGTAGAACAGTGTAAAGTAGACAAAAGTACACTTGTAGAACAGTGTAAAGTAATCAGTGTAGAGCTTGTAGGTAGCAGTGTAACGTAGTCAGTGTACAGCTTGTGGAACAGTGTAATTGAGTCATGTAGAGCTTGTAGAAGTGTAAAGTAGTCAGTGTAGAGCTTGTAGAAGCAGTTAAATAGTCAGTGTAGAGCTGTAGAAGTGTAAGTAGTCAGTGTAAAGCTTGTAGAAGTGTAAAGTAGTTCGTGATATAGAGCTTGTAGAGAACAGTGTAAAGTATGTCATGGTACAGCTTGTAGACTGTGTTTAGTAGTCGGTGTAACGCTTGTAGAACAATTAAAGTAGTCCCGTGTAGAGCTTGTAGAAGTTGTAAAGTAGTCAGTTTACAACTTGTAGAAAACAGTGTAATAGTCATGTAGAGCTTGTAGGACAGTGTACGTAGTCAGTGTGTGAGCTTGTAGGAAGTGTAAAATAGTAGTCAGTGTAGAGCTTGTAGAACGTGTAAAGTAGTCAGTGCTAGAGTTTGTAGAAACAGCTGTGTAAGTAGTCAGTGTACAGCTTGGAGAACAGTGGTTTAAGTAGTCGGTGTAACGCTCGTTAGAACATTGTAAAGTAGTCAGTGTAGGAGCTTGTAGAAGTGTAAAGTAGTCAGTGTACAAACTTGTAGAACAGTAGTAAATAGCAGTCTGTGTAGAGCTTTGTAGAAAAGTGTAAACGTAGTCAGTGTACGGCTTGTAGAACAGTGTAAAAGGTTAGTCAGTGTAGAGCTTTGTAGCACAGTGTAAAATGCAGTCCGTGTACAGCTTGTAGAACAGGTGTTTAGTTAGTCCGTGTACAGCTGAGTAGAAACAGTGTGTAGTCGTCGGATGTATTGCTCGTAGGAAAGTTGTACAGCTTGTAGAACAGCATAAGTAGTCATGTACAGCTTGTAGAACAGTGTAAAAGTCGTGTCAGGTACAGCTTGAAGAACAGTAAAAAGTAGTCATGTACAGCCTTGTAGAACATGAAGTCATGGTACAGCTGTAGACCAGTGTAAAGTGTCCATGTGTAGAGCTTGTAGAACAGTGTAAAGTAAGTTAGTGTAGAGCTGTAGAAGGTAAAAGTCATTTAGAACTTGTAGAGCAGTGTACAGTTTTCAGTGTAGAGCGTGTAGCAGTGTAAAACGTAGTCAGTGTAAGCTTGTAGAAGTTAAAGTAGTCAGTGTAAAGCTTGTAGAACAGTGTAAAGTAGTCAGTGTATAGCTTGTAGAAAGCAGCGTATAAGTAGTCAGTGTAGCAGCTATGTAGAACAGTGTTTAGTAGTCGGTGTAATGCTTGTAGAACAGTGTAAAGTAGTCAGTGTACAACTTGTAGAACAGTGTAATGCAGTCAGTGTACAGCTTGTAGAAAAGTGTAAAGTAGTCAGTGTACAGCTTATAGAACAGGGTAAAGTAGTCAGTGTACAGCTTGTAGAACAGTGTAATGCAGTCAGTGTACAGCTTGTAGAAGTGTAAAGTAGTCAGTGTAGAGCTTGTAGAACAGTGTAAAGTAGTCAGTGTATAGCTTGTAGAACAGTGTTTAGTAGTCAGTGTACAGCTTGTAGAACAGTGTTTAGTAGTCGGTGTAATGCTTGTAGAACAGTGTAAAGTAGTCAGTGTACAACTTGTAGAACAGTGTAATGCAGTCAGTGTACAGCTTGTAGAACAGTGTAAAGTAGTCAGTGCACAGCTTGTAGAACAGTGTACAGTAGTCAGTGTACAGCTTGTAGAACAGTGTAAAGTAGTCAGTGTACAGCTTGTAGAACAGTGTAAAGTAGTCAGTGTACAGCTTGTAGAACAGTGTAAAGTAGTCAGTGTAAAGCTCGTAGAACAGTGCAGTCCGTGTACAGCTTGTAGAACAGTGTAAAGTAATCAGTGTACAGCTTGTAGAACATTGTAAAGTAGTCAGTGTAAAGCTCGTAGAACAGTGTAGTCAGTGTACAGCTTGTAGAACAGTGTAAAGTAGTCAGTGTACAGTGTAAAGTAGTCAGTGTACAGCTTGTAGAACAGTGTAAAGTAGTCAGTGTAACGCTTGTAGAACAGTGTAAAGTAGTCAGTGTACAGCTTGTAGAACAGTGTAAAGTAGTCAGTGTACAGCTTGTAGAACAGTGTAAAGTAGTCAGTGTACAGCTTGTAGAACAGTGTAAAGTAGTCAGTGTACAGCTTGTAGAACAGTGTAAAGTAGTCAGTGTAGAGCTTGTAGAAGTGTAAAGTAGTCAGTGTACAGCTTGTAGAACAGTGTAAAGTAGTCAGTGTACAGCTTGTAGAACAGTGTAAAGTAGTCAGTGTACAGCTTGTAGAACAGTGTAAAGTAGTCAGTGTACAGCTTGTAGAACAGAGTAAAGTAGTCAGTGTACAGCTTGTAGAACAGTGTAAAGTAGTCAGTGTACAGCTTGTAGAAGTGTAAAGTAGTCAGTGTAGAGCTTGTAGAACAGTGTAAAGTAGTCAGTGTACAGCTTGTAGAACAGTGTTTAGTAGTCAGTGTACAGCTTGTAGAACAGTGTAAAGTAGTCAGTGTAGAGCTTGTAGAACAGTGTAAAGTAGTCAGTGTAGAGCTTGTAGAAGTGTAAAGTAGTCAGTGTAGAGCTTGTAGAACAGTGTAAAGTAGTCAGTGGGCAGCTTGTAGAACAGTGTAAAGTAGTCAGCGTAGAGCTTGTAGAAGTGTAAAGTAGTCAGTGTAGAGCTTTTAGCACAGTGTAAAGTAGTCAGTGTAGAGCTTGTAGAAGTGTACAATAGTCAGTGTAGAGCTTGTAGAAGTGTAAAGTAGTCAGTGTAGAGCTTGTAGAAGTGTAAAGTAGTCAGTGTACAGCTTGTAGAACAGTGTTTAGTAGTCAGTGTACAGCTTGTAGAACAGTGTTAAGTAGTCAGTGTAATGCTTGTAGAACAGTGTAAAGTAGTCAGTGTACAACTTGTAGAACAGTGTAATGCAGTCAGTGTACAGCTTGTAGAACAGTGTAAAGTAGTCAGTGTAAAGCTCGTAGAACAGTGTAGTCAGTGTACAGCTTGTAGAACAGTGTAAAGTAGTCAGTGTACAGTGTAAAGTAGTCAGTGTACAGCTTGTAGAACAGTGTAAAGTAGTCAGTGTACAGCTTGTAGAACAGTGTAAAGTAGTCAGTGTACAGCTTGTAGAACAGTGTAAAGTAGTCAGTGTAAAGCTCGTAGAACATTGTAGTCCGTGTACAGCTTGTAGAACAGTGTAAAGTAGTCAGTGTACAGCTTGTGGAACAGTGTAAAGAAGTCAGTGTAAAGCTCGTAGAACAGTGTAGTCAGTGTACAGCTTGTAGAACAGTGTAAAGTAGTCAGTGTACAGTGTAAAGTAGTCAGTGTACAGCTTGTAGAACAGTGTAAAGTAGTCAGTGTACAGCTTGTAGAACAGTGTAAAGTAGTCAGTGTACAGCTTGTAGAACAGTGTAAAGTAGTCCGTGTACAGCTTGTAGAACAGTGTACAGTAGTCAGTGTACAGCTTGTAGAACAGTGTAAAGTCGTCAGTGTACAGCTTGTAGAACAGTGTAAAGTAGTCAGTGTACAGCTTGTAGAACAGTGTAAAGTAGTCAGTGTACAGCTTGTAGAACAGTGTAAAGTAGTCAGTGTAAAGCTCGTAGAACAGTGTAGTCAGTGTACAGCTTGTAGAACAGTGTAAAGTAGTCAGTGTACAGCTTGTAGAACAGTGTAAAGTAGTCAGTGTACAGCTTGTAGAACAGCATAAAGTAGTCAGTGTACAGCTTGTAGAACAGTGTAAAGTAGTCAGTGTAGAGCTTGTAGAAGTGTAAAGTAGTCAGTGTACAGCTTGTAGAACAGTGTAAAGTAGTCAGTGTACAGCTTGTAGAAGTGTAAAGTAGTCAGTGTAGAGCTTGTAGAACAGTGTAAAGTAGTCAGCGTAGAGCTTGTAGAAGTGTAAAGTAGTCAGTGTAGAGCTTGTAGAAATGTAAAGTAGTCAGTGTAGAGATTGTAGAACAGTGTAAAGTAGTCAGTGTACAGCTTGTAGAACAGTGTTTAGTAGTCAGTATACAGCTTGTAGAACAGTGTTTAGTAGTGAGTGTAACGCTTGTAGAACAGTGTAAAGTAGTCAGTGTACAACTTGTAGAACAATGTAATGCAGTCAGTATACAGCTTGTAGAACAGTGTAAAGTAGTCAGTGTAAAGCTCGTAGAACAGTGTAGTCAGTGCACAGCTTGTAGAACAGTGTAAAGTAGTCATTGTACAGCTTGTAGAACAGTGTAAAGTAGTCAGTGTACAGCTTGTAGAACAGTGTAAAGTAGTCAGTGTAGAGCTTGTAGAAGTGTAAAGTAGTCAGTTTACAGCTTGTAGAACAGTGTAAACAAGTCAGTGTAGAGCTTGTAGAAGTGTAAAGTAGTAAGTGTACAGCTTGTAAAACAGTGTAAAGTAGTCAGTGTACAGCTTGTAGAACAGTGTAAAGTAGTCAGTGTACAGCTTGTAGAAGAGTGTTTAGTAGTCAGTGTACAGCTTGAAGAACAGTGTAAAGTAGTCAGTGTACAGCTTGTAGAACAGTGTAAAGTAGTCAGTGTACAGCTTGTAGAACAGTGTAAAGTAGTCAGTGTACAGCTTGAAGAACAGTGTAAAGTAGTCAGTGTACAGCTTGTAGAACAGTGTAAATTTCCACTCCTCTATGACTTTTAGATTTTGCCTGATGTTGTAGTCGTGGATCCACCTGCCAGTCATATATATATATGAAACCATTACACGCAGCACAGAAATTTGGTTGGAGTTCTCATCTTTACACAGTTCTTTCAGGAAGCTGTCAAATCTGGTGTGTTGAGCTTGGCAAACTCCTGAGACCACCACAGTCAGTATCTTTACAGTTAATACCTGTTTAAAGTCCCAGTGCATGTGGAATTCTTTCTGCTTGGCTAGTTTACAGTCATGTAGTCCAGGTACGTGTCCCTCGCCGGGATCCACCAGGCAGCGGTTATTGTGGTACTTATGAGGTTTGATGCCTCCAATGTAAATCTCTCCGCTCTGCCGCCTGTAGTAACACCTCTGTATAGAACAGGAAGATTAAACACCAACAAATACTGCATAGAATATTAAGTGTGAATCTAGAGGCGGGTAGTATGACAGTAATTTGATGGTATCATGATTAATTAGACAACAATACACTTTACTAAGCATATTGAAGATATTATCAGTATTAAAACAACACTGACTGCATGTATTACTACAAGTAGAGAACAGTTAATCCTATCACCCACCTGATGGTTACAGATGGTATGGCAGCGTTATATGAAAACATACCTGAGGACCGTAGAAATGGCAGGGGAACAGAATAGGAACACTCCCCGGAACCGGTCCCTGATCAAGGCAGTTATTTTCTGATAGGTCATTCCGCAGCTGTCAAACCAGAACAGAGTAGTATTTGCAGATACACCAGTTTTTCTCTATTTTTTATTTGAAAATATGTTGATTTATAATTAAATACAGAAATATTATAAATTATAATTATAATACAAATACATCATCAGTGTCCAAAAAAACATGCATCTCTATTTTTTTTTGTTATTTTAATATTTTCTATAACATTTAAACGATATTTATATCCTGTGAAAGTTTCATAGTGAATGGACCAATAGAAATGCTCCAAAATGAACCTCTGTACATTGATTTCCATTGAAAGTTAAGAAGGTTTTGTTCTCTCCTGTATAGTTTTTTTGGAGGTACTTGTTTTTTTTTTTGGACAGCGTCAAATGCTACTCACAGTGCCGTAGCCGACGAGGTCCTCCCAGGTATCAAGCTGAGGGTACACGTTGTCCATGTACCACTTGAAGGGCTTACATTTCAGTTTCTCCCGCAGCTTCTTCCTCTCCATCACGTCCCCTATGTCAATACCGTGTCCCTGCACAGCAACAAGTAGAACATATTTTAATCAAGGATGTCAAAAGTATTCACATTCATTACTCATGTAGAACGTACATAAATGAAAACAAGCTGAAATGAAATAGGAGTAACGAAACTATGCTTAAAATGTAAGGAGTAGAAAGTACTGATAATGGATTGTAAAGGTAAGGAGTAGAAAGTACTGATAATGGAGTGTAAATGTAAGTAGTAGAAAGTACTGATAATGGAGTGTAAATGTAAGGAGTAGAAAGTACTGATAATGGAGTGTAAATGTAAGGAGTAGAAAGTACTGATAATGGAGTGTAAATGTAAGGAGTAGAAAGTACTGATAATGGAGTGTAAATGTAAGGAGTAGAAAGTACTGATAATGGAATGTAAATGTAAGGAGTAGAAAGTACATAAAATGGAGTGTAAATGTAAGTAGTAGAAAGTACTGATAATGGAGTGTAAATGTAAGGAGTAGAAAGTACTGATAATGGAGTGTAAATGTAAGGATAGAAAGTACTGATAATGGAGTGTAATTGTAAGGAGTAGAAAGTACTGATAATGGAGTGTAAATGTAAGGATAGAAAGTACTGATAATGGAATGTAAATGTAAGGAGTAGAAAGTACATATAATGGAGTGTAAATGTAAGGAATAGAAAGTACTGATAATGGAGTGTAAATGTAAGGATTAGAAAGTACTGATAATGGAGTGTAAATGTAAGGATAGAAAGTACTGATAATGGAGTGTAAATGTAAGGAGTAGAAAGTACTGATAATGGAGTGTAAATGTAAGGAGTAGAAAGTACTGATAATGGAGTGTAAATGTAAGGAGTAGAAAGTACATATAATGGAGTGTAAATGTAAGGAATAGAAAGTACTGATAATGGAGTGTAAATGTAAGGAGTAGAAAGTACTAATAATGGAGTGTAAATGTAAGGAGTAGAAAGTATTGATAATGGAGTGTAAATATGAGGAGTAGAAAGTACTGATAATGGAGTGTAAATGTAAGGAGTAGAAAGTACAGATAATGGAGTGTAAATGTAAGGAGAAGAAAGTACAGATAATGGAGTGTAAATGTAAGGCGTAGAAAGTACTGATAATGGAGTGTAAATGTAAGGAGTAGAAAGTACAGATAATGGAGTGTAAATGTAATGAGTAGAAAGTACTGATTATGGAGTGTAAATGTAAGGAGTAGAAAGTACTGATAATGATGTGTAAATGTAAGGAGTAGAAAGTACAGATAATGGAGTGTAAATGTAAGAAGTAGAAAGTACTGATAATGGAGTGTAAATGTAAGAAGTAGAAAGTACTGATAATGGAGTGTAAATGTAAGGAGTAGAAAGTACTGATAATGGAGTGTAAATGTAAGGAGTAGAAAGTACTGATAATGGAGTGTAAATGTAAGGAGTATAAAGTACAGATAATGGAATGTAAATGTAAGGAATAGAAAGTACTGATAATGGAGTGTAAATGTAAGGAGTAGAAAGTACTGATAATGCAGTGTAAATGTAAGGATAGAAAGTACTGATAATGGAGTGTAAATGTAAGGAGTAGAAAGTACTGATAATAGAGTGTAATTGTAAGGATAGAAAGTACTGATAATGGAGTGTAAATGTAAGGAGTATAAAGTACATATAATGGAGTGTAAATGTAAGGAGTATAAAGTACAGATAATGGAATGTAAATGTAAGGAGTAGAAAGTACTGATAATGGAGTGTAAATGTAAGTAGTAGAAAGTATGGATAATGGAGTGTAAATGTAAGGATAGAAAGTACTGATAATGGAGTGTAAATGTAAGGAGTAGAAAGTACTGATAATGGAGTGTAAATGTAAGGATAGAAAGTACTGATAATGGAGTGTAAATGTAAGGAGTAGAAAGTACATATAATGGAGTGGAAATGTAAGGAATAGAAAGTACTGATAATGGAGTGTAAATGTAAGGAGTAGAAAGTACTAATAATGGAGTGTAAATGTAAGGAGTAGAAAGTACTGATAATGGAGTGTAAATGTAAGGAGTAGAAAGTACTGATAATGGAGTGTAAATGTAAAGATAGAAAGTACTGATAATGGAGTGTAAATGTAAGGAGTAGAAAGTACTGATAATGGAGTGTAAATGTAAGGATAGAAAGTACTGATAATGGAATGTAAATGTAAGGAGTAGAAAGTACATATAATGGAGTGTAAATGTAAGGAATAAAAAGTACTGATAATGGAGTGTAAATGTAAGGAGTAGAAAGTACTGATAATGGAGTATAAATGTAAGGATAGAAAGTACTGATAATGGAGTGTAAATGTAAGGAGTAGAAAGTACTAATAATGGAGTCTAATTGTAAGGAGTAGAAAGTATTGATAATGGAGTGTAAATGTGAGGAGTAGAAAGTACTGATAATGGAGTGTAAATGTAAGGAGTAGAAATTACATATAATGGAGTGTAAATGTAAGGAATAGAAAGTACTGATAATGGAGTGTAAATGTAAGGAGTAGAAATTACATATAATGGAGTGTAAATGTAAGGAATAGAAAGTACTGATAATGGAGTGTAAATGTAAGGAGTAGAAAGTACTAATAATGGAGTGTAAATGTAAGGAGTAGAAAGTACTGATAATAGAGTGTAAATGTAAGGAGTAGAAAGTACTGATAATGGAGTGTAAATGTAAGGATAGAAAGTACTGATAATGGAATGTAAATGTAAGGAGTAGAAAGTACATATAATGGAGTGTAAATGTAAGGAATAGAAAGTACTGATAATGGAGTGTAAATGTAAGGAGTAGAAAGTACTGATAATGGAGTGTAAATGTAAGGATAGAAAGTACTGATAATGGAGTGTAAATGTAAGGAGTAGAAAGTACTAATAATGGAGTGTAAATGTAAGGAGTAGAAAGTATTGATAATGGAGTGTAAATGAGGAGTAGAAAGTACTGATAATGGAGTGTAAATGTAAGGAGAAGAAAGTACAGATAATGGAGTGTAAATGTAAGGAATAGAAAGTACTGATAATGGAGTGTAAATGTAAGGAATAGAAAGTACTGATAATGGAGTGAAAATGTAAGGAGTAGAAAGTACTGATAATGGAGTGTAAATGTAAGGAGTAGAAAGTACTAATAATGGAGTGTAAATGTAAGGAGTAGAAAGTATTGATAATGGAGTGTAAATGAGGAGTAGAAAGTACTGATAATGGAGTGTAAATGTAAGGAGAAGAAAGTACAGATAATGGAGTGTAAATGTAAGGAGTAGAAAGTACAGATAATGGAGTGTAAATGTAAGGAGTAGAAAGTACTGATAATGGAGTGTAAATGTAAGGAGTAGAAAGTACTGATAATGGAGTGTAAATGTAAGGATAGAAAGTACTGATAATGGAGTGTAAATGTAAGGATAGAAAGTACTGATAATGGAGTGTAAATGTAAGGAGTAGAAAGTACATATAATGTAGTGTAAATGTAAGGAATAGAAAGTACTGATAATGGAGTGTAAATGTAAGGAGTAGAAAGTACTAATAATGGAGTGTAAATGTAAGGAGTAGAAAGTACTGATAATGGAGTGTAAATGTAAGGAGTAGAAAGTACTGATAATGGAGTGTAAATGTAAGGAGTAGAAAGTACTGATAATGGAGTGTAAATGTAAGGATAGAAAGTACTGATAATGGAGTGTAAATGTAAGGATAGAAAGTACTGATAATGGAGTGTAAATGTAAAGAGTAGAAAGTACATATAATGTAGTGTAAATGTAAGGAATAGAAAGTACTGATAATGGAGTGTAAATGTAAGGAGTAGAAAGTACTAATAATGGAGTGTAAATGTAAGGAGTAGAAAGTACTGATAATGGAGTGTAAATGTAAGGAGTGGAAAGTACTGATAATGGAGTGTAAATGTAAGGATAGAAAGTACTGATAATGGAATGTAAATGTAAGGAGTAGAAAGTACATATAATGGAGTGTAAATGTAAGGAATAGAAAGTACTGATAATGGAGTGTAAATGTAAGGAGTAGAAAGTACTGATAATGGAGTGTAAATGTAAGGATAGAAAGTACTGATAATGGAGTGTAAATGTAAGGAGTAGAAAGTACTGATAATGGAGTGTAAATGTAAGGATAGAAAGTACTGATAATGGAGTGTAAATGTAAGGAATAGAAAGTACTGATAATGGAGTGTAAATGTAAGGAGTAGAAAGTACATATAATGGAGTGTAAATGTAAGGAGTAGAAAGTATTGATAATGGAGTGTAAATGTGAGGAGTAGAAAGTACTGATAATGGAGTGTAAATGTAAGGCGTAGAAAGTACAGATAATGGAGTGTAAATGTAAGGAGTAGAAAGTACAGATAATGGAGTGTAAATGTAAGGAGTAGAAAGTACTGATAATGGAGTGTAAATGTAAGGAGTAGAAAGTGCTGATAATGGAGTGTAAATGTAAGAAGTAGAAAGTACTGATAATGGAGTGTAAATGTAAGGAGTAGAAAGTACTGATAATGGAGTGTAAATGTAAGGAGTAGAAAGAACTGATAATGGAGTGTAAATGTAAGGAGTAGAAAGTACTGATAATGGAGTGTAATTGTAAGGAGTAGAAAGTACTGATAATGGTGTGTAAATGTAAGGAGTAGAAAGTACTGATAATGGTGTGTAAATGTAAGGAGTAGAAAGTACTGATAATGGAGTATAAATGTAAGGAGTAGAAAGTACAGATAATGGAGTGTAAATGTAAGGAGTAGAAAGTACAGATAATGGAGTGTAAATGTAAGGAGTAGAAAGTACAGATAATGGAGTGTAAATGTAAGGAGTAGAAAGTACTGATAATGGAGTGTAAATGTAAGAAGTAGAAAGTACTGATAATGGAGTGTAAATGTAAGGAGTAGAAAGTACTGATAATGGAGTGTAAATGTAAGGAGTAGAAAGAACTGATAATGGAGTGTAAATGTAAGGAGTAGAAAGTACTGATAATGGAGTGTAAATGTAAGGAGTAGAAAGTACTGATAATGGTGTGTAAATGTAAGGAGTAGAAAGTACTGATAATGGTGTGTAAATGTAAGGAGTAGAAAGTACTGATAATGGAGTATAAATGTAAGGAGTAGAAAGTACAGATAATGGAGTGTAAATGTAAGGAGTAGAAAGTACTGATAATGGAGTGTAAATGTAAGGAGTAGAAAGTACAGATAATGGAGTGTAAATGTAAGGAGTAGAAAGTACTGATAATGTAGTGTAAATGTAAGGAGAAGAAGTAAAAATCAGCTGAAAAATAATTACTCCAGTAAAGTATAAATAACCAAAGTTTCTACTAAAGTAAGGTAATGAAGTATTTGTACTTGTTATTTGACACTTTTGATTTTAATGTAGAATCTAACGTGTATCTGTTTCAGTTCAAGCATTCATAGCTCAGCTTATTACTTTAACATAGACTGCCATGTTCTGTTCTAAACCCATTGGCCTGCAGTACACAGCAATAGCAGTATTCATTTACATCAACAGTCACACAAATATTTCTAATTTTTACTTCCCTCCACATTAAACTATAGGGAGCAAAAATTATACCCAAATCTGTTCACTGGCTGTATGCAAAAGTTTGAGCACCGCTGGTCAAATGAGATTATATTTAGTTGAATTTCTTTCTGAAGATAAGTGAACACATCATCTACAGCATTTAGATGTGTAGGAAAGTAATTACTTTAAGTTAGGTTCTCCCACTTTTGCAACTGGGAGTGGCCTAGTCATAACAGGTAATGGAGGCTACATATACACCTGTGTCCATGGAGGTGATTGGAACACTAAAATTCGATTATTTGGATGGGTGAGTGAATGCCAACAAAATAAAGGGTTGAGGCCTCGCAGAGCCAGAACGGTGCTCTTCAGCCCTGGTCCTGGACAGCTACATCCAAAGCTACAACCACAGTTGCATGCTCCAGCTAATACACTCTAGAGTTCTTTGATTGGCTGGATTAAATGCATAACAGGAAGAGCAGTATGTAAACTGATGCATGTTGCAACTAAATTGTGTAGGAAAGTAGATTTCCAGGACCAGGCCTGTTGACCACCATTCTGGCTCTGCTGATACTGCAGTTGCTGTCAGATCTTATCTTCTGTGTATATGACTGATCTGTACATATTTCTGTCTGCAGTTTATGGAGGGCCTGGACTGGTGGACTAGAGTTTTAGCAACACCAGAGCAACAAACACTCTAAAAAAGAAATCCAGCATTATAAATACTACAACGTGTTCAGGTCTGACTGTTACAAACCGTTAAGGGGAGGTTCCAGCTGACGAGAACATTGGTTTTATATTCATCCATCCAGACTTCAGCCACCCTCAGAGCATTTCTTCTCATTGGCACGCTCAGGTCCGGCGCGTAGGGCTTATGTCTCCTCTCTATGTGGGCAAGCCTGGAACACGGCACCACCTCAATACTTCCTCCACAGGTCCAAACCTGCAGCAGCACAACGACCTGATCAACCAGGTTCACAACTTCTAACATGCTGGTGCTGACATGTGTGACCGCTCACCCGTATTCCGAGCTCTACATTCTCGCCTCCATAGACTTTCATGCCTTTGTCCAGCACTCCAATCTCTCCCAGGAATGACCGATCAGCTACGAGGATCCCCATAACTGATGGACTCCTGGTGGCAGGAATGAATTCACGTTTTCACAGAGTTTATCACTAATTCACAATAATTTTTTTTAAAATTTAGACTTGTGTTTGCACACTCTGGATTTAACCCATCCGTGCAGTGAAACACCCAAATATGCACACTAGGGGGCAGTGAGCACATGTGCCTGGAGCAAGAGGCAGCCTTATCCATGGTGCCTGGGGAGCAGTTGGGGGTTAGGTGCCTTACTCAAGGGCACTTCAGTTGTGGCCTGCTGGTCCCGGGGATCGAACCGGCACCTTCCGGTTACAAGACTGGATCCCTATCCTTAAGGCCACGACTGCCCACATGTACACAGGCAGGGGTGGAATGGGCCTAAAAAAGTCATTCTTTCTCAGGATTTGTTTGTTGTTGGGTTGCATTTTTCCTATAAAGTCATGTTTGTTGTCATTTATAATCAGTAATATTACAATGTTTTTCTTAAAGTGATGGTTTATTCCAAATATAAGGTTTGGCAGTGCGATCCTCCACCATGCAGGGTTTGTCACAGTAAAGGTTATTTATAGAACCGAGACAATGTTTTTCTCCTTCACAATTCTTAATCTGTCAGATTTGATCATTTCTGTGCTATGCTATAATACCAATACATTGTCAGTGTCACTGCAGTGCTGAAAATGATACACCTCTTTAATGGTATCTGCTCTGTGGTGGTCCTGTGGGGTCCTGATCATTAAAGAACAGAGTAATAAAGTATACAGAGAATCAGTTTAACTACAGTCTGTAAGTGGAGCTCCTATGTGGTCAGTGGAGCTGATACAGTGGACAGTGTGTGCAGATACGAGGAGGCTGGTCTGTGTATGTTTCATATTCATAAGCTTCGTGATTCTGTGTGAGTCACTTACTTTCCTGGCTCTGACTTGTCGTTAAGCTTGTGCCACTCTGGCCTGAAGGACTCGTATATGCACCACAGCTGCCAGTCAAAACCTTGAGCGTACTCAGGGTACCGAGTCACCTCGAGGGTGTCAAAATGCACACTGTCGAACACCGGAGACAACACCACCGTCCTGTCGGCTTTGATTCTCACCAGCAGCGGCTCTACCCTAAAATTAAAAAAGGGTTAAAAGAAATATTAATGAATTTTGAAAGGAGCAATGACAAGAACGTTACAGCTCAATAACCAATATCAGATAATTCCCACTTGAAAGAGCCATAGAATCGAGTTCAGTACATAAAACTATCCTTCACTGTTGCGTAGCAGACTCGTTAATATTTACACCCCTAACATTTGCATACAACCACAACAACAACCAAACTGGTGGACTATGTGGCAAATCCAGTGTTCCAGGCTGTGAAGAGAATGTTAACACTTTTCATTCCTCTTCAGCAAACCCGAATAAGCAGTAAACTATTAAACTTTGTGTTGTAAACATGACGCCCTCTGGTTCCCATCACCACCAGTGTATAGAAAGAGCTGTTGAGCTTCTCTATAATAGAAATGTATGAATTACTGTTACCATAGCTCATGTACTTCAACGTGAGCATCCAGAATGGCCACAACTTCTCCAGCAGCTGCCTCCCATCCTGAAATCCGTGCTTGTGACAGACCCAGACGCTCTTTGTGTGTGACTCTCTTAATTAAACCCGGCTTCTCGTGATAAATCAAGTCAAGATATTCATCGAGCTTCTCCTTGAGATCATCTATGAAGAAAGACATGAGATTAAAAACAGACTGAGTGTTAAACTCAGCACTGAGGAGCAGCAGGCGCATCACCTCCTCTACTGTTTATGATCTTAAGACTCGTGAGTGATGTTAGACTACAGACCGTTCGTGCTGTGGTCGTCCACCAGTATGATCTCCTTGAGCAGGTGAGCAGGTGTTCTGTCTATGACGCTGCGTATGGCTCTCTTTATGACCGACAGAGCCTCATCCAGGTAGATCAGAACCACACTGACTGTGGGGAGCTCCTTCGGGTAAACCTTGCCAGCACATCTGAGTAACCACAAACACGATCATATAGAATGATAATTATGATAATTACACATTTTCATGGTTCTGCTGAGGAGGTTGTACCACCTGACATGCTAAACTAGACCATTCTAACCAAAACAACTCAAAGTAACCGCCGTCAGACGTTATGCACATGATATTATGCGCTTACAGACAAATGGTTTCAAAATGTTTTTAACTTTTAAAGTTATGTAACATTATGTAACATTATAAGCAATTATATTTACAATCTGATATGACTTACATTATCTTGACAGTTGGCTTAATTAACATATATGACAGTCATACCTCCTGACAACTTTTGGAGGCAAATATACAAATACATTCATGTGGATGAACTAAAAATAATTCTCAATAATTAGGTGTCATGCAATAATCACTTAATAATGTAAATAATGGACTTGAGCACAAAAACATCATCACATCATGTGAATAAAAGTAATCATGTAGGCACATTAAAAGATTTAAAGCCACTTTTAGCCTAAATTTAATAAACAAATAACAATATATTTTTTTAAATAAAAAATTATTCTTCTGATAAGAAAGATTCCCTAATTTGAATAATCAGCCAATAAAAAGTCAATTATATATGAAACAGATTATTATTATTATTATTATTATTATTATTATTATTAGTAGTAGTAGTAGTAGTAGTAGTAGTAGTAGTACTTTTAGAATTAGTATTATTTAAATTTTTTTCCTACTTGGGGTCTCGAGTGTCCGGCAGGCTCCTGTTTAGAGGCAGTCTGTCACTGAGGAACACGTTGTAGCCGTACTTCTCATAGAGATCCAGCGCCTCCTTCTGCTCCTCCCCTGTGAGATGGTCCCCCCACCTAGAGAACAGTTGCGATTGGGGAAACAGCTTTTTATAAACCAGCTTCTTCTCTGGCTTTGGTTCCTTCGGCGGCTCTTCTGATCCTTTTTGTTCTCTTTTCTGAATCAGTTCCAGTGACTCCACTGTGGAGAAGAGAGCAGTGTTGTTCTTCAGACTGTTAATGTGCTGCTCAGTGCTGCTAATCTAACCTGTACAGAACTTCTAGCACAGCAAAAACCTTCACTGCTCCCTTTATCCCTCTAAACATGTGTCTTAAATCCTAGTGAGTGTGTAAGTAGGCTGTCTAGGTAGCAGCTGTGTAAGTAGCAGCGTTCTCTCCTCATCTCTCCTCATAAAACAGATTACTGAGACGCTCTAGTTACAGAGAGACTGCGTCACGGCTTGTTCTCACCCACTGCAGCATGTGACCGGTGGGTTAGCTGGTTGCTAAGCTACCGGTCGGCATCCAAAACAATAGCCAGAGGCTTAAAAATCCACTAGCATACTATGATGTAAAATGCTGCCTATGTAGGAGCTCAGAAGGTATGTAGAAGGTTTTGAGACAGACCCATGATCTTCAGTTACATGTTAAAATGTGATTTAAAAGTTTAAATGTTTACTGTATTTCATGTAGATTAATAGTGTTAAAGTCATCAGAAAATACTCTTTGATTAAAAAAGTTGTCCATATTAAAAATGATGCAATCCTGGTATGGTTTCAGCCAAGCTTGAAGTTTGGGCCTTATTTTTGTTTCTATTAGTTGGTTTAGCTGTCAGTTCAGTTTCTGTACTCCTGATTGGTTGAGGGCGGAGATTAGGGGAGCAGCGGCTTCAGCAGCAGAAGAGAAACGGGGGAAAGAGAGAGAAGAGAGCGGGAAACGGCCGAGTCGGAGGAGTGTTTGTTAACCTTAAGTTGGCAAAAGTTGTGTTAGGTCCACACAGACCTAGCGTATCAGTGAGTAAACCCAGTGAGAGACATTGGGCGTCGAGTGACAGCAGTAAACGCTCTGTTTGGCCTGCAACGAGGTGTATTATTTTTTCATTTATTATCCTGCTGGCTTTTGTAAGTGTGTTAGGGATTTTGGTATAACCTATCTTTATATATTGGCGTTTTCTTTTCCTTGTTTTTTCCAAATTTTATGTTTTATATGTGCATTTAGGGTCTATTTTGTTTTCCCGAAAACAATAATTAAGACAGAGCTACTAATTTATTTTGTAATAAAATACATTTATTTTATTCTTAGTCTCATAATTTCTGGGAACATTCAACAACATATCACTCTGAGTATTTTATTAAAACAGTATCAAATACATTTATTGGGAAAATTTAGAATAAAAGAACTTGGGGCCCTGTCCTAATGTATTGAACATAGAAGGGATTATATATATATGAAACTTTGGAATAGTGAAGTTCATATTACAGTGTGAATTCCAATAGAGTGGTTTTGTACACTTAAGGTAATTAAGAGCTTAAAAATGTTAATGTGATGTGACATGTATCTGCAGAAGCTTCCAGCTATTTTATGTATTCAAAATGCGCATTTCATTAAAAATATGCAGTAAACTAATCCAGACCAGGAAGTAGGTTCAGAATTAACCTGCGTGTGGGTTTCTTCCTTGTTATGTAGAGAGAGAGAGAGAGCGCGTGCCAGCGAGCAAGCGAGAGAGACCATAAGAAAACCAATCACATCCATCCACGCCTATGATGACATTTTGTGCACGGCCCAGGTTCCCCTAGGCCAGCAACACGAGCAGCCTTCAGGCTAAGAAGGAGAACTTCTGTTTTGTCTAGGTTTAAAAGAAGAAAGTTCTTCAGCATTCAGAGTCTTGTATCTTACATCTTCTATTTTATTTAATCTGGACTTATCATCTAGTTAGTGAGGTTGGTGCTTGGAGTTAGTGTTTGTGGTGTATTCCGCAAATGTCATCTTCACTGGATGCCCGAATTTGCAGAACAGCTTAATCGCGGCCACAGTGCTTACATCACTAACTTCAGGTGAGATATGGTGATCCACGGCCAACCCTGGGCTGCTTGAACCCCTTCATGCTGCACTTGATCCATGTGAGTGCCCAGCAGCTACATTCTACTGGGAAATGGAAGACCTTCTAACTGCTTTGCAAATTCTGGCATCCAGGAAAAATACATTTGCAAGCCATGGCTAATATCTCATCTGGGCTCACAACAAATAGGGCTCTGAGTCATAATTTCAGACCCACCCAAAAAATCCTGAACGCTCCATAGTTATGTTCTACCCAGTTCACAGTCTTTCCACAGGTTTTCATCTATTATTTTCTAACATATACAATGTGATTAGAATCAAATCTGCTGTTACACTTTTAACATCATGGCTGAGTCCCAAATCGCTCCTTACTGCCTACATACACACACACTAGCTACCTCCCTGTATCTATACTCTATAATGTTCACACACAGGAGCACTTTGTAGTTCTACACTTATAGACTGTAGTTCATCTGTATACTTAGTTACCCTGTTTTTAATGGTCAGGACCTCCACAGGACCACCACAGAGCAGGTATTATTAGGGTGGTGGATCATTCTCAGTACTGCAGTGACACATATGGAAAATGCAAGGCTATAAAACGTCCTGCCTGCTTCCTGGCCAGTGCTGGTCAGTGGTTCACCTCTGCTGACCGTTGTTTACAGTGAGTTAATAGCAGTGATAATCCTGTCGTTTTGTTTCCCTCAATTCCTCAAACTGCAGATGGATTTACAAAATTCTGCTATTTAAAAACATACAAGCACTGATCTCTTATTAAGACTTGAGTTTATTACAACATGTAATATTAATAAAATAGTTTGATAGTAAACACAGGCATAAAGAGGAGAGGAAGCATTTAAAAACAGTTCCAGGATTTAATATCAGAGAATAAAATTAAAGATATCAGAGTGAACATGTGGAAAACCCAGACTTACACCCCCCAGTTCATGGTAGCCTCACAGTGTGTCTGGCCATGTAGTTGCATTATGTGCAGGCCCATAAGTGGCCACAAGGGGGCGGTCTGTAGTACAAAAATTAAACTCGCCGGGCCACTATCTAGCAGAATGTTCCGGACTCTCTCCCCTCTGATGTGACCTGGAGGCTATTGTTAAATATGTGAAATTATTCATAATTGTTTAGAATTATCATTATTAGTCTTTGTAAATCTGGCAACTGGAGAGTACCAGTTATCTCTTTACTCTCTTAAATTAAGACTTAATTAATACAAAAAGACTGGAGACAGATTGTTTTTGGTCCTCAAATATTCACCATAGAAACTGTTAAATGTGAAAAAAGAAATATTTGAATTGATAATTGTAGAAATTAATATTATTCAGTGTTTTGCATTGATTCTAAAGGCACAAAGTTGTAGGAAAACCCATTTAAAGTGCAGCATATTTACATTTACATATCATTTTCAGCATTATTACTATTATTGCTATTATTATTATTATTACTACTGTTATTATTATTGTTAGTATTACTTATTCTGTATTTATCTCTCCATGCCAGATCATCTTACTTAATAATCTCGAAATAATTTCCAGTCTACAAAGTATCTCTGCTTCCTGGTGTTCAGTAACGAGTTTGGATTCCACAGAAATCAGTAGAGTATGCTGCTATTAGGATCAAATTTCAGGTCAGATCACTACAGCAGAGTAAAAATTTAATATTAGCACATACCTTATATTACACAACATCTCCTACACTATCATAAGTAATAAATTATCATTATGTTAGTAGAAATAATAATAATAATAATAATAATAATAATAATAATAATAATAATAATAATCAAAATCATAATAATAATCATAATAATAATTGTGTGAAAAGATTTCTTTCACAGTGAGCAGTCTTGAATCAGATCAGGGTACATGAACATTCTCACCTATTTTATTGACCCGCTGCTCCATTCCATCCAGTTTCTTTAAGATGTTCTCCTCGGCCGGCCACTGTACTCGACTGCTCTCACTGGAATTCTCCTGAGGTTTGAAAAACATCACATACGACACAGCGTACAGAAAAAGTCCTAAAGTGCCGAGGAGGACCAGTCCTTTAATCACACCAAGGCCCCTCATCCTCAAACATCAGCTCCAGCAATCTGCTCTACCACTCTATCTGAGGCACCTGCACTCAGGTAACAAACACCACCACTGTAGTCAAATGAGGGCATTCCAGATGAGACACCTGGGAGTGGTTGTGACTCCACTCAACACAGTTACTGCTGGAGGTGAACAGAAAGGTATTGATGTGCTTTATTGGTTTAGGATAAAAGCATGTAAACATTTGCAGCAGCTATTTTTGTTTCTAGCTTCTTTTTCTAACTTTCCAGTTCTAACCTCACTGGTGCTGCAGGAATGGACCAGATCCTTTATACTGCTTACAAACTTTAGTTGCTTGTTGTTGATCTTCTACAGCACTAGTGTCATTTATTGCTATAAGAGATGCACAGAGTAACGTTAGTGTCAGTCCCAGTCAGTGTGAGTTACTGTGAATAGGAGGAACATAGGCTTTATGTCTTCAGCATATTATTTTAATTACATATTTGACTGCAGAAAAGCTTAATTTAATCAGAGAGGATACAAACTTGAGGATAATCTTACTTCACCTCATTCATTTTAGTCCATATGAGACGTAAATGTTAGGTTTGTTGATTGATACCCTTACCTATTACTTACTTCTTTTAAACTACAAATAAGTGAGTCTGCTTTCTGCTTACTGTTTATGTACATATCAGTGAAATACTCAATCCTTTTAGTGCAGTTGAAGTATAAAAGATGTTGTGCACTAGTTGTGTACTTAAACTCACTACTCTTACACTTAAAATATACTTAAATATACTTTCATACTAAAAGGTGGCCAATTCACTCTCAAGACATATTTAAACAGGACACATACAAGTATACCATTAGTACACTGCTACTAGTGTAGTTACATACAGTGTACTTGGGAAATGTACTTTAACTTTATTTGAGTTTACTTAATAAAATTAACTTATGTGCAAGAACAAATGACAGAGTTAATAATAACCAGAGCCGGTAAGACAACATCTGGTGTCCCCATTTTTGATAATTACAGCCAACCAAAGATATTTCTATGTGGAACATACTGCCAAATCCACACACACCTGCACACACACACACAGCCACACCCAGAAAGACAAGATCTGCTGTACACAGAACATCTGATGAAACACTTAAGACCCCAAAGTGGTAAAAGCAAAAATCATTTCCAATGATTTCTGGTAATTTTACAGTAAATCCTAATAGTTTTATATGTATGTGTACTTTAATCCTTACCTACTCTAACTCCCCACAAACACATTCACAAACTCTTACAGCATACAACCAACTTAAAATGTTTCTTAAAATGTTTGTTATTATATAATAATGTACTCAAATTATAAATATTGTAAATAGTAAAATGGTCTTTGTAGGGAACAAGTCATGGGTTAAGAACTTATATAAAAGTAAAATTAAGCTTTAATATAATTAAACATTATAACTCTAAACAGTGTAGATCTTTCCTTTAGAGAAATTACAAATAAACCCAGAGACAATATTCTCAGAAACTGGAGAAAACTGACCACAAGCATCAGAAGACAAGTTTCTAAGATAAACGGCTCACAGTACACCTTGTATTTCAGGTTAACAATGGAACATGTCTCAGCTTCAACTGTGAAGATAAGAATCTGAAACTGAATGGTGGACTGATGCAGTAGCAGTACAAATGTTGGTTAGATGGCAAAACTAGAAAAGTAGGCTTGTCTAGGACATTCAGCACCTTCTCTGCTAATTGAACATTGGGTGTGTTCTAAAATGATTCGCTGGTGTCGTACATAATAATTATATGTTCTGATTGGAGATCTGAGGAAAGTATATGAGACTAAAATATCTCACTGAAAAACTGAAACTGGAAACAGCTGTACATGGAGAAAAAGATAAGAAAGTACTTGAAGGTATTGGGTGCTTCTCTCTCTGAGCTGACAGTACAGATCACTAAGCCATCACTCTGCTCACATACACATACATGTACCATTAAGGTGCTGCATTGCTGCAGTGTTGCAACAAATGATGCTGCATGCTTTATCAAACGGCACAGCTGTGGTTGAATTGACCTTGTTGGTCAGACAGTAGCGCCAACCAGTGTTCATGGTGAAACATAGTTCTGTCTTAGGGTCAATCCAATAAAACGTTGTCTTTGTTTCTATCAGTAACTAAAAAACATTAAACACAGTCAGAGTCCATCTATTATCTTCTACTTTATGCCGCTAGTCGGGGGGCATACCTACACTTACACCTACAGGCAGGGAGGAGACAGTGCTGACCACTACACCACCATACTAACCACTACACCACCATACTAACCACTACACCACCATACTAACCACTACACCACCGTACTAACCACTACACCACCATACTAACCACTACACCACCATACTAACCACCACACCACCATACTAACCACTACACCACCATACTGACCACTACACTACCGTACTAACAACTACACCACCGTACTAACCACTACACCACCATACTAACCACTACACCACCGTACTAACCACTACACCACCATACTAACCACTACACCACCGTGCTAACCACTACACCACCATACTAACCACTACACCACCGTACTAACCACTACACCACCGTACTAACCACTACACCACAATACTAACCACTACACCACTGTACTAACCACTACACCACCGTGCTAACCACTACACCACCATACTAACCACTACACCACCATACTAACCACTACACCACCGTACTAACCACTACACCACCTTACTAACCACTACACCACCGTACTAACCACTACACCACCGTACTAACCACTACACCACCGTACTGACCACTACACCACTGTGCTTACTGCTACACCACCCTGCTAACCGCTACACCACCATGCTAGCCACTGTGCCGACCACTACAACACTGTGCTAACCGCTACACCACCATGCTAACCACTGTGCTGACTACTACAACACTGTGCTAACCGCTACACCACCATGCTAATTGCTACACTACCGGGCCTCCAGTAAAGTAAAGCAAATCCGTACATTTTCTTGCAGCATTTCTTAAGCTTCTACTGTGTCTTCCTTATGACCATTTTAGTCGGCCATCTTGTGTGCATAAATACTTTATAGGTGTGTCAGAAATCGTCTACTAGTCAGTAGGTACTGGATTAGAGTCAGTACGTACTGCTCGAGCGGTAGACTAGTAGATAATCTTGCAACAGGGCTCTGGCTCTTTGGTGGTCTGAGGGTATCTCACACCAGCTTTAAACGCGAGGTCAGTGATGAGAGCAGTGAACAGCAACGATGACCATATATACTGTAATAAACCAGCTTTAGTATAATGTGTTGTTATGGTAACAGACTAGGAGGGTTTGGGTTAACTAACGTTTATATTAACTTTAGTCAGAAAGCACTCTGAAACGTAAAGTTACTCGACTGCTACTACACTACATACGTAAAATAATAAAATATTATAAATAAAATAAATACATAAGTGAATAAATGAAAGGACACCAGCGTTAGAAGTGCTGTCAGTAGTGCAGTATGTAATGTTCCAGAGGGCGCTGTTTGGGACACAGTCTTACTGTCTAACATTAATGTTAGTCTAATCTAGTCAGGAAACTTTAATATACATTTTTTTATCATTTCATTTCAGCATCATGCCACCAAAGAAAATAATATATTTTTCTAGTTATATTTGTATGTAATCCAGACAGTGCATGTATAATTTAAAAGTTTTCTGACAGCAGTACCATGTAATGTGGAGTATCTAGTTTAGTTTGTAAAGTGATCTTTAATTGAATTTATCTAATAATTAACAGACGTGTGGACTCGAGTCACTAAACTGATGACTTGTGACTTGACTTGACAACATCACTAAAGACTTGCGACTTGACTTAGACTTTACCTTTACTGACTTGGACTTGGAATCGGACTTGAGCTTATTTTTATTATTTTATACAATAAATAAAGAAAACTTAACATAACTGATCATTTTGTATTTTATGGAGCTGTAACGATAGAGAGCTGAGCTGCGCCGCTCAGTTTATCCGTAACCTAGCAACAAGTTCTGCAGCCGATCAGGGAAAGCTTTGGGGGGTGCCAGTGTTGAATTTGTGCGGAGATGAGGAGCAACGAGCTCCCGAATATAATCCTGATGATGCCGTAGTAAATAAAAAAGACATGCAGACAAGAGACATGCAGGACACGTGGAGTTAAGATCTCAGATGGAGCTGCAACCACTTCAAACTCTGTTCCACTTCTGAGGCACAAAGAACAGGAAGTCTCTGCTCTGTATATTTCACATATAGCAGTTAGCTACATAATGATAACCAACAGCTAATGTGAAGGAAGCTCTCTCCCTCTGTTCATCCTCCTAGATCTTCCACCGTCCACTGAGAACTTCACTGAAACATTAAAGCGTTTAGGAAGCTCAGCGTCTCAGACAGGAAGTGATCCAGTAGAGCAGAACAGTACAAACACTGATCAGTCCATGCAGAGCTACTGCAGAGTCACACATGCTGTTAGAACTGAAAGACCCGTCCAGATATTAATGGTTATGGGTTTAGAATGTTAATGCTATACTAATGCCAGTTTAATATTCTACTAATCAACTGTGTCAGTTGTGTTAATACTAAAATGACATTACATCTGGTGACTTGACTAGAACTCGAAGTTTAAGACTTGGAACTTGACTCGAGACTTCCTTGTATTGACTTGGAACTTGGCTCGGGACTTGATTGACAAGACTTACTTGTTACTTGCAACTTAATGCCTTGGCCCCATGTCTGAATAATAAACAGATGTACAGATAATGTTGTATTTTGTTTATTTATTTACTGTAATTCCACAAATGTTCTACATGACTACATACAGTGATTTACTACCTTACCTACAGTGAAATCAGCTTATAGGTATTATTTAAGGGGATAGGGTGGGCTTTATATACACACATACACATATATATATACATATATATTTCATATTAGCAAATATGTCCCCCCCCAATGTCAAACACACTTCTGACGCCATTAACTGTAAACACAGTTGAAATATCACAACTTTTCACAACTACACTGACTACTTTACACTGTTCTACAAGCTGCACACTCACTACTTTACACTGTTCTACAAGCTGTACACTGACTACTTTACACTGTTCTACAAGCTATACACTGACTACTTTACACTGTTCTACAAGCTGCACACTCACTACTTTACACTGTTCTACAAGCTCTACACTGACTACTTTACACTGTTCTACAAGCTGTACACTGACTACTTTACACTGTTCTACAAGCTGTACACTAACTACTTTACACTGTTCTACAAGCTGTACACTGACTACTATACACTGTTCTACAAGCTGTACACTGACTACTTTACACTGTTCTACAAGCTGTACACTGACTACTTTACACTGTTCTACAAGCTGTACACTGACTACTTTACACTGTTCTACAAGCCGTACACTGACTACTTTACACTGTTCTACAAGCTGTACACTTACTACTTTACACTGTTCTACAAGCTGTACACTGACTACTATACACTGTTCTACAAGCTGTACACTGACTACTATACACTGTTCTACAAGCTGTACACTGACAACTGTACACTGTTCTACAAGCTGTACACTGACTACTATACACTGTTCTACAAGCTGTACACTGACTACTTTACACTGTTCTACAAGCTGTACACTGACAACTGTACACTGTTCTACAAGCTGTACACTGACTACTTTACACTGTTCTACAAGCTGTACAATGACTACTTTACACTGTTCTACAAGCTGTACACTGACAACTGTACACTGTTCTACAAGCTGTACACTGACTACTATACACTGTTCTACAAGCTGTACACTGGCTACTTTACACTGTTCTACAAGCTGTACACTGACTACTTTACACTGTTCTACAAGCTGTACAATGACTACTTTACACTGTTCTACAAGCTGTACACTGACTACTTTACACTGTTCTACAAGCTATACACTGACTACTTTACACTGTTCTACAAGCTGTACACTGACTACTAAACACTGTTCTACAAGCTGTACACTGACTACTTTACACTGTTATACAAGCTGTACATTGACTACTGTAGACTGTTCTACAAGCTGTACACTGACTACTTTAAAATGTTCTACAAGCTGTACACTGACTACTTTACACTGTTCTACAAGCTGTACACTGACTACTTTACACTGTTCTACAAGCTGTACACTGACTACTTTACACTGTTCTACAAGCTGTACACTGACTACTTTACAATGTTCTACAAGCTGTACACTGACTATTTTACACTGTTCTACAAGCTGTACACTGAATACTTTACACTGTTCTACAAGCTGTACACGGACTACTGTACACTGTGTAAAAAGTCCACCTCCACTCCACTTATTATTCTAAATTAGAAGTACCTGTTTAAGGTTGTTAGCTGCATAAAGACACCTGTCCACCCCACACAATCAGTAAGACTATAACTACTAACATGGCTAAGACCAAGGAGCTGTCCAAAGACACCAGAGACAAAATTGTAGACCTCCACAAGGCTGGAAAGGGCTACGGGGCAATTAATAAGCAGCTTGCTAAAAAAAAGGTCAACTGTTTGAGCAATTATTAGAAAACGGAAGAAGCTAAACATGACTGTCAATCTCCCTCGGTCTGGGGCTTCATGCAAGATCTCACCCCGTGGCGCATCAATGATCCTAAGAAAGGTGAGCAATCAGCCCAGAACTACATGGGAGGAGCTGGTTAATGACCTGAAGAGAGCTGCCACCACTGTTTCCAAGGTTACTGTGGGTAATACACTAAGACGTCATAGTTTAAAGTCATGCACGGCACGGAAGATTCCCCTGCTTAAATCAGCACACGTACAGGCCCGTCTTAAGTTTCCCCATGACCATTTGGATGATCCAGAGGAGTTGTGGGAAAAAGTTCTGTGGCCAAATGAGACCAAAATAGAACTTTTTGGTCTTAGTTCCACTCGCCGTGTTTGGAGGAGGAAGAATGATGAGTACCATCCCAAGAACACCATCTCTACTGTGAAGCATGGCGGTGGAAGCATCATGCTTTGGGGGTGTTGTTCTGCACCTGGGACACCTGCACTGTATTAAGGAGAGGAGGACCGGAGCCATGCATTGCGAGATTTTGGGGAACAACCTCCCTCCCTCAGTTAGAGCACTAAAGATGGGTCGAGGCTGGGTCTTTCAACATGACAATGACCCAAAGCACACCAAGTAGTGGCTCCGGAAGAAGCATATCAAGGTTCTGGAGTGGTCAAGCCAGTTTCCAGACCTAAACCCTATAGAAAATCTTTGGAGGGAGCTCAAACTCTGTGTTTCTTAGCGACAGCCCAGAAACCTGGAGAAGATCTGTGTGGAGGAATAAACCAAAATCCCTGCTGCAGTGCAAACCTGGTGAAAAACTACAGGAAATGTTTGACCTCTGTAATCGCAAACAAAGCTACTGTACCAAATATTAACATTGATATTAATTCATTGTCGTTATTTGCAGCAGTAAAACACAAATAAACTACTAAAAAAAACATATATTGTGATTTTTGGATTTTAATTTTTTTTTTAGATTGTCTCTCACAGTGGACACAGTATTTACAACAATGTGAGAGGTGTACTCACTTTTGTAAAATACTGTAATTATACTGAGAAATCTGGTCTCACAGCAGCAACTGTTCTTTAGGGGGGGCACATGGACCAAACACAAAGCACTTATGTAAGTCGCTCTGGATAAGAGCATCTGCTAAATGCCACAAATGTAAATGTAAATATAACAGCAGTCTCATAATTATGCAATCCCTTCATATCAAGCATCATTAGTAAAGAACCCTTTAGTTGTTATGACCTGCAAACCTGGTACATAACCAGACGCCAGCTGTGGCCTTGTTCGTGAGCAGTCCTAGCCCATTCCTCTTTAGCAACGACCTCCAGTTTACTTGTATTCTTTGGGTTTGTGTGCTGCAGCCACCTTCTTCAAATCCCAACAAAGATTTTCTATGGGGTTCAAGTCAGGCAACTTTTTCAAGTGGCTTTCGTAGGGGCAGGATGACAATGGACCCAGTACTCTGTTTGGAAGCAGATGTGAGGAAGGCACAATTACACAAATAAGTGGTTGTGGCTATGTTTTTAGATATTGAGAAAGTGTATGATATGCTGTGGATGGAGGGCTTGCTAATAAAATTGGATACACTAGGGATAGGAGGGAGAATGTGTAAGTGGATTATGGCTTTTTTGAGAGATAGGGCAATTCAGGTCAGGGTAGGTACTAAATTATCTAAATGCTATAGTATAGAAAATGGAACTCCTCAGGGTAGTGTTTGTAGCCCCCTGCTGTTTAACATCATGATAAACGAAACTTTCTCTGATGTAGGCACTGGTGTTTCTAAGTCCCTGTATGCAGATGATGGGGCTCTGTGGAAGAGAGATAGGAATCTGGTGGTGGAGACCTGGGCTAATAACTGGGGATTTAAGCTGTCTGTGTCCAAGACGCAGGTTATATGTTTCTCCAAACGGAAAAAGGAACATCCTCTAGATCTTAGATTATATGGGCAAAAGCTAGAACAGGTGAAGGTGGTCAGATTCCTTGGTGTGTCTATGGACTCCAAGCTAACATGGAAGACACATATCAGTAAAATTGTTGATAAATGTAAAAGTGGCCTGAATGTTCTTAAATACCTGGCAGGTTGTGACTGAGGGGCTGATTGCTCCTCACTGCTATATATTTATAGAGCCTTATTGAGATCTGTTTTAGATTATGGGTGTGTAGCATATAGATTGGCAGCTGCGTCCAATTTGAAAGTACTGGATCTAGTTCAAGCTCAGGCTCTAAGACTGTGCAGTGGGGCGGTCAAGTCATCCCCTGTTGCGTCATTACAGGTGGAAGTTGGGGAAATGCCATTAAAGTTCTGGAGGTTAGCCTTATCAGCTTATTGGGTTAATGTTAAAGGACATGAAGAGGGTCATCCTGTGTCGTCTATTGATTATATTGACCACGCTTACAATGTAGCTCAGAGCCTCGGGTGTCTGAGTACTGAGGTAATTGAGGGAAATAGGTCTGCAAAATCTGACTATATGTGATACTGTCCCAAAGTCTGTGATCCCTCCATGGATGTTCCCAGAATCTATTGTGGATACAACCTTACATGAACACTGTTACGCAGAAATTGGTAAGTCATTCGACTCTGTAATGGTTGAGCGCTACATAGGCCAGTGTTATAATGGTGTCCTGCAGATTTACACCGACGGTTCTAAACACCCCACTTTAGGTACTACAGCAGCAGCCTTTATCATTCTGGACTTCCAGGTGTTTATTGGGAAGAGACTGTCGGATAATATATCAGTATTCACTACAGAAATGGTGGCTATTTTGCTAGATTTGGCTCGATAGATTAGATTAGATTAGGCTCCACATGCAACAAGTTTCAGTTCGATCTCTGTGGGTTGGAGTTAATAGGAATGAAATGGTGGATGTGGTGGCTAAACAGTGTTTGAAACACCAGGATTGTGACCTTTCCATCCTTCTGAGTAAGGTAGAGATGAAAGTACTTATAAAGAGACATGTGCTGATGCTATGGCAGAGTGAGTGGGAGCAGGGGACTAAAGGCAGACATCTTTTTAACATTAAGCCTAGGGCTGGTTCAAGTTGTGTTATGGGGTACAGTCGGAGGTCTGAAGAGGTGATAGCGTGACTTTGGATAGGTCACACTCTATTAAATTCGTCACTACATTTAGTTCAAAAACATACTAGATACTGCACATATAGGGAGACACCTGAACATATATCATCAAATTTTATTTAATTCACTAATAACGAAGGGTCACAAGAATATGTCTTTAAAGGGTTTATTGGCATATGGTTCTGGGATGGATTTAGTTCATTAACAGGTTCTTTTGTTTTTAAAGTGTATTGGGATGTATCATTTAATTTAGGATTTATTTATTTAATTGTTTGTTGTTTGTTTGTTTAATTATTTAAACCCCCCCCCCTTTTTATTTTTATTATTATTAGTAGTAGTCATTTTTTTATCGCTGCAGTTCACTATCCCGAAGTCTTGCTTCACACTCCAGCTCAGTGGCAGTAATACACCTGTAGTTGGTCTGCCAACCGCCATAAAATCCGAAAGAAGAAGAAGAAGAGCTGCAGCTGCTACACAGAATATATCTTCACATCGTTCTGAAGTAAGTAAAAGTGACTGGAATCCAAACCTTTTTCGTTCAAACAAGGTTGACTGCACACAAACCTAATTTTAACACGGATATTGTCCAGTTTGTGCTAGCTATCTTACCTGAAAGCTATGTAAATTAGCTGTTTGCTAACTGCAGCTTTTGCACCTGACCTAACAGTATACAGTAGAGGTGGGCGGATCGATCCAAATATCAATAATATCGATACCAACGCTGGTATTGATATTGATCAATAATTGCGTAAAAAGATTGATACTCGAAGCTTTTTTTCTCCCGCAGTGCGCATATTTGTTGTGGTGTGTTAATTTTTCTTTATTGTGTTTGTTTAGCTCTCTAAGCTCAGAAGATTGTTTTAATTAGCTTTAAGTTATATTTTTTACATTCTTTATTTAAGAAAAAAACTTATTTATACTTTAATTTTCACTTATTGTTTTTATTTAGTTTAAAGCCAGAGGTGCACTGAATAGAAGATTTTTTTTATTTTTTGTATTATTTTATTGTAATGTTAGACAGAATAAGTTTGAAACTGTTCACAGTATTTGTTGTGGTGTGTTTCTTTTGTTGTATTGTGGTTTGTCAGCCCACTACCTCTGGAGATTTTGTTTTAGGTTGTTTTTACTTCAAAAAAGATTTATTTTCCTAAAGTTAATGTTAAAACTTTGTTTTGTTACTGTTGCATTGTTTCTAAACAAAAATGTTGATTGTTATAATAAAGTATTTTGTTGTCATATACAATGTTTTGCGAAATACTTTTCTAGGTCTTTTGGATCTTTTGGATCTATGAAACTTAAATATTAAAAAGTATCGGTATCGGCGATACTGGCCCTGTGTTTACTTGGTATCAGATTGATACCAAAATTCCCGGTATCGCCTACCTCTAGTATACAGCGCGAGACTGGGAGACTCTCTCACCATGGCACTCTCGTCCTGGCGACACCGCGCTGGTGAAGTTCCGTTGTAGTCTCACGTGATTAACAGATCTACATCTCTGCTAAAGTTCCGTTAAAGTTTCATGTGATGGGACAATGAATTTCAAAATAAAAATCAAGAAAAGTTTATTACACATACATGTTTAAAGGAAAACACACTTATATGTCTCATGTGTTACTTTCACCACGGAATACTACTTTTACCACTTGGCAAGGAATTTTAAGGTAAAAGTCATAAATGGCAAGTTAAAAACATTATTTATTTATTTATTTTGAGCAATTTTTCTATATTTTGAGTTCATAAAGATTTGAGGTGTTTCATTTAAACCACTGAATAAATAACTACATATAATAATTATACCTTTAGTCTTTGTGAAACACCCCACATAGCATTATAATCTTGTTGCAGGCAACTTGTGAAGAATTTTAAAAATTGCATGCACATTAACCAATGTTTTGTAGATAAAAATCAGGTAGAAATACATGAAAAAAACACAGACAAGATTTTCTATTTAAAACTTTATTTTTCCAATAGTAGCACATTTTGATGTGTATAGCAGAACATACATTATTATTTACTTAAAGTTTGTTTAGTGACACTGCACTTCCCTGTTCAAGCATTGTTCATTTCTTCACAGTTGATAAGCTTTCCCAGTTCCAGCTTCAGGCACACCTGTGGGGGGGGGGGGGTGGGGGGGGGAAGACTGTTAACAATTTCAAGAGCTCCAGCTTCTCAATTGATTAAGCATAATTACTAAATTAATTAAAGTAATATACGTCTCCCTACACAGTAATTATCTACTTAAACACTTTTATTTACTCTCACAGTCGTACGCGTTGCAGAATTTAAACCATGTGGGATGTACACTGTTCCCACTAAGCTAACACACTGCCTATTTTTTAAGGTTGTCTCTATAAAGTAACTTTATAAATATACTAGGGCTGTGTATTGACAAGAACCTGGCGATACAATACGTACAGCGGTCACGATTTAATATATCACGATATATTAAACCGCAGGAAAAGTGATTTACTGTGATTTTTTAAATCCTACTATTAAAACACACCACTATATGAACAGGTTTGTCAGTGCTTACAATAGCACTGCGCCCTTGTGCTGCTTGTTAATGTTGGAGTGGAGCTGAAAATGGATTACAACACTGCCATTTAGTGGTCAGAGGTTTAAACAAAACACGCAATGATTCACTGTCTGCCAGGAATCTGTGTATCGATAATATATTTTTGAGAATCGATACCGTATCACCAAACATAATATACCAATATTTGATATTTTCAATATTTTCTTACACCCCTAGAATATATACACTGCCAATACAAATCTACAATGTAAGATATGTTTGCTTCGCAGTATACTTTGGTATTTAGTGAGCAAAAGGGTGACACACAACAATATTGGCACAGATCTTTGGGTTATTAGATGTAGGAAGAAGAAAGAAAAAAAAACCCAATTTATTCTTTTTATATATTAAATTTCACATTATAGTTTCTTATTTAGGATGTATTAGTTCAGGTTGAGTTCATGGCTGAGGTTATATTTATTATGGATTTAATTGTGTTAGTTAATTCAGCTAATTTACAATAAGTTTAGATCGATATTGTTGTTTCTTCCTAATTAATTTATTTACTTATTTAGGGTTTTATTTGGTTTGTGCATTAAAAGGTAAGAATATTTATGTTTGCAATTGACATTTGTATTTTCTCCTATTTGGGTTGGATATTGTTGACTAACCTATTCTTCTCCTTTCTAGGTTTCCCAGGATCCTTTCACACAACCAACTCTTGAACCATCCTTGTAAATACAACAATTAAACAAATTCAATAAAGAAACAAAAATGAATAAAATGTCTGTCTTTTAACTGTACTGATATTTCACTTACTTTTTCAGGGTTTCGAATAAACAATAACAATTTACACAACACCCTTTGACATCAATAGATTTACAATAATAAACACACTAAATGTTTCCAAGAAAATTAATGAAACAAAAAAACAAGGAAGAAAAAGGAATTCTCTGCTTTTGGATTGGTCTACTGAGCAAATTACACTTTACTTGATATTTTTATCGAGCTCTCAGACAGTCCTGTCCATAAATGTTCCAGGATTAGACAAAAAAATTGGGGAAAAAAAATTGGAAAACGCAAAATCCTTGTACTTTGAGATTAATATAGTTCCTCTTCTTTTGCAATACTCAAATTGTTCTGTTCAAACGTTCAAAAACACTCGAGCAAACCAGCTCCTACAGTAACAGGAGGAACGGGTTCAGTTTTTAGCTATTAATAGGTACAAAATTCACAGTTGGCTCGCCATCTGGTGTATGCTGCGCTCACACTGGCACTGTACGATGCACATGCGGTTGTAACACGGGTAGACTAGAGAGAAGGGAAAAAAACCTGACCTGTTTTACAGGTCGAGAGAGCACAAAATATCTTAATTAACGTTCATTGCATGAGGTATTAACAGTAATTCACCACCACAGCACCAGGCGCTTCACAGCATTTACAAAATGGAGACAGAACAACAGGCTGCTAGCTGTCGGCTAGCACTGACCTAGCTCCTACTACAACACACTTTAATTAAACAGCAATATAACACCACACAGTCTTATACTGATATAACCATATAAACACGTTCAAGTTTTTAACACACTCATATACAGCATTTAAACTGAGTTTTAACTCACCAACACCAGCTCGTCTCACTCAAAACAGGACAAGTGTCGTCCTCTTTGGGTATTCGTAAACATAAGTAGTGCTGATTTTTAAACCTTAAATTTCACTAGTTTGAAAAATAAATAACAGGCTGTATCTTACAGCTTGGCCACACTCTCTTCTCCGCTCTTCCCTCTGCTCTCACCGTGCGCTCTTGAATTTTCTGCTCACCGCTGTCGGTGTTCTATCATTTCATCCTACCCATCGATCGGTCCTACCGAGGCTTATTGCGCATGCACACATGACGTTACGTCAAGATTTTGATGGTTGGCGTGTACGTGCATCATTTTTTCCTTCTTGTTTATAATGTTTTAACGTTGTTTTAATGTTAATAGTTTTCTTTAAGCTTGTTATCTAAATTCAGGGCGGCCCATTGGCCTATCTATAATATAGACAGTGGACTGAACCAATCAGGATACAGGACGAAAGCGGCCCCACCCTTTCTCTGCATGGTCCGCTGTATATCCCGCTAGTTTCAGGGTTGAGTGTTTGTGTTAAAGGAGAGGCAACATGGAGAAATCAAAGCGACAGAAAGGGGGTGTCGAGAAGTTACGTGCGAAGAGATTGAAGAGTGTCACTGTAGATGAAGAGTGTCACTGTAGATGAAGAGTGTCACTGTAGATGAAGAGTGCCACTGTAGATGAAGAGTATCACTGTAGATGAAGAGTGCCACTGTAGATGAAGAGTGTCACTGTAGATGAAGAGTGCCACTGTAGATGAAGAGTGTCACTGTAGATGAAGAGTGCCACTGTAGATGAAGAGTGCCACTGTAGATGCAAACTGTGCTAAAATCACAGACATGTTCTCTGCTTTAGCCTCCACGTCCTCTGTGACAGCAGAGCTCCAGCAACAGCAGGTTGTAGGTAAACACAGCAGCGGGCAGGCAGAGGAGCAGCCAGAGATACAGGCTTTTGACAGGGAACCCAAGAGACAGACTGAGCAGGAGTGTGTAGTACGTAAGCAGATAAGGACGTAACATTAGGATAACACAGGTACTTTGAAGTGATGGAGGTAACATTAGCTCTATTACATGAGAATGATGAGTAACCATGACCAGGTACCCCTGTTTGCCTGCATTCTGGACCAGTTCTCCCATCATGGAGCTCCTGCTGTCCAGTGCTTTGTGCAAAACTTGACCCTGTGGCCTCCAATAATCCTGTTTTCTTAATTACAAACGCTTTCTTTTCTGGACTCATCTGTCATTTCTAGTCCTACTGTACAAAACACTGAGCTGGTTCCTGCAGCTGCTCTAGTTGGACTACGAAGTTTCTAAAATACACTTTTACAAACACACCTTTTTTAGTTTTTCAGTGCAACAAAAGTCTACAAAGCCTATAACTCTCTATATAATAATCCATACAGCACTATGGCTGGAGATCTTTACTGATAACTACCTTAGAATGAGCAGAGCTGTAGCAGTTGTCATGTCCCAGCCCTGCAACATACCTCTGCAACAGCGGTCACCATAACCTGAGTACTAAGGATTTTCAGGTGTATCTCAACTCATCTGCCCTTTATCTCAAATATTTAAACCCATGTAATGTAAGTTTACCGCAAGGTCTTGTCTTCTCTTGTGGATACAATTCTGAGCGTTTTTTTCTGATTCTCTGATATACTCTGGCTTCGATCTGTTTGTGGTTTTTCGGCTTTATCCCCTTGGATATCTCCTTTGTGAAAGAAACTGGTTCACTTGTCTTAATCAATTACGAAAGTGGATTACTAGTCTTTATCAGTAATGTGAACTGGATCACTCATCTTCAGTGATTATGGAACTGGATTACTGGTCTTTAGTGATTATGGAACTGGATTACTCATCTTTAGTGATTTTGGAACTGGATTACTCGTCTTTACTTATTATGGAACTGGATTACTTGTCTTTAGTGATTTTGGAACTGGATTACTCATCTTTACTTATTATGGAACTGGATTACTCGTCTTTAGTGATTATGGAACTGGATTACTCATCTTTACTTATTATGGAACTGGATTACTCGTCTTTAGTGATTATGGAACTGGATTACTCGTCTTTAGTGATTATGGAACTGGATTACTCGTCTTTAGTAATTATGGAACTGGATTACTCATCTTTAGTGATTTTGAAACTGGATTACTCATCTTTACTTATTATGGAACTGGATTACTCATCTTTAGTGATTTTGAAACTGGATTACTCATCTTTACTTATTATGGAACTGGATTACTCGTCTTTAGTGATTATGGAACTGGATTACTCGTCTTTAGTGATTATGGAACTGGATTACTCATCTTTACTTATTATGGAACTGGATTACTCATCTTTACTTATTATGGAACTGGATTACTCGTCTTTAGTGAACATGGAACTGGATTACTCATCTTTACTTATCATGGAACTGGATTACTCGTCTTTAGTAATTATGGAACTGGATTACTCATCTTTACTTATTATGGAACTGGATTACTCATCTTTAGTGATTTTGAAACTGGATTACTCATCTTTACTTATTATGGAACTGGATTACTCGTCTTTAGTGATTATGGAACTGGATTACTCGTCTTTAGTGAACATGGAACTGGATTACTCATCTTTACTTATCATGGAACTGGATTACTCGTCTTTAGTAATTATGGAACTGGATTACTCATCTTTACTTATTATGGAACTGGATTACTCATCTTTAGTGATTTTGAAACTGGATTACTCATCTTTACTTATTATGGAACTGGATTACTCGTCTTTAGTGATTATGGAACTGGATTACTCGTCTTTAGTGATTATGGAACTGGATTACTCATCTTTACTTATTATGGAACTGGATCACTTTTCTTTAGTGATAGTAGAACTGATTATTGGTTGTTGGTCTAATAGTTGGTCTTTAGTAATGGTGAAACTTATCATTGGTCTTTAGCGATGAAGATGAACTGAAGATAAAAAATCAGAAATGATTGAAATAATCTTAACTGCTCAGATACAGTTAAACCACAGGTAGCTAAGAAGATGCCACTTAGTAATATTCTAAAAAACTGAGAAATCAGCATCTTTCCACAGTAAGAAGTCAAAAGAATTACTTTGCATGAGTTTGGATATGTAAATATATTTTATTTTGCTTTCCTGAACTTACATTTGGGTTACCATCTCATAGAGCTCTAGGGGGAAAAATGAGGATGATAAACAAATACCAGAATTTGTTTATAAACCAATTCTGAGAGTCAGTTATCAGGGACGCTATGTTCTCTTTTATTTGACTTTCAGTGGCGGTTTTACAGAGAAACACGACTGTTTACTACTTGTATTGCCCCACAGATACAGAAGTGTAATGACGAGTGTAATTAATGTCATTTAATGTAGTCCATAGTGAATATAACATACAGTTTGAGAAAACGAACAAACCAACCAGAATAAACCAAACAGAGCAACAAGCTAGGAACGATAGAGACACAGAATTACACCAAACCACAGGACACAATGCTCAACCAGGACAGGAAGAAAACAGAGGGTATAAGAAAGACACAGGAAACACGGAACACCCGGGACCGGGAGAAGACACAGTAGGAGCAGACAACCGAAACAAACATAAGCACATGGAACATGACAGAAGAGTGTAAATAAAGGCATAGACAGACATGAGAAAGGCAGAGTGTAACAACGAGCTTCTAATAGAATTTATTATGCAACTTCATGATGGTCTAGTGGTCAGTACGGTGGTGTAGCGGTTAGTACGGTGGTCTAGCAGTCAGTATGGTGGTGTAGCGGTCAGTACGGTGGTGTAGTTGTTAGTATGGTGGTGTAGTGGTTAGTACGGTGGTCTAGTGGTCAGTACGGTGGTGTAGTGGTTAGTAGGGTGGTGTAGTGGTTAGTATGGTGGTGTAGTGGTTAGTATGGTGGTCTAGTGGTCAGTACGGTGGTGTAGTGGTTAGTAGGGTGGTGTAGTGGTCAGTATGGGAGTGTAGTGGTCAGTATGGTGGTGTAGTGGTTAGTATGGTGGTGTAGTGGTTAGTACGGTGGTGTAGTGGTTAGTATGGTGGTGTAGTGGTTAGTATGGTGGTGTAGTGGTTAGTATGGTGATGTAGTGGTTAGTACGGTGGTGTAGTGGTTAGTATGGTGGTGTAGTGGTTAGTACGGTGGTGTAGTGGTTAGTAAGGTGGTGTAGTGGTTAGTACGGTGGTGTAGTGGTTAGCACGGTGGTGTAGTGGTCAGCACTGTATGTGTTGGCTATTCGATGGACCGAATACCTGTCCATGGTGTACCCCGCCTTTGCCCGATGATGCAGGGATTGGCTCCAGTGACCCAGACTAGCAGGATAAAGCAGACGATAATGGATGGATGAATAATGAATGGATGAATTTCAATGTGAATGCACAAATAGAAATACTCCAAAATAACTTCCACTGACTTGCATTAAAAGTAAGTTGTTGGTCTCATTTTGGAAACACTTCTCTTTGGACATCAATGATGTATTCCTTACTGACCTACTGCGTCTGGTGCAAAGTAAATGGAACTCATGGAAGTGAATACTTATGGCATTACAGTGTATTCACTGTGATCAGAAGTATATATATTTCTCTTTTCTTTCACTGACCCATATCACCTACACATAGCAGACTGTAGATGCTCCACAGATCCAATACAAACGGTTTTAAATGCTTTAGGGAAGCAGGAACTAGAGAGAATGGATGATGATGATCAACCCTGTCAAGGCCAGTAATATGAATACACTGTGAGATATTGCATAAGCTTAACACAAATGACCTGGTTTCCTTTTCATGGCAGGCTTGATTGCCCAAACTCAGAGAGCCCCTAAGAAAACAGGATGTGAGAAGAGGTGAAGAGAAGAGAAAGGATTTACAAAAAAGTAAATACTCAGAGAATCAGTTCCAGCACAAAAAGAACAATGAAGAGCTAGTCTGGCTGCCCTGTTCTGTAGAGTTTGAAGGTTTTTTTAGACGTTTATCAGCAGCACTTGACCAAACCACCGGGCAGTACTCCAAGTGTGATAAAACAAGTGACCGCACTACATCAGTCATAACTGATAATTGCTTGGAATTGCAATGTCGTTTCCCATTATTGACAAAATATGATCTATTTGGTCAGACCAAGATAACAAATTATCTAATCTGACTCCCAATCATTTGGTCTTAAAAACCTGCTCAACTAATAACCCATCTAGAGACAAATTAAAGTTCATTAGATTTAGCAAGTGTTCTCCTACTACCAAAAACGATGCATTTAGTTTTAGCTATGTTTAATACTGATTTATTTGATCTCACCCATTTAACAATGCTTTGTAGCTTAACATTTAAACTGTCTCTCAACTCCACCAAGGTTGGTGACGCACAGAACAAAGTAGCATCATCAGCATACATGACTACTTCAGAGTTATTTGCAACATAAGGTAAATCATTTAAAAATATAGAAAATAAAAGTGGACCTAAACAGCTCCCATGTGGAATGCCGCAAATGACTTTTTTGCTATCTGAAAAACTACCATTAAAAAAACTGCTCTGTGTTCTCTCAGAAAGATAACTCTCCATTATCTCGCATCCACTTCAAAGCTGAGGATAAGAAACATAACATTTAAGCTTGGCAATAAAGATACTACGATCTATGATCTATGACCCTGTGGGCCACAGACGTACTGCAAGGGGGCTGTAGGCAAAAAAAATCCTTTTTTTTTTGCTAAAAAAATTTTCTCCAATAAACAGATAGTTCAGCATATTTAGTTTGTTTATTTGCAAAACAAAACGTGTTTAGTTTGAGTTTGTTGATTGGTTTGGTGTAGTACAGTCATGACACGCAGCACTAGCTAGTGGATTAACTAGCTAGTTAGTTAGCTACTTCAGTCTGAGTGAAGCTGTTGTCTTGTGTACACATTATAAATAAATGGTTAAAAAGCTGGACCATCTACAAGTGAAGCAGCCGCTGTATCTCTTACTGAGAGAACCGAGAAAAGCATAAATTGAAAATAAGAAAATACAGCAGTGAGTAGCTAGCACTAGGCTTCACAAGCACAGGAACAGAAAACTAACCGCTACCGCTCTGCGCTGTGTGCTCGGAGGTCTTGGCAAATGAAGCGTTGAAGCCAGCCAAGTTACGTCGACATTTGGAGACTAAACACAGCGAGTATGTGTCTAAACCTGTAGAATTTTTTGAGAACAAACTTAAAGAAGACCAAAGCAGTAAAAAGACTCTTGAATTATCTTGCTCTGGAGCCAATAATGCTAAAGCTGTTGAGGCTTCCTACCGTGTTGCGCAGCTTATAGCAAAGGCTGGACCAAATACAGAACTAGGCTTAATGTTGAGCCAGACCTCCGTTTGCAACTTTCTGATCTTCAACCTGACATCCACCACTTGGTAGCTGGCAAACAACATCAGCCGTCTCATTAGGTGAGTGACAGAAAGTGCTGTAGATGGTTTGTTTCTTTTGTTGTATGATTATACAGTTAGTTTCACAGGTCACATGGATAGTTCACTGTATTTGGTTTTAATCGGCAATAAAAAAATATTCTGGGGGGCCGTGGAAAGTTTTGGGGTGGGTTAAGTGGGTCTTGGGTTGCTAAAGGTTGGGAACCCCTGTTCTATGACATCAAAAGCCACAGTAAAATCCAAGAGCACAGCTCCATTTAATTTCCTGTCATCAGTGTGTGTTAACCATTGATCAGTCATGTGTACCAACGCAGTGCTGGTAGAGTGCCCTGGGGGCTATTCCACGAAGTGAGCTTATGAAAGCGGCGCTTGTTTGAGTGAGCCTCGCTTGAGTTAGCCAAACAGTTCACTTCCGTCTAGTTCCACTAACCAAATCCAGATTCAACAAGTTCCCACTAATTCAAGCCAGGCTTTTGGAATCGCCGATCATGCGTGTGCACACAGTATTTAAACAGCCTCACTAATCGATATATGAAAAGTTGAGAAAAATTTTGAAAGATCTAAAAGAACGGGCAGCTTTTTTTCTCCTGCTTTACTTTTACGTCTTTTCGATGAACATAAAGACATAATTACGAGGAAAGGTGACACGCCCTGTATAAAGTTTAGAGGAGCTGCCTGGCAGAATATTGATTATTGACAGATTAAATGTGTGCACATAAAATTTAATCCATTCATTGACATTCATAAAAGTGTTATAGTAAATTATTAATATTAATAATGAATTATATCCTGATTTAGACGCAACATGACTGGAGTGAAAAGAACGTGGCAGCAGGTTAAGATTAAATATAAAAATATACTCCAGAATGGTAAGTCCAGTTTTAAATGATTAAACTACTAAGTTTTAAACTACTAAGATGGCCGCGCGCGGTGGTGCAGCAGCTTCTCACGCTCCCAGCGAAAACCCAGCTTTTAGTTATTTTTACGTCGGTTCTGACAGCGACTTCACGCGCCTTAAGCCTGTGAGTTACAGCCGAACCGAACTTTTTAAGATTAAGGACAGCTCTGCCACAAAAGTAGCAACTATGGACAGTAGTTTCAGAGCCAAGCTGGGCAGACTACAACTTCTCCGGACACCGGCGTGGCGGGTCAGAGCGGTACGAACAAAGGGCAAAAGGAAGCGATGCAGGCGAAGACTGAAGAGAGGGAAGCGGGCCGGCGTGCTAGCCAGGCTCAAGGCTAACGCCGACAGACCCCCGATTCCATCTCTCTTCCTGTCCAATGTTCGCTCTTTGGACAACAAGCTGGACCTTCTGCGGCTGAGGATGAGTGTTTCTGATGAGATGAGGAACTGCGCTGTGATCTGTCTCACGGAAACATGGCTAAACGACAGCATGCCGGACTTAGCCTTCCAGCTCGCCGGCCGGCAGCTCTTCCGCGCGGACCGCAACCAGCTGTCCGGAAAAGCACGAGGGGGCGGCTTATGCGTCTACATAAACAAAGGTTGGTGCACAAACTGTGTGATGGTAAACGCCCTATGCTCCGAGGCAACAGAACAGCTGACCGTGAAGTGTCGGCCACACTATCTGCCTCGGGAGTTTACAGCTGTGTTCGTCATTGCCGTTTACATAGCACCGGATGCTAATGCTAACAACGCACTGAAGGAGCTACATGACAACATCAGCTCGCTTCAGAACAAGCATCCGGAGGCGTTTTACGTGGTGGCGGGGGATTTTAACCACGTGAACCTGACGAACATTTTGCCGAGGTTTTACCAACACATAGACATTCCAACACGGGGAGACAACACACTCGACCGTGTTTACACCAACATCAGAGACGCGTACAGAGCCGTCCCCCACCCCCACCTCGGGCTCTCCGACCACATCTCCATTATGCTGGTCCCTGCATACCACCCCCCGCTGCGACGCTCCAGACCCACACAGAAGACCATCACTGTGTGGCCCGGTGACGCAGACGCTGTGCTGCAGGACTGTTTCGGCTGCACAGACTGGCATGTCTTTAGGGAGGCTGCTGAGAGTGAGGGGGAGCTGGATCTGGAGGATTACACATCTGCTGTCCTCGGGTACATCAGCAAGTGTGTGGAGGATGTCACCACCACAAAGACAGTGACCTGCTACCCGAACCAGAAACCCTGGCTGAATGGAGAGGTGCGTTCTCTACTGAAAGCCAGGGATGCTGCCTTCAGGTCTGGCGACGCACAGGAACTCAGGAGGGCTAGAAGAGAGCTGACCGCAGGTGTTAAGAGGGCCAAAGCTGCATATGCTCTGAAAATCCAGGGACACTTCTCCTCCCAGGATCCTAGGAGCATGTGGAGGGGAATTAAGTGCATCACAGACTATAAAACCAGAGATGCACAATGTTCCAAAGACCCCTCCCTGCCCGAGGCTCTCAACAAATTCTATGCCCGCTTTGAGGACCCTGACACCCCGCCCAGCATAAGACTCACCCCTCCACCTGGAGAAGTACCCCTCAGTGTGACACCAGCAGAGGTAAGGAGGACCCTCAGGAAGATCAACCCCCGGAAAAGTGCTGGTCCGGATAACATACCCGGACGAGTACTACGGGAGTGCGCTGATCAGATCTCCGAGGTCCTGGCAGACATTTTCAATGTCTCCCTCACCCAGGCAGCTGTTCCCACCTGCCTGAAGACCGCCACCATCATCCCGGTCCCCAAGAGCTCCACAGTGACAGGTCTGAATGACTACCGGCCGATAGCTCTCACGCCGATAGTCACTAAATGCTTTGAAAGACTGGTTATGACCCACATCAAAGCCACCATCGACGTCACTGTGGACCCACACCAGTATGCCTACAGGAGGAACCGATCCACAGACGATGCCATTTCCTCTGTGGTTCACACTGCCCTCACCCACCTGGAGCAGAAGGACTCTTATGTCCGTATGCTCTTTGTGGACTTCACTTCCGCCTTCAACACCATGATACCCCAGACACTGACAGATAAGCTCTCCTCACTTGGTCTGCGCTCTTCTCTTTGTAACTGGGTCCTGGACTTCCTGACCAACAGGCCGCAGTCTGTGAGGATCCACAACCTCTCCTCCTCCACCACAATCCTCAGCACTGGCTCCCCTCAGGGCTGTGTGTTGAGCCCCCTCTTGTTCACGCTGCTCACATATGACTGCTCACCCATCCACCCAGGCTGTCATATTGTGAAGTTTGCGGACGACACGGCAGTGGTCGGATGCATCACAAACAGTGATGAGTCTGGCTACAGACGGGAGGTAGAACACCTGGAGGGTTGGTGCAGAAAGAACAACCTCTGCATCAACATAAAGAAGACGAAGGAGATGATTGTGGACTTCAGAAGGGGCAGACATGCCCACCTCCCCCTGCATGTCGGAGGGTCTGCGGTGGAAGTGGTCTCCAGCTACAGGTACTTGGGTGTTCACCTGAGCAACAACCTCACCTGGAGCAACAACACTTCCAGCCTGGTCAGGAAGGCACATCAGCGGCTCTACTTCCTCAGGCGGTTGAGGCGAGCTGGGCTCGGGAGCTCGGTCCTCACCTCCTTCTACAGATGTGTGGTGGAGAGCGTTCTATGCTCCAGTATCAACGTGTGGCACGGAAGCTGCTCTGCTGCAGACAGGAAAGCTCTGCAGAGGGTGGTGAAGGCTGCACAGAGGTCTGTCGGAGTCAGCCTCCCCACCACCACGGACATATACACCTCCAGATGCAGGAAGAGGGCCACCTGCATCATGAAGGACCCCACTCATCCAGCACACTCACTGTTTGTCCCGCTCCCCTCAGGCAGGAGGCTGCGGAGCGTTAAGTGTAGAACGAACAGACTGAGGAACAGCTTCATTCCGGAAGCTGTAAGACTTTTAAACGCCACTTAGTGGAACCACTGCACTGACACTTTAACGACACCAGTCACTTTAATACACTCTGCTGCTACCTTCTCCATTCCTGTTTATTTTATTTTCATTTTTACATATATTTTATATATTTATGTTTATTTTATTTTCATATGTTTTATATATTTATGTTTATTTTATTTATTTAAGTACTGCTGTCTGGGTAAAACTGGGTCCTTGGGTACCACAATTTCGTTCCACCCCATGTACCACATGTGATGCGAATGACAATAAAGTTTCCTTGAATCCTTGAATCCTTGAATTAGTCTAATGTGCAGGAAAATGGAAAACACCATATTTGTGTGTATTATGAGATTAAATAACTGTATAAAATATTTCAGCAACCAGAAAGAAAACTAATACTGCTGCTACTGGTGGTGGGCCTCCTGTAGCAGCCCTCACTCCTACAGAACAGCAGACGCCCCATCATTGTAAAAATTGAGGGAGGTACAACATCTGATCCTGTGTGTCCCCATGATACACAGCCTTATGTTAAAGGTAGGTTCAGTTTTTATGCTTTTGTTCTTATAGGCTACATCGTGAAATTATTGTGTACTTGATGGCTTAAAATATTGCAGTGGAGGGGGGGGGGGTGCTGACTTTTCTGGACCCTCCTGTATTTGTCTATGATGTGAGTACCATAAACCAGCCTATTTCTTATGAGTTAACATTTAAGTGTCTAATTTTTTGTTTGCAGGGGGAGATTGCAGGACCATCCAGGATGGTACAGCAGGATGAGGACACAGTGTCTGCCTGTTCAGAAAGGCCAGCTGTAAGGAGTGTGTGTCTGAGTATCTGTCTGATCTCATGATCGAAGCTGTGTTTTAAAGGAAACGGAAGAACCGAGAGAAGACCCTCAGGCCTCCACGTCCAGAGAACACCTCTGAGAACGAGAGAGTAGTAGTTATGCAGTTCAACATGAATAAAAACTTCTCAGTCTTGACCGTACTTCTGTCTTAAAGGAATCAGAGATTCGTGAGATCTACAAGAGGTACCTGCTCCAAGACATTGAATGTAAAAAAGCAGATCTGCAATACAAAAAACTTAAAATAAGAAAGCTGGGGCTTGAAATAAAGAAAATGGAGAAAGATGTGAGTAGTTACAAAAAGCTCTCACTTTAATATGCTTGTTTTTGCAAGCTAAGTAAATTAAAGTTTCTTCTGTCCACAGGCTCAGCAAGACAATCAATAAACTTCTCCTTCAAAAAAAGGCGTGTTCTTGTTCTGTGTTAAGAATATATCCTGTGGTAATGAACAAATGCAAACAAAATATTTCATTAAGTTGGTGTTCGCATACATCTCTCTCACAGCTCTACCATCCATGTGGTCTGCAATTAAAATGTATTCTTCTCGTTTCTCCAACTGCACTCTTGGCATCGCTTCTTTCTGCAGTACTGCTACATGGTGCAAAACTGCACAGGCTGCTACAATGTCACAGGCTCTTTCAGGGGTGACTGAGATGACGCAAGCTGTTAAATCTGCTCTTTAACCCTCGTTATGCCCTCGTTTTGGAATGTGCATGATTGAACCTCCTCTCTGCATCTGTTGTAGCGTCTGCATATGGTGTAAGGAGAAAAGGTTGGCATGGGTAACCCTTATCCCCAAGCAGGGAGCCAGGAAAAGCACCTACAATTATAAGGAGCAGAGTTAAACACTGAGGCTGAATCTGCATTATGTTTGTTTGGTTGCAGTATTCTCACCTTGAGCAAACCTCTGTGCCAGTGAGGAGGCACGACATATCCTTGAATCGTGCACCGAGCCGGGCCATTTTGCCTCAATGTTGGAAAACAGATATTCCTGCAGTGCAAGTCATCTAGAACAATAGCAAAATTGAAAGTTGTTCACACCCATAAACTGACTGATATTACATGCTAATGACTTTAACGACTTAACCGCCGGAATCAAAAATAAATATATTTAAGGATATATCTGAAGATCTACTGTACCACCAAAGACAATCAAGGTACCATATGAAAGCTTAGAATCTCTACTTTTGCGCATTCAGTGCGCAGAGCGCAGAGAGAAAACGCGCCACGCAGGACGCACACAGGCACAAAACAACGGTCAAAACATTAACTATGAACCCTAAACAAAGTCCCAAACCAAAGAAAAAGATATTTTATCATGTTTAAGAGTGATTAGTAAAGCTCAAAAGGAAGAGTAACGGCGGCGATCTACTGAAATCGGGCAGCAGAGGGAGTTTTACACCAGATAAACAGCTCCAAACGATACCAAAATTTTTTCCAAGAAGATAATTTAGTTATGGACTTATAATAAACATGTAAAATATGGTAAAAATGGCCTAAAAATCATACATGACATTATTTTGTCAAGGAAAGTGAATAAACACATTTTTAGATGTGGGAGTTATAAGAATATAACATATACACATATATACATATTTTTTTGCAGTAAAATCAGCTGTTTTCATTTTGGGGAGGTTGGGGGACCTTGGACACCCCAATAGACCAGTGGGGGGGACCCCCTGTTCACTCTCTACTCCAGCTTGAATAATTTCAAATCAGTAAAAGAAATCAACTCCAATTTTTTTCTGGTGACTGTAGACACATGCAGACACACTTTTCTAAAGGAAAAAGTCTGGGGACACATAAACTCTATTTTTGGTAGGCACTAAAATTTAAATTTTAAAATAAAAATTAGAAAAGCGCCTGTTTTTTTTGTTGTTTTCAGCATATTTGGAGCATTGCAGATTAATTTCAATGCCTTTTAGTGCTTCTAGTACAAATTTGAAGGCTTTTCAGGAACATTACATCTTGAAAATTACACTAATTTATGCAGTGTTTCAGTGAAAAGCTTCAAGATTTGGGTATGAATTTTCAGGCAGAAATTGGTAAAAAGGGGGGGGGGGTTAAGAGGTCAAAATTAATCTGTTGCTAGGCATGTACCTGTACATTGATGCTGTGAAATGATTTTCGATTCACATAGTCTGCCTCAGTGGGTCCAGATGGAGTCTTTATCCGGATGTGAGTGCAGTCTGTAACATTTGGGAATCCTGGAGAACTAAATGTATTTTTAGCCTGAAATAGTTTATCAAGATGAATACAAAGCACTTCGGTAAGTGCTCTGTATAAGAGTGTCTGTTGAATAATGTTAATGTAAATTAAACTCCAAGTTACTGATCAAACCGCGCCGCTGGCAAAGAAGCGCAAAGCGATACAGAGCGTTTGGGGTTTGGTAAGAGCTGTACTACGTCTAGTTGTCTTTTCAATATATGGCCCCAATAATTTACAAAGATATACAACACTGTGTTATCTGAATCTGTAGTGCTCAAATAAGTAGTCATCCGGAAAACCCAGTAGATCTGTCCCGACCTGGAATGACCTTGGAGCTGGTAGCTAAATGCTCTGTGCACTACACGTGCTCCCTCATCTACTGGATTTTCTACAAATGGGTATGCCATTGTCAATCAGAGCCAACAGCCTTTACTGTTAGCTGCTCTTTTTTTATAGACTACATTTTGGATTATTTGTATCACCTGTATGCAGGTCTTGGTAAGGTAGTTGTCTGTATCCATTTACTAATGCACCATTAGGTTGACCAAACATTTACATCATTTATATTGAACAAATCTGAACATATGTGATTGCGGAGTGATAAGATTTGTATAAACTCATGTATGAATTTGAACACAAAAGAGGAAGTATGGGGATAAAAATATATCTAAAAGTAACTTCACCTAAAGTACACAGGGGCAAAGAATTGTATTTTTTGCGATATAGAGTTTATGCTAATATATCTTTGTGGACCATAACTTTGATTAGACACTGTATTCCATTTTACACTGATCTGAATTTGTTTAATTTAACCAATAAAGTAAAATGTGCAGAAACCTCACTGATTATCAATGAATATGTACTCTGAAGATCCAAATATAAATTGCTTTTGGAAATATAATTATTACATTTTAATAATAGTAATCTGCAATCCTTCCAAACTAATACTTAAGTACAGTACTCAATTAAATGTATAAAGATATGATATATATATGATATTATATAATGTACTATGATATGATATGCTACATCCACAGCAATCTATTCGCTAGAACTGCGGCGGAACGTTGTTCCTCAATTTTGTTTCCCGACCGATGAGACTATGACATCACACAGCTCAGCCAAGAGAAGCGGTTCAGCTAAGATAATTATCAACTCTAGCCTGGCACCGAGCAGGTTTGTACAAACGTATATGTTGCTGTGGTAACTGAGCGAGGCTTAAGTCTAGCCTCTTTCGTGGAACCGAATTTGAGCAAAATGAGCCAGGCTTGTCTTAAAAAGCCTGGCTTACTGAGTTAGCTCGCTACGTGAAATAGCCCCCAGGTCTATATGCATGCTGTGCAGTTGTAATCAGTCCATTTCTACTAAAATAAGCTAGAATTTGATTAAAAACTATCTTCTCCATTAACTTGCTAAGAACTGGTGGTATAATTTTAGACTCCTTCCTTATTTTTGGAAAGACCCCACCAAGTAAACATCTTTTAAAAATATGACATATTGGTTTGGAGAGTAACCTAGCAACAAGTTTAAAAAAAAATCATCTAGGTTATCTGTGAACTGAACTGTGAACAGAAACTGTGCCTTCAGAAACTGAGACCAACAACTCTTCAACTGTATTTTGAGTAAAAAATTCAATTAATCAAATGCAAAACAACAAGTTTTCTCACTCATAATACTGTTAACAAAATTTTATGTGAGATTGGCATCATCAAATTGCATACATGATCTTAGACTATCAACCTTGCTGATAAAAAATTGTTAAAATAATTAGCTATGTCATACGGTAATGAACTGACCTGAACATTCAACGTAGGTTTTAGAATTGTGCGACTTCTTACATAAAATCTCATTTAAAACTTTCTAAAGTTCTGTTCTAAATATTCTTTCTTTTTAATATAATTTTAGTATCTTAGTAACTTTGTCTCTTAACTTACAGTAATAATTCCTATCTAAACAGCTTCCTGATTCATTAGTGGCTGCCTTAGTTTTGTCCCTTTTAAGCATTAGTGATCTTAATTCATCATCAATCCATGGTGCATTTCTTCCTTTTACCGACCTTTTACTAAGTGGAGCTTGTACATCTACCAATCAAATTTATCCATAGACAATATCAGAGCCATATTTGCATCATCTTTCTGACAAACATCAGACCAATCTAAATTGTTAACTTCATTTACAAATAAGTCAGCATTAAATGAACACACTGACGTATGTAAAAGCACTACTTACTCTATTCATACTGTTTAATATTTAATAATAAAGTGTAAAAGCACTACTTACTCTATTCATACTGTTTAATATTTAATAATAAAGTGTAAAAGCACTACTTACTCTATTAATACTGTTTAATATTTAATAATAAAGTGTAAAAGCACTACTTACTCTATTCATACTGTTTAATATTTAATAATAAAGTGTAAAAGCACTACTTACTCTATTCATACTGTTTAATATTTAATAATAAAGTGTAAAAGCACTACTTACTCTATTCATACTGTTTAATATTTAATAATAAAGTGTTTTACTAAGTAAATAAAAGCTTCCCGTCTGGAAAATATATTGCAATATATACGGATCCTTTCCTGAGCTGCAGAGGGACACACAACCGAGGTCGTGAACCGCGAAGGAACACAGGACTGGCATTAATTCAAAATCAGCGCGAGGACCGACCAACAGACACTAACGGACAGTACCAGAGCTCTGACTCAGCAAAGGTAATAAATGTGTTTTTGTACATGTTTGTTTTGTATATGTTGGACAGTGCTGGGAATGTATTTGTGTTTTGTGATTCTACATTTTTACATTAGCTTTTTTATTAGAGATGGGCCGATCAGCGTTTTTGATGCCGATTCCGATCGCCGATCACCTTTCAGCACGATTGGCCAATAGCCGATTAGCACAAGTAAGTCATGAAACCTGGTCTAAACTGGTTTATTACCATTTTTAACAAGCTCATATGAAACAGTATAATATTTGTAACTAAATTAGAAGTTGGTCTATGTGGGAGTAAACCGCTTGATAAGCTCCAGAAGAGCCTCATCTGAAAAGTATCTCTACTAGGAACAGCAGAGCGTGGATCCAGGTGGAACATTAAGCAGCAGAATGAACGTCTTTCACAGCCGAGAAGAGCTGCTTATCTAGAACTATAAACTCAATCACTCTGGCTGTGGTTCTTCAGCTCTCTGGCTGTTTCTGCTGCTGTTCTGTTCGTACCGGTCAGATCTGGTCTGTAGGTGTTCTGGGTTATTAGTTTTGTGTTAGCTGTGTGTGTTCTAGCTCTGCTGTTTACTGATACTCACTGTATTCAGCTGTGTGGTGTCTCTGAAGTGTGTATCAGATTAGTGTTAAATGTCTTTGTTTTGGTTCCCGTGAGAGACGCTGATGTTACTAATTTTACAGATGTTATAAACTGTCCTGGATGAGACTCACACACACAGACAGACAACGTTTTCTTTCTTCTTGCGACGTCACTGCTTTAGTCCGTCTGTGGAAAATGAAAAGGTATGTATTTCCACGTAGTGGTTCAGATAGGAATTGCAGGGAGCTGGCTGGAGGTCTCCTCTTCCTGGATGAAAAGCTAGTGGGAAAAACAGAAATTAGGCTCATTTGTTTAACAGCATCGATCGACTAAATTCGGAGAAATATCGGCCGATTACCGATCACATATTTTGATTAAAAATCAGCCGTTACCGATACATGGGCGATCGATCCTTCCATCTCTACTTTTTATAGTCAGAGTAGAATTAGTTCAGCTAGCAATGTTAGTTAGCCAACGCTAGCTAGCTACCAAGCGGAACAAATGCTGAGAACTCGTTTTGCTTCTCAAACGCACTGCTACGTGTTTTTAGTAAAATGAACTTATTCCTATAACAAATCAAGAGTCGTGTTTTATGTTGAGCAGAAATTTAACTCCGGACCACATGCTAAAAAACTTGTTGTTTGAAAATTGCAGTTCCACCTTAAATAGCGCTGCAGTTAGTCTAGCCCTTCAGGTAACTGAGTCACTCAGGCACAGTTTAAGGTGAAACGGGAGAATAAAAAAAGAAGCTGGTAAATGCCCTTGTCTGAAAATGTTTTCAGCATTAAAATGACAATTAGGATGTCTTGATAGTATAAAGCTGTGTATTGGGAGAATGTAAGTGATCATGAAACTGAGTCTGAAATAAATTAACAATAAAAATGCCATTAAACACTGGACTCAGAGTTACTATGCTGTGCTAATGATATGCACCTTTTCACTAGGAGCTCTAGATGGTAAGACAGACAGTTTGAACACCTGAAAGCCAGCCCTGTCGCTTCCATTCAAGGTGGGTTACATTTAAGTCAAAATTTGTCTTTTACAGGTTTGGAATAATTTAATGCAGTATATTTTAGATAACACAGGTTTGTATTTAATAGGTTATAACTACAGCCTAGTTCTGTAGACAAAAGGATCTAACAGCAACATCATGCAAGCCTACTTTAGTGCTGTTCAGTTTAACTAGTTTTGCTTCGCTAATGCAACTCTTTTGTAAAATGAAGCAAGTTATGAAGCAGTTTAGTTTATTGTATGATGTTAAAGTGTGTTTGTTGTTCAGTCCCTCTCCAGTTGATCTGTGACCTGTGCATCTGTGACTCCTTCATTGGGTTACCTGATCAGGCCTGTTGCATCCACCAGACAAGGTGAGTTACATTTAAATGAGTAAATTATTATTTATTACAGGTTAAGATTTATCTAATGCATATTGGATTATATTTTGTATTGCATAGGTTACACAGCATAGTTTATTGTTTATTACATGTTGGAGCCACAAAGTACTGAATGAATGCATTCTAAGTTGTTCTCTGCTGTTTTATATAGAAGATTAAATCACTTAAATACTTAAGTGATATTTTATTAGACTTTACACTGACCTTGCAGGGCAAATTTGGATACAGTTCTGTACACATACTGCCGGACATCTGATTATTCTGTGTCATGCATGTATTGAGTTTTGTCTAATTTATTTTCATTTTTCCTCTTTTCCCATCAGAAGCCACAAAGAAAAGGCATCTGCACCTTTCCAAAGGGCAGCTTGGAACAGTTGTTAATTAAAAACTTGCTGAAATGAGATTTAGAAACAAAACTGCATATAAACATTCTGTCTTGTCACATACTAAATTACATGTATATTGAAAGCAAAACAGTTGATTTACAATTTGTTGTAGTGCCTTTGTTGTATCACTTCATTCCTTTTTCCTTTTTTCTAAATAGATATATTTTAAAGTTGAAAAGACATTTAAAAACAAATCTGTTTAGAAACATTTTATTCTGTCATAAATTACCAGTGCAATTTCTTTCCTGAAATCTTATAAACAAACCTATTGCTTTACAGTCTGTAGCTCTGCCTTTATTTCTCTTAAAATACTATGTTCTATAGCAAATATCTGTAAATATATTTGTGTGACATACATTTATACATATATTTGTGTGACATACATTTATACATATATTTGAGTGACATACATTTATACATATATTTGTGTGACATACATTTATACATATATTTGTGTGACATACATTTATACATATATTTGAGTGACATATTTGTGTGACATACATGTATACATATATTTGTGTGACATACATTTATACATATATTTGTGTGACATACATTTATACATATATTTGAGTGACATACATTTATACATATATTTGAGTGACATATTTGTGTGACATATATTTATACATATATTTGTGTGACATACATTTATACATATATTTGTGTGACATACATTTATACATATATTTGAGTGACATAGATTTATACATATATTTGAGTGACATACATTCATACATATATTTGAGTGACATACATTTATACATATATTTGAGTGACATACATTCATACATATATTTGTGTGACATACATTTATACATATATTTGTGTGACATACATATATTTGAGTGACATATATTTGTGTGAAAAACATTTATACATATATTTGTGTGACATACATTTATACATATATTTGAGTGACATATATTTGTGTGACAAACATTTATACATATATTTGTGTGACATACATTTATACATATATTTGTGTGACATACATTTATACATATATTTGAGTGACATATATTTGTGTGACAAACATTTATACATATATTTGAGTGACATACATTTATACATATATTTGAGTGACATATATTTGTGTGACAAACATTTATACATATATTTGTGTGACATACATTTATACATATATTTGTGTGACATACATTTATACATATATTTGAGTGACATATATTTGTGTGACAAACATTTATACATATATTTGAGTGACATACATTTATACATATATTTGAGTGACATATTTGTGTGACATACATGTATACATATATTTGTGTGACATACATTTATACATATATTTGTGTGACATACATTTATACATATATTTGAGTGACATACATTTATACATATATTTGAGTGACATACATTTATACATATATTTGAGTGACATATTTGTGTGACATATATTTATACATATATTTGTGTGACATACATTTATACATATATTTGAGTGACATACATTTATACATATATTTGAGTGACATATTTGTGTGACATATATTTATACATATATTTGTGTGACATACATTTATACATATATTTGTGTGACATACATTTATACATATATTTGAGTGACATAGATTTATACATATATTTGAGTGACATACATTCATACATATATTTGTGTGACATACATTTATACATATATTTGTGTGACATACATTTATACATATATTTGAGTGACATATATTTGTGTGACAAACATTTATACATATATTTGTGTGACATACATTTATACATATATTTGAGTGACATACATTTATACATATATTTGAGTGACATATTTGTGTGACATATATTTATACATATATTTGTGTGACATACATTTATACATATATTTGTGTGACATACATTTATACATATATTTGAGTGACATAGATTTATACATATATTTGAGTGACATACATTCATACATATATTTGTGTGACATACATTTATACATATATTTGAGTGACATACATTTATACATATATTTGAGTGACATACATTCATACATATATTTGTGTGACATACATTTATACATATATTTGTGTGAAATACATATATTTGAGTGACATATATTTGTGTGAAAAACATTTATACATATATTTGTGTGACATACATTTATACATATATTTGAGTGACATATATTTGTGTGACAAACATTTATACATATATTTGTGTGACATACATTTATACATATATTTGAATGACATACATTTATACATATATTTGAGTGACATACATTCATACATATATTTGTGTGACATACATTTATACATATATTTGTGTGACATACATTTATACATATATTTGAGTGACATATATTTGTGTGACAAACATTTTTACATATATTTGTGTGACATACATTTATACATATATTTGAGTGACATATATTTGTGTGACAAACATTTATACATATATTTGTGTGACACATTTATACATATATTTGAGTGACATATTTGTGTGACAAACATTTATACATATATTTGAGTGACATATTTGTGTGACATATATTTATACATATGTTTGAGTGACATACATTTATACATATATTTGAGTGACATACATTCATACATATATTTATGTGACATACATTTATACATATATTTGTGTGACATACATTTATACATATATTATAGTGACACATATTTGTGTGACAAACATTTATACATATATTTGTGTGACATACATTTATACATATATTTGAGTGACATACATTTATACATATATTTGAGTGACATATTTGTGTGACATATATTTGTGTGACATACATTTATACATATATTTGAGTGACATACATTTATACATATATTTGAGTGACATACATTCATACATATATTTGTGTGACATACATTTATACATATATTTGTGTGACATACATTTATACATATATTTGAGTGACATATATTTGTGTGAAAAACATTTATACATATATTTGTGTGACATACATTTATACATATATTTGAGTGACATATATTTGTGTGACAAACATTTATACATATATTTGTGTGACACATTTATACATATATTTGTGTGACATACATTTATACATATATTTGAGTGACATATATTTGTGTGACAAACATTTATACATATATTTGTGTGACATACATTTATGCATATATTTTAGTGACATATTTGTGTGACATACGTTTATACATATATTTGAGTGACATACATTTATACATATATTTGAGTGACACATTTATACATATATTTGAGTGACATATTTGTGTGACATACATTTATACATATATTTGAGTGACATATATTTGTGACATACATTTATACATATATTTGTGTGACATATATTTATACATATATTTGTGTGGCATACATTTATACATATATTTGTGTGACATACATTTATACATATATTTGAGTGACATATTTGTGTGACATACATTTATACATATATTTGTGTGACATATATTTAAGTGACATACATTTATACATATATTTGAGTGACATATTTGTGTGACATACATTTATACATATATATGTGTGACATATATTTGTGTGACATACATTTATACATATATATGTGTGACATACATTTATACATATATTTGTGTGACATACATTTATACATATATTTGAGCGACATATTTTTTGGGCCAATTTCGAAAATTTCTAAATATATTTATACTCTTGCTATTTATAATGTGTGCTTTGTGTTGCTATGACACTTTATTATTCTTCTTTTATGTGTTGACGCCTACAAATAAACTGTGGTAAAGTCTTGCCCTACTCCGACACCGCTGGTTCCTAAATAGATTAGTTAGTTCATGTGTTTTACCAAAATTGTCTTGATGTCGCAGCAATGCAGCGACGATTAATATGACGTTTCTGTTTTAAATTGTGCGTCCGATGTGCAGATCACACACATGCGACGTTCGAAAACAGAATGCGATGTTTGTACGTTACACTGATATAAATACGACGTCCCGGGGACGTACCTGTCTGGGTCATCACTAGTCAACGGTCACGTCTGTATTGTAGCCTGCACTGGTTGAGGCCGTAATAGATCTGAGTAAAAAAATGGTGTTATATAGATGCAGATGCCGTTATAATTCTTAGACCAATTAAGAAAAACAAAGTTTGATGCCACTGGGCTCTATTAGCTAACCAACTACTAAACCACTGCCAAAAGCCAAACTGCTCCTTTGTGGATCTCCTTGATGAACTATTAGGTGTTATAATGTGTTTCTTGCTATGAACCCACATCTCTGTTCCTTCTCAGTCAGACAAGGGCTGGAAAGTTAGCTAGCTGTCTAGGTAAGGCAAGCTATCTACCTAAGGCAAGTTATCTAGCTAAGGCTAGCTGTCTTTAAAATAGCATGGGCTGTCCTGGGGACACGAATGCCAAAGTCACTGCAATGTTTGTTTTTTCAACTGTAACCAGAATTGTGCAGATGAAAGAATGTGGATGGCTGGACTGGCTGCTGCCAAAAAAAACTATCTCTACTGACAACCCCCTCATTGTTTGAGTTGGTGACAATGGATCCTTTTTAGTGCAGACATCATCAACCTGGAACCTTTGTCTGCTCGTATTCATGGTGCTAAGGGAGACACAGTAGAAGCTTGGAAAATTGCTGCAAGAAAATTGTCTGATTTGCTTCGAAACTGTAATAGTTTTTTTTTATTGTATTTTATTTACTGTTATTAATTATTTTGTTTTTATATGTTACTTACTGGAGGCACGGTGGTGTAGTGGTCAGTATGGTGGTGTAGTGGTTAGTATGGTGGTGTAGTGGTTAGTAAGGTGGTGTAGTGGTTAGTACGGTGGTGTAGTGGTTAGTACGGTGGTGTAGTGGTTAATATGGTGGTGTAGAGGGTAGTACGGTGGTGTAGTGGTTAGTACGGTGGTGTAGTGGTGAGTACGGTGGTGTAGTGGTGAGTATGGTGGTGTAGTGGTTAGTATGGTGGTGTAGAGGGTAGTACGGTGGTGTAGTGGTTAGTACGGTGGTGTAGTGGTTAGTATGGTGGTGTAGTGGTTAGTATAGTGGTGTAGTGGTTAGTATGGTGGTGTAGTGGTTAGTATGATGGTGTAGTGGTTAGTACGGTGGTGTAGTGGTTAGTATGGTGGTGTAATGGTTAGTATGGTGGTGTAGTGGTTAATAAGGTGGTGTAGTGGTTAATAAGGTGGTGTAGTGGTTAGTACGGTGGTGTAGTGGTTAGTAAGGTGGTGTAGTGGTTGATAAGGTGGTGTAGTGGTTAGTATGGTGGTGTAGTGGTTAGTACGGTGGTGTAGTGGTTAGTACGGTGGTGTAGTGGTAAGTATGGTGGTGTAGTGGTTAGTATGGTGGTGTAGTGGTCAGTGCGGTGGTGTAGTGGTCAGTACGGTGGTGTAGTGGTCAGTACGGTGGTGTAGTGGTTAGTATGGTGGTGTAGTGGTTAGTATGGTGGTGTAGTGGTTAGTACGGTGGTGTAGAGGTTAGTATGGTGGTGTAGAGGTTAGTATGGTGGTGTAGTGGTCAGTACGGTGGTGTAGTGGTTAATATGGTGGTGTAGTGGTTAGTATGGTGGTGTAGTGGTTAGTATGGTGGTGTAGTAGTTAGTATGGTGGTGTAGTGGTTAGTATGGTGGTGTAGTGGTTAGTATGGTGGTGTAGTGGTTAGTATGGTGGTGTAGTGGTTAGCAGCATAAAACAGAAGATAATGGACGGATGGATGTTTAAAAATTTTTTGGATTAGATTTAACTTTATTGTCATTGTGCAGAGTACAGGTACAAAGCCAATAAAATGCAGTTAGCATCCAACCAGAAGTTCAAAATAAATTATTATTTACAAAAAGTGCAAAACAGAAATGACCAACAATTTGAGGTTATTGTACATGTGGATTGGGCGACGGGGCGGAAATCATTCAGGGCAGAAGCAGTCAAATGTTTCGGCACAGGCACAATGGTGGCGGTCTTAAAGATGGTTGGGACGACCGCCTTGGCCAGCGACAGATTGAAAATGTTGGTGAAGATCCAAACCAGCTGCTCAGCACAAGCTTTAAGCACACGGCCAGGTACTCCATCTGGGCCTGCTGCCTTGCGAGCATTCACCCTGTGCAGAGTGTGGCAGACGTCTGTGGTGGACTGCTCACCTGGTGGTAGGTCCATCTTGGAGAAGATCACCTTATTCCCTCGATCGAAGCCAACATAAAACTGGTTTAGCTCATCAGACAGTGAGGCACCGTTGGTGTGGGGAGCAGTGCTCGACGGCTTGTAGTCAGTTATTGTGCGTGTGCCTTGCCACATACGTCGAAGGTCAGAGGAGTTGAAGTGCTCTTCAATCCACTGATTGTAGCAGTGTTTAGCCTTGGAGATGCCTCTTCTGAGGTTGGCTCTGGCTAGGCTATAAGCCTCTTTGTCACTAGATCTGTAGGCAGCATCTCTTGCCTTAAGCAGAATGCAAACCTCTCTGTTCATCCAAGGCTTCTGATTTGGGAAGATTTGTCACTCCGTCCACACAGCTGTTAATATGTTTCAGGACAGAGTTTGTGTAAATGTCCATGTTTGTGTGTGAGTCTGTGGAGGCTTGGGCTGCAAATACACTCTAATCAGTGAGCTGGAGCTGGTGCTGAAGGGATGAATCAGCCTCTTCCCTCCAGATCTTGACAGACCTTGTTGTGGGTCTCACACGTTTGATGACTGGTGTGTACATGGGAAGCAATAACAAAGAAAGGTGGTCAGATTGCCCCAGGTGGGATAGCGGTGTAGCTTTATAGGCATCAGCCACACTGGTGTAAACATGATCCGAAGATTTCCTCCCCTTGTTGTGCAGGAGACATTCTGGTAAAACTTTGGAAGTCCAGATCTCAGATTGGAGTTAGGTTGGTTAGCGACAATAAAGGCTCAGTCCATGTGCCTCGTTTGCAGTTTGCTAATAGCAGCACAAAGGTCTTTCCTAGCCACATTAGCATTAGCATCAGGAGGAACATTAACTGGAGCAGCAACGTCTCTCATGGCTCTCGTGGGATGTAGAAAGGTCTGCACTTAATAATCTGGAACTCCAGATCAGCAGAGCAGTGGGTGTCCATGCACCATGTTTTGTTTACATACATGCAAACACCACCGCTGCGGCTTTTGCCCGAAGCTCTAGCTGACCTGAAAACAATGCGACCTTCCAGTTCCACCACGCTGTTAGCAACATCGCTGCTAAGCTATGTTTCCGAAAAAATCATGAGACTGCAGTCCATGAGCCTTCTCTGTGTGAGGATCCAGATCTTTAGTTCGTCCAACTTCGTCTGACCGAACATTGGTGAGGAAAATGCTAGGTAGCGCCAGACGAAATAGGTTTAGCCTTAGCTTAGCACTCCGTCCTCCACGCTTGCCCCATCTTGGTTTACGGTCACATCAGCCAGTCGGGATGAATGGCTCGGCTAGCCTCGGTGTCCTGGTTAGCTCTGTAGGTAGCTGGTTGAAGTTGAAAGGATGATCCAGAACGATGTTTTTGGAGTGGTGAATAATCTCAAGCAGGGTTTGTCTGTTGTATCAGTGATTTACACCAATGATTCGAGCGAGATATGCAGGAGATAACCACTATTTTGCTAAAACTGGAGAGACGCTGAGCCTCGCGTTGTGCATGCAACTGATATGTGTTCTGTGGGGGGGTGTGGGGGGGGTATTTCTTTGTATGATTAGTAGTAATGCATATGGAATGCTTTCTAAAATGAAAATAAACATTAGATCAGATGTTTTCTTTCTTATGTTTCTGATGAATTCAATATACTTGCAGGGTGTGTGTTGACTGAATTTTACTTCAGCAGGCAGATATAAAATAATCCAGGTGAATGTTATAACTAATAGACAGACAGAGTGGGACGCCCAGCAGCAGCTTTTTGCTTTTAACATTTTATGGTCTTCAGTGTTTCGTTAGATGTTCTGTGTACAGTAGATCTTGTCTTTCTGGGTGTGGCTGTGTGTGTGCATGTGTTTGGAGTACGTTCCAGATAGAAATATCTTTGGTTGGCTGAAAAACAGAGACACCAGACAGATGTCGTCTTACCGGCTCTGGTTATTATTAACTCTGTCATTTGTTCTTAGACATAAGTTCATTATCTTAAGTAAAGTACTTAAGTAAAGTTAAAGTATATTTCTCAAGTACACTGCATGTAACTACACTAGTAGCAGTGTACTAATGGTATACTTGTATGTGTCCTGTTTAAATATGTCTTCAGACTAAATTGGCCATCTTTTAGTATGAAAGTATATTTAAGTGTATTTAAATTGTAAGAGTAGTGAGTTTAAGTACACAACTAGTACCCAACATCTTTTATACTTCAACTGCACTAAAAGTAAATTCATAAATCTAGTGTTAACTGGCTTTCGGTCTTCTTCAAAAAGGAGACTTACTTATTTGTAGTTTAACAGAAGTAATTACTAGCATGCTTAATTAAGCCTCTTTTTTTGGTAAGGGTATCGATCAACAAACCTAACATTTACCTCTCATTTACGTCTCATATGGACTAAAATGAATGAGGTGAAGTAAGATTATCCTCAAGTTTGTATCCTCTCTAAATTTAATTAAGCTTATTGGCAGTCAAATATTTCATTAAAATAATATATGCTGTGGACATAAAGCTTATGTTCACCTGTGAGAAAGACACTGCTGGCAAATGAGCTGCTGACTGGGACTGACACTAACGTTACTCTGTATAGGAATAAATGACTCTAGCGCTATAGAAGATCAACAACAAGCAACTAAAGTTTATAAGCAGTGTAAATGATCTGGTCCATTCCTGCAGCACCAGTGAGGTTAGAACTGGAAAGTTAGAAAAAGAAGCTAGAAACAAAATGAGCTGCTGCAAATGATTACAAACTTTCTTCTTAAACCAATAAAGCACATCAATACCTTTCTGTTCACCTCCAGCAGTAACTGTGTTGAGTGAAGTCACAACCACTCCCAGGTGTCTTATTTGGAGTGTCCTCCTTGGACTACAGTGGTGGTGTTTGTTACCTGAGCGCAGGTGCCTCAGATAGAGTGGTAGAGCAGATTGCTGGAGCTGATGTTTGAGGATGAGGGGCCGTGGTGTGATTAAAGGACTGGGCTTCCTCTGCACTTTAGGACTTTTTCTGTACGCTGTGTCGTATGTGGTGTTTTTCAAACCTCAGGAGAATTCCAGTGAGAGCAGTCGAGTACAGTGGCCGGCCGAGGAGAACATCTTAAAGAAACTGGATGGAATGGAGCAACGGGTCAATAAGATATGTGAGAATGTTCATGCACCCTGATCTGATTCAAGACTGCTCACTGTGAGAGATTATTATTATTATTATTATTATTATTATTATTATTTCTCACATAATAATGTCAAGTGAAGGAGATGTTGTGTATGCCTCAACTGACCAGCCTTTTCTCTAAAAACATAATAGATTTGGAAATATGAGATAAATGATGATGTTCTAAAAGTTATTCACTCATTTTAGCATTGTTTTTATCATCTGTGAATTGATCAGTAATTTCTCCTTTTATGGCTTTATTAGTCTGGAAGTTAATTTGTACTTAATTCATACTTAAAAAACACTTAATAAACATATAGTAATCATATATTGTTTTAAAAATATACTTTTAATTAATCATTAGATCTAAATGACCCCAGTTTCTTTTACGCTGTCTTTTAGTTTGTTGTTGTGCATCTGTACATGTACCTGTCTTGACTGACTAGAGCATCCACTTTGTCTTCTGTTCTTTAGTGTATACATTATACGCTACAACTCAAAATGTACAGCAATTTGGGAAATGTTAGCTAATATTGAATTATTACTCTGCTGTAGTGATCTGACCTGAAATTTGATCCTAATAGCAGCATACTCTACTGATTTCTGTGGAATCCAAACTCGTTACTGAACACCAGGAAGCAGAGATACTTTATAGACTGGAAATTATTTCGAGATGTTAAGTAAGATGTCTGTTAAGTAAAATGATCTGGCATGGAGAGATAAATTCAGAATAAGTAATAATAACAATAATAATAATAGTAGTAATAATAATAATAATAATAATAATAATAATAGCAATAATAGTAATAATGCTGAAAATGATATGTAAATGTAAATAAGCTGCACTTTAAAGGGTTTTTCCTACAACTTGGTGCCTTTTAAATCAATGCAAAACTCGAAATAATACCAATTTCTACAATAATCAATTCAAATATTTATTTTTTTCACATTTAACAGTTTCCATGGTGAATATTAGAGGACCAATAACAATCTGTCTCCAGTCTTTTCGTATTGTTTAAGCTGAATTAAATCCAATTTATTTATTAAATTGATTAATGTGGTCAGTGATGTTGTGACCCAGTCTGGGGTCAGGGCAAAACAGAAAATGGGGGTGGGCTCTCTCTCTCCAGACCTGCTCCCAGAGTAAAGAGATGACACTCTCATGTCCAGTTCCCAGATTTACAAATACTAAAAAAAATAATTCTAAACAACTATAAATAAATACACATATTTAACAATAGCCTCCAGGTCACATCAGAGGGGAGAGAGTCCGGAACATTCTGCTAGATAGTGGCCCAGCAAGTTTAATTTTTGTACTACAGACCGCCCCCGGGTGGCCACTTGTGGGCCTGCACATAATGCAACTACATGGCCAGACACACTGTGAGGCTACCATGAACTGGGGGGTGTAAGTCTGGGTTTTCCACATGTTCACTCTGATATCTTTAATTTTATTCTCTGATATTAAATCCTGGAACTGTTTTTAAATGCTTCCTCTCCTCTTTATGCATGTGTTTACTATCAAACTATTTTATTAATATTACATGTTGTAATAAACTTAAGTCTTAATAAGAGATCAGTGCTTGTATGTTTTTAAATAGCAGAATTTTGTAAATCCATCTGCAGTTTGAGGAATTGAGGGAAACAAAACGACGTCAGGATTATCACTGCTATTAACTCACTGTAAACAACGGTCAGCAGAGGTGAACCACTGACCAGCACTGGCCAGGAAGCAGGCAGGACGTTTTATAGCCTTGCATTTTCCATATGTGTCACTGCAGTACTGAGAATGATCCACCACCCTAATAATACCTGCTCTGTGGTGGTCCTGTGGAGGTCCTGACCATTAAAAACAGGGTAACTAAGTATACAGATGAACTACAGTCTGTAAGTGTAGAACTACAAAGTGCTCCTGTGTGTGAACAGTATAGAGTATAGATACAGGGAGGTAGCTAGTGTGTGTATGTATGTATGTAGGGAGTAAGGAGCAATTTGAGACTCAGCCATGATGTTAAAAATGTAAAAGCAGATTTGATTCTAATCACATTGTATATGTTAGAAAATAATAGGATTTCAGGATTTTTTGAGTGGGTCTGAAACCATGACTCAGTGACACGCCTGAGCAGTGAAGGTTTTTGCTGTGCTAGAAGTTCTGTACAGGTTAGATTAGCAGCACTGAGCAGCACATTAACAGTCTGAAGATCAACACTGCTCTCTTCTCCACAGTGGAGTCTCTGGAACAGAGTCAGAAAAGAGAACAAAGAGAAGCAGAAGAGCCGCCGAAGGAACCAAAGCCAAAGAAGAAGCTGGTTTATAAAAAGTTGTTCCCCCAATCGTATCTGTTCACTAAGTGGGGGGACCATCTCACAGAGGAGGAGCAGAAGGAGGCGCAGGATCTCTATGTGAAGTACGGCTACAACGTGTTCCTCAGTGACAGACTGCCTCTGAACAGGAGCCTGCCGGACACTCGAGACCCCAAGTAAGAAGTAAAATAAAATAAATAAAATAAATAAAATAATAATAATAATAATAATAATAATAGTATTAAAAATCTGTTTCATACATAATCGATTTTGTATTGGCTGTTCAAATTACAGAATCTTTTTTATCAGATGAGTAATTTTCAAAGTAATTGTTTATTAAATTTTGGATAAAAGTGGCTTTAAATCTTTTACTGTGCCTACGTGATTCCTTTCTTTATTCATATGATGTTTTTTGTGTTCAAGTCCATTATTTACAAAAACTCACGCCTATGTTCTCTCCCGAGACCTGAGTTTCTGGACTGAGTTTCTGACGGCGGTTACTTTGAGTTGTTTTGGTTAGAATGGTCTAGTTTAGCATGTCAGGTGGTACAGCCTCCTCAGCAGAACCATGAAAATGTGTAATTATCATAACAGTGTTTATTTATTGGAAAAGTTTGAAGCACAAAGGTTTCTATGGGTATGTACAGTAGACGCCTGTTTTATTTGAAATTAGTCTGAAAAGTCAGGCGGTACAACCAGTAAGTCAAGTGCTGCAACCAAAAAAGCCTTATTAACCAAAAAAGGTCATTACAAGCTTTCAAAACACAAACTATATAGATATACACACAGATAGAACTGTAGATATGTATGCAGATATAAAACAATTACACTTTGTCAACACAGCAAACACAAAAACATATCAACCTGTTGAGGCTGAGGTTTGCAGTGCTGAGCTACATAATATCTTATAATATCACAAATAATATATAAGTGATGAGTGATTGAATATAGTCTGAGTTTATAGTCTCAGATTAGATTAGTAGACTTTACCACTGATTAACGTTCTAACCTGGAATAAAACTTTCTTGTTCCTTATTAAAGACTCACCCAAACATACCTTCTTCAGATGTTTAGACCCACTTACTGAAGTGATGATCGTGTTTGTGGTTACTCAGATGTGCTACCAAGGTTTACCCGAAGGAGCTCCCCACAGTCAGTGTGGTTCTGATCTACCTGGACGAGGCTCTGTCGGTCATAAAGAGAGCCATACGCAGCGTCATAGACAGAACACCTGCTCACCTGCTCAAGGAGATCATACTGGTGGACGACCACAGTACGAACGGTCTGTAACCTAACATCACTCACGAGTCTTAAGATCATAAACAGTAGAGGAGGTGATGCGCCTGCTGCTCCTCAGTGCTGAGTTTAACAGTCAGTCTGTTTTTAATCTCATGTCTTTCTTCATAGATGATCTCAAGGAGAAGCTTGATGAATATATTGACTTGATTCATCACGAGAAGCCGGGTTTAATTAAGAGAGTCACACACAAAGAGCGTCTGGGTCTGTCATAAGCACGGATTTCAGGATGGGAGGCAGCTGCTGGAGACGTCGTGGCCATTCTGGATGCTCACATTGAAGTACATGAGCAATGGTAACAGTACATTTCTATAATACATTACTATTATAGAGAAGCTCATCATCTCTTTCTGTACACTGGTGGTGATGGGAACCAGGGGGCGCCATATTTACAACACAAAAAATGTTAAATATGACAGGCTCTCTAAATGCCTGTGGTTTTTATGTGGTTTAATGTTATGTGGTTTACACTTCTTTAAAATCACGTTTAGTTGAGAAACCAAGAGGAGCTTTTATGAAGCACATTGCCAAACCTTTATCTAAGGTCAGGAGGAGAGACTGAAGGAGCTTCCTGTTCCAGTTTCTTGACCAGTCACCTCACCCCCAGACCACCTGTTCACTCTACAATACTCACTCCTACCGAGCACACGAGGGTGAAGCAGCTCATTCACCAGTTTTCCTGTTCCACCCTAAACAGTGCAGCAGGAGCCAGAACGTACCTGCCGCTCCATTTAAGGTGGAAACAGGAGAACTGGTGAAGGAGAAGCTGAGCTGATGGTGCTGGTGGTCAGTAGGAGTGAGTATTAAGGTGTGTACAGGTGATCTGTGGGTAAACACTGGTGATAGATATAAAACCTAATGTAATCCAGGCCCTTAAGGGACACCCGGCATGTATATATTTGCTCTGAATGGGTTAAAAAAAATATTACCCTACCAGCATTTCTCACAAGCTGTGCAGGTACAGTTCCACCTTAAATTCACATTCACTTTCACAAGTCATGTTCTCTATGGAGGATAAAAGATGACATAAGTATAAATAAATAAGTGTAAAAAAAAAATAAATACATAAATATATAAATGAATAAATAAATAAATGCACAAATAAATAATTAATTAATGAAAGAAATGTATTTATTTATTTCCATATTTCTACATTTATTTCTGTATTTATTTTTACATTTATGTATTTATTTCCACATTTATTTCCGTATTTCAATGTGGAAATACAGAAACAAATGTAAAAATAAATAAATAAGTGTAGAAATACAGAAATAAATGCAGAAATAAATAAATAATTAAATAAATAAATGTAAAAATAAATACAGAAATAAATTTAGAAATATGGAAATAAATAATGATTTGTTTATTTATACATTTATATATTTATGTATTTTATTATTTATTTGTACATTTATTTATTTATACCTATGTCATTTTTTGTCCTGCATAGTTCTCGGGCGTATACATGTATAACAATGTCTTTGGCAATTTGGCAATGCTTTAGTCTAATAAATTCATGTTGCTGTTAAATGCTTCAGATGTCTGGTTCCTATCACCTCCACAGTAAACTCAGCAATGTTCTGTGATGATTTGAAAACAGCTCTGGGACCAGATTATAGAGTATAAATGGGTGTAAACCGGGTCACACAGTCACACTTCTTGTATGTAGAACATCTTAAAGACTAAATAAGGTCATTTTTTAACACCTTTAACAGCCAGTTTGTTAAGTTCAAGCTGCAGCATTTAAGGTGGAACTAAACATTAGATGTACTTCAGCTTCGTTTAAAGATGAACAACAATCATGTAGCTCTGACAGTTGGGTTTGTTAGGAAGGACTAAAATGTGCCAACATTCCCTTCACAGCCTGGAACACTGGATTTACCACATAGTCCACCAGTTTGGTTGTTGATGTGGTTGTATGTAAATGTTGGGGGTGTAAATATTAATGAGGGTGTTAGATAACAGTTTAGGAATTTGAGCTCAGCCTGTTTTATCGTCCCTCTGTTGTAAAAGCAGGATTTGTGTGTGAAGAACAGAGTTTTAGGTTAATGATATGTACAGTTTTGTACTAAACTTCATTCTAATTATCTGAAATTGATGAATTAGCTGTTACAATCTTGTCATTGCACCTTTCAACTATATCAGTATTTCATCTCACCCTTTTTTGATTTTAGGGCACAACCACTGCTGGCGAGAATCAAAGCCGAGAGGACAGTGGTGTTGTCTCCGGTGTTCGACTTATTGAATTTTGACACCCTCCAGGTGACTCGGTTCTCTGAAAATGCTCAAGCTTTTGACTGGCAGCTGTGGTGCATATACGAGTCCTTCAGGCCAGAGTGGCACAAGCTTAATGACAAGTCGGAGCCAGGAAAGTAAGTGACTCACTCAGAATCACGTAACTTATGAATATGAAACATACACAGACCAGCCTCCTCGTATCTGCACACACTGTCCAGTTTATCAGCTCCACTGACCATACAGGAGCTCTACTTACAGTCTGTAGTTCATCTGATTCATTGATTTCAGATAATTCCCCTTCAATAGTGGCAAAGAATGGAGTTCAAAAGAGACTACATATATATATTTACACCTAAACCTAACTATCAGAGCTACATGGTTCATGTTCAAGCTGAAGTGCCTGTTCATCCAATGTTTTGTTCCACCTTAAATGCTGCAGCTTGTACAGACAGCAGAATGTAACTGCAGCACAAACTTAACAAACTGGCTGTTAAAGGTGTTAAGAAATGCACTTATTTAGTCTTTAAAATGTTCTACATACAAGGAGTGTGACTGTGTGACCCGGATGCAGGTTGACACCCATTTATACTCTATAATCTGGTCCCAGAGCTGTTTTAAAAGTCATAATGACTACAATGTTATATTAAAATGTTAATGTTGATAAATTTGGGATGTGCTAGGCTTCCTGTTTCAGCTCATATACGCCCATTGAACATGAATGTAGTTTAGTACAATGTAAATATATTAAAGAAGCATATCTGTTACTACTAAACATTAACATGTGTTTCATGGAGCAGAAGATATGATGACTAGTTGTCTATAAGTATTGTAATGAAGTCAAACTTCAAACTTCAAAGGCATGTTATCAATAATCTTTACTGGAATGTAAATGTATATGAATGAAAACAAGCTGAAATGAAATAGGAGTAACGAGACTATGTTTAAAATGTAAGGAGTAGAAAGTACTGATAATGCTGTGCCTTTACGTGTGTATGTTCTGCTGTATTAGTGATAAACTCTGTGTAGTTCATATAAAAATATGAATTAACTCCTGCTTTCAGGAGTCCGTCAGTTATGGGGATCCTCGTAGCTGATCAGTCATTCCTGGGAGAGATCGGAGTGCTGGACAAAGGAATGGAAGTCTATGGAGGCGAGAATGTAGAGCTCGGTGGTCACACGTGTCTTTACTCTACAGCACCAGCATGTTAGAAGTTGTGAACCTGGTTGATCTGGTCGTTATGCTGCTGCAGGTTTGGACCTGTGGAGGAAGTATTGAGGTGGTGCCGTGTTCCAGGATCGGCCACATAGCGAGGGCACATAAGCCCTACGCGCTGGACCTGAGCGTCCCAATGAGAAGAAATGCTCTGAGGGTGGCTGAAGTCTGGATGGATGAATAGAAAACCAATGTTCTCGTCAGCTGGAACCTCCCCTTAACGGTTTGTAACAGTCAGACCTGAGCATGTTGTAGTAGCTGAGGTGGCAGCTGTACATATAGTCTAGTCTTACTTATGTAAGTGACTGAGTGTAGTAAGGCAGACCAGCTGTCTTCTCTTGGGTGGGTCAAGGGGTTGGATTCCCACAGTGTGTGCATGAGCAGTGAGTGGCTCTTGGTCAGACACACCTTCTGGCTCTGATTAATTTTTTGAATTCAGAAGCCAGATCTGCAATATGTTGCTCTGGTTTTGCTGAAACTCTAGTCCACTAATTTAACCCCTCATTATATGACTCTCTGGACCACAGTATGATTTTTAGGGTGTTTAATTGCTTGAATGGTGTGAAAGTTTCATGATGGGTGGAGCAAAAGAAATAAAAAGTATTTCATGATTAATAAGCTTGGACTGTTAGTTAAGTACAATAGCAAATACTAACCAAGTTAGCACACATTTTGCTTTTAAGCATTTTATTTTTTAACCCCAGTTAATATTTAGTTTTAGGTTTAAATGTTAAAGAGGCCACAGGACCTTTCCTGACCTTTTCAGCCTCCTTAGACTGTTCTATTAGTCTGACCTGGGTTACTGAGGAGGAGTCTTTATATGACAGTCCTGCCGAAGACGCGCCCCACCTCGGCTGTAGCTTTGGCTTTGCTCAGACTGATACCTGCTGAATTCCTGATTCGCTCCCATTGCCTTAGGGTGCTACTGTATATTGTAAACAAAATAAATGGAAGAGGCCTGGCAGAGCCAGAACAGTGATCAACAGCTCTGGTCCTGGAAATCTGATTTCCTACACAACTTAGATACAACTTGCATCAGTTTACATACTGCTCTTCCTTTTATAAACCTAATCCAGCCAATCAAAGACTTCTAGAGTGTATTAGCTGGAGCATGCGCAGTAGACTGTGGTTGTAGCTGTGGATGTAGCTGTCCAGGACCAGGGCTGATGAGCACCGTTCTGGATCTGCCAGGCCTCAACCCTTTCTTTTGTTGATAATATACACAATATTGCCAAAGGCATTCACTCACCCATCCAAATAATCAAATTCAAGTGTTCCAATCACCTCCATGACCACAGGTGTTTATGTAGCCTCCATTACCTGTTATGACTAGGCCACTCCCAGTTGGAACTACTTTCCTACAAAGGTTCTTGGGATAAGAAAAACACACACACAATTAAATGCTGTAGATGATGTGTTCACTTATCTTCACAAAGAAATTTAATAAAAAATATTATCTCATTTAACCAGGGGTGCTCAAACTTTTGCATACAACCAGTGGACAGATTTGGGTATAATTTTTGCTCTCTGCATCATTTCACGTGTTCTTTTATAGTTTCAATATCTTCCCAGTAGTTCTAAGTGGAGGGAAGTAAAAATTAGAAACATTGCTGTGACTGTTGATGTAAATGAATACTGCTATTGCTGTGTACTGCAGGCCAATGGGCTTAGAACAGAACATGGCAGTCTATGTTAAAGTAATAAGCTGAGGTGTGAATGCTTGGACTGAAACAGATACACGTTAGATTCTACATTAAAATATGTTCTACTTGTTGCTGTGCAGGGACACGGTATCGACATAGGGAATGTGACAGAGAGGAAGAAGCTGAGGGAGAAACTGAAATGTAAGCCCTTCAAGTGGTACATGGACAACATGTACCCCTAGCTTGATACCTGGGAGGACCTCGTCGGCTACGGCGGTGTGAGTAGCATTTTGTCGCTGTCCAAAGAAAAACAAGTCCCCTAAATACACACCCTGGATTACACCACCACTCAAAAGTTTGGGATCACAGTGAAATGTTCTTGTTTTAATGGAATATCTTCTTCCTTAACACAACAATGGACTGACGGGTCTCTAAAGAAAGTTGTTTCTTTCTGGTCATTGTGAGTCGGTCAGCAAGCCATCAACTGCTGATCTTCAGATACTAAACTAACCTAGAATGTTGTTCTCCCTTTTATACTCACTTATTAGTAGAATGTTTTTCAGCTGTGCATCACAATTGAGCAAGAGTGTCCTAACAACCAATTAGTCCAATAACATCCTTAACTTGGATTGGTGGTCGTACCAGGAGATTTAGACAGAGGACTGAGAATTACTGATAATAGACTATATGTAAAATAAGCCTCTATACAAAAATAGACTTTAATACAAACATTTTTATTCTTTAAAAATCATCTGATACACTTACATTAATTGTAAAATGGACAATATTGTTTGTGAATTGCATGAAAATTGCATGAAAATTGCATGAAATGAAATTCTAAAGTGATCCTAAGCTTTTCAGCAGTGGTATATTTTCAGGGCCTGTAGCTTTTCTGGGATTGACACTGTATAGGATCTTCCTCACATCAGCTTGGTCTAGACAAAGTACATTATCGACAGGCTTTTGTTACTGCAGTGCTATTCTTTTCCTCGAACCGCCTGAAGCAGATGTTGAGTGTGTTGAGGAAGTCAGCGTTGTCATCGTGTGGTGGTGATGAGAATCTGTAGTGTGTGATTGACTTGATGCCTTGCCACAAGCTCCTTGTGTCCTTTGAGTCTGTTAAATGATTTTGAATTTTCTGTGCACAAGCACGCTTTGCTGCCCTCACACCTGGTTTAAGATAGTATAAGTCGGAGTATCTTTGTCCACCGACTTGAAAGCAGCATCACTTGCTCGCTCTGGTAAACCAGGATTTCTGGTTAGACCGAGTGGTTAACTCCAGTCTCAGAAAGTCCATTTTGTTTTGAATATTGGGTGCGTTTAACAGAATATGCACGTTGCTGAAGGGAGCTGGAGTAACCGCTGCCGTACTGGGCAGCGCCATCTTCCATAAAAAGAGGGGTCATTCAGGAGAAGGGGGGTCTTTCTCATTTTCAAATCAGTGATTTGAGCTTCTCTGAGAACAGATGTTGTGTTCAAATGATGCAAAAAAAATGAAAATCAACAAAAATGCAGATAGATATTTTTCTTTGGACACTGATGATGCATCTGCAGATACTTAAAACACTACTCCAATCTCGACAGCTGCGGAGCAACCTATCAGACAATAACTGCGTTGATCAGGGACGGGTTCCGGGGAGTATTCCTATTCTGTACCCCTGCCATTTCTACGGGCCTCAGGTATGTGGTCTGACAGCTCTACTTATAGTAATACATGCAGTCAGTGTTGTTTAAGTATTGATAATATCCACGATATGCTTAGAAATGTGTATTTTTGTCAAATTATCAAATTACTGTCATACTACCCGCCTCTAATTCCAGATTAACACTCGATATATTCTGTGACTGCAGTATTTGTTGGTGTTTAATCTTCCTGTTCTATACAGAGGTGTTACTACAGGCAGCAGAGTGGAGAGATTTACATTGGAGGCATCAAATCTCATAAGTACAGCAATAACCGTTGCCTGGTGGATCCTGGCGAGGGTCACGTACCTGGACTTCATGACTGCAAACTAGCCAAGCAGAAAGGATTCCACATGCACTGGAACTTTACGCAGGTATTTACTGTAAAAATACTGACTGGGGTGGTCTCAGGAGACCTGGTATGGCATCTTTTACTATTTTCCAACACACCAGATTTAATAGCCTCCTGTACAGAAAGAACTGTGTAAAGATGAGGTCTCCAACCAAATAGTTAAATGAAACTTCCTTCCTGGACTGCGTGTAATGGTTTCACCTGATCTGTCGCCCATGGCCTCAGTAAATATATATATAAATATATATATATTCACGCTATTTTCCATGACAACTGGGAGGGGGCCCGTCTTTGTTTACTTTGTGTTAGAACTTCCAGTGCGACCGCGGTTACATTGATACTAATTGAAGGCAAAACGACAATAAACATATAAAATGACTAGAATGACTAGAAAACTTGGCTTGAACTACAGTGTTACAAACACAACACATAAAGATCAGAGTGTTGGGGGGCCGCCTTCCAAAGAAGACCACCTATGACTGAAGCTCTAAATTTAAAACATCCACCCAAACCTCTGTATGTCTGCTCTTACCATTCTGTGGAGGAAAACCAGCACCAGAACATCCTAATCCAGAGAACTGTCTCGCTTATGAAGCTCTGAGGAAGCAGATGTGTCGGGTGCTGGTGAGTCTATCAGTTCAGTAACTGTTTTCTGATCAGTGTCCACCGCGCTAGGCTATCTGGGCTGTAACTAACACCCACGCAGAGTGGCTCGGGCAGCTGGCTGGACTTGGGTTTAACCGGCTTTCAGAAATATAAACTCACCGTCTGTGTGTAGGAGGACACGCCCACCTTCCCACTGAGCAGGTACTGATACGCTTCAGTACTTTTATAGTTTTTCATTACTGAACCGTCTACACCTTCCGAGAGTACAGAGTAATTAAACATGTCTCCATAAGTAACCTCAGACCACCTTCTTATATCACCCACCCACTGTGTTATTAACCTCAGACCACCTTCTCATATCACCCACCCACTGTGTTATTAACCTCAGACCACCTTCTCATATCACCCACCCACTGTGTTATTAACCTCAGACCACCTTCTCATATCACCCACCCACTGTGTTCTTAACCTCGGAGGAGACAGTGTTGTACCATTTGAGCTTCTTACTGTCTCTCTGGTCTCCTCCCATGTAACTGTATTCATTTTGGTTAGCTGAGCTGAAGTTCTAACACAAAGGCGGAAGAAACACACACTTGAAAGTGGGTGTGGAGAAATACGGTGAATAAATATGGTGAAACTGACTGGCAGGTGGATCCGCACGACAACCACATCAGGCAAAACCAAGAGGAGCAGACAGGAGAGGAAGTTTTATAAGAATATATAAATTTGTATATAAGTCTGTATACTTTGTTAACCTGTTGGTCACAGGACGCTGGATAGTTTTGGTTGGTGGACTATTCTCAGATTGACATTGATGTTTTCTCTTTTATCTACAGGGTCAGGCAATAAGGAACAGAGACACAAACCGATGTCTCGAGATTGTCCAAGGACAGAATTTATATTACCAGCTCGTCATTCAGACCTGTGGTGGGCAGCACTGGAAGATACAACACGTTATCAAAGACTTCTGATTAGTCCAAAGCTAGAAAAAGAAACTCTGCAACTGTTCTGACTTACCATAGACCTCTAAGTGGAACGATAGGACTAATGACTGGGTACTGGTTCTGTTGTTTACTGCATAGAAAGACTCCACATCACTTTACAGTCCCAGTACACTCAATGTTACACTCAATGTAGACTAAATGCAGTTAAAGCTGTTCAAGTGTTAAAAGTTCTCTGTTAAATATGATTTCAGGCATTAACGGCATCTCAAATTTCTATTACAAATTGCTTGAACTCTGTACTCCCTCAGATGTACAGGCTGATCTATGATGTATGGGCTGGAGACTCTACATGGAAAGCCATTCTGTATTGAGTCCACTTTTCCTCTGTGCGTGCTGGGCATGGGCTGATCCAGTGTAAACTCTTGCACCCTATTTATTAGACTAAGAGTGGGTTGTCTCGAATTTACCAAGATTTGGATTCACGGTGTGACAGATGTAATATGGAGAAACCGAATCTATCTCACATGTTCTTGTCTTGTCCGTCGCTATCATCTTTTTGGTCATTTATTTTTACAACAATGCCGGAGGTACTGGGTCAGCCTATGAATCCATTTCCACCTACAGCAATGTTTGGTGTTCTGCCAAACTCCCTCTGCATATCTAGCCATAAGTCAGATCAGAAAGAAATAAAACACACTGTACATGGGACGATTGGCATATATCACAAAACATGGCAACCCTTCCTCACTTGGAGACAGTGAAGCTGGTCCCTCCAGAATAAATGGGTTTACTGTTCTAACATCAATAGTTGTGGACTCTGCAATATAAGGAGTACTCTTTTCAGACTTTGATATGTGCTGTGATTAAGTGCTAGATAAGATTTCTGACTGTCCTTTTATGATTTTGGGTTGTGTTGTTCTTTTTCTGTCTGGCTTGTTTATTTAGTGTTGGTCTTTGTAATATTTTCTTCTCCTTTTTATTTATTTTTTTGTTTTTTTGTTATATGTATATGTCTTTGTAAGTCATTAAGCTTGTATCTTCTATGATTTTGTAAATTTTGATTAATTATTACACAAAAATGTATGTATAAATAATTGTCTGTTATCTGTTATGCTGGATAACTAGTTCAATAAAATAAAAAACATTGAAAAAAAAGTTCTATATGACCAGATTGTTTTTAAGTTAACCAGATTGTCACCAATAATGATGCATGGCTTAATTTTAACCAACACTTGTCCAGAGCCATGGATACAGGGCTGTAGTTGAATATATATCTGTAGTTTACCCAAATTTTGGAGCTCATATGATCACTATGAGTTTAAAAAATAATAATAAAAATCTTTAAACTGTGTTATTATAAACCAGTCTTCTACTGGACCTCCCTCAGAGGGAACCTAGTGAGAAGAATAAAACTGGCCTTGGTACGAGCTGCATGGTTAACTATTAGCTCGAGCTCATCGCATGCTGGTGTTGTGTGTGGGGCACAACAACTCAATTAAATTAGAACAGAAATTAGAACTGAAATTATTGGAAAGTACATGCATCAAGAATCAGCTGATCTCTTCACAATTATTCACTAATATTATTACTATTAAAATAGAACCAATAAGAGAAACATGGGAAGGTGTGTCCAAACTTTTAATTGATTATGTACAAAGAAATGTCCAAATATATACGTCTTACACTGCAGTGAGATTATTACTACTCAGTAAATATCTTGTAACAGTTGCTCCATGTGGACGTATGTTGTTTATCTCAGCAGCTAACAATCAGCAATGAAGTGAATTATAATAACTATGTCAGGAGTCAGCAGTGTTAAAGTACTAGAGATAAAATGATGGTAATAATAATAAGAGAGTATGTGCTGCTCTTGTGAATCAGAGAGATGAACTTGTTATTTTATTATAACAAATGATTATGTTACGTTATTTTTTAGGTAAGGTTTAGAAAACACTAATATACCTACTGTACATTAAAAGAAAGAAGGTTGTGGTAATACAAAACACAGGCTGATTCTATTTTTTATTATAACAAAATATAACAAAGCAATATATATATATATATTCATTCTTCCATTCAAATCATACATATATATATACACACACATTATATTATACCATATATATATAAAAAACGTTTCCTAACTCGCTCCTCCAAAACACCCCAAAGTGGCTCAATAATATTTAGATCTGGTGACTGTGCAGGCCATGGGAGATGTTCAACTTCACTTTCATGTTCATCAAACCATCTTTCTCCAGTCTTGCTGTGTGTGTTGGTGCATTGTCATCCTGATACACGGCACCGTCTTCAGGATACAATGTTTGAACTATTGGATGCACATGGTCCTCCAGAATGGTTCTGTAGTCCTAGGCAGTCACGCGCCCATCTAGCACAAGTATTGGGACAAGGCAATGCCATGATATGGCAGCCCCAACCATCACTGATCCACCCCCATGCTTCACTCTGGGTATGCAACAGTCTGGGTGGTACGCTTCTTTGGGGCTTCTCCACACCGTAACTCTCCCAGATGTGGGGAAAACAGTAAAGGTGGACTCATCAGAGTACAATACATGTTTCACATTGTCCACAGCCCAAGATTTGCGCTCCTTGCACCATTGAAACCGACGTTTGGCATTGGCACGAGTGACCAAAGGTTTGGCTATAGCAGCCCGGCCGTGTATATTGACCCTGTATATTGACCCTGTGGTATGTTCACTAGTTTGTGTGTATATGTGGGTGTTTCACTGCCCCCTAGTGTGTATCTTCACTAGTGTGTGTGTGTTTGTGGGTGTTCCACTGCTTGGATTGGTTAAATGCAGAGGTCAAATTTCGCTGTGTGCAAAAACACAAGTGACAGAATAATTCTAAATTAATAATGTAACAACTTTATTTAAAGCAATTTTGGATCATTATTATTGGGACAACTGACAAGCAGGTGCTTAAATAAAGAATAAATATATATAACAGTAAACGGTATAAGAGTCAGCACACAGTTACACCCATGGTCTAGTTTATTAGCAACAACCTGGGATAACATAGCAACTGTTGTCAAGAAGCTAATGCTGCGCAACCATCCTGTTTTCCCTTCAGGAAATGCACTTTTCTAGTTATTGTTATTGTTGGGACCTCTTGGGGTCTCGTGGTGGGTGTGAATAGCGCTGCAGTTTAATATGAATTGACGTTTGCTTGTTTAAGACCTGTTAGCAATGTGCTAATGTGCAGTACTGACTAAGAACCGCTGAGTACTTTGTAGGGTCAGTATGTAGCCTGGTTACAGAGGCAGAGCAGTAGATGGATGATAATGATAATGGATGTTGCCATCAGCAACAGGTAGATGATTACTGTGCCTGTTTTTATACTCTGTGAAGGTACTGTCACCTGTAGGGTGAATGAACAGTAATTATCTATTTATGTTTTGGTTTAGTGTAGGCCTGAGGCTTAATGCTTCTGGAGCAGTACCCTTCACTGCACGGGAGTAACTAGCACTGACAAACAGGTAGGCGTTGTCTATGGCATAGTAGTTGGTTAGCTTTGGCCTGCAGATCCTAATGGTTCATATTTTTTATAGATTCTGAGAGTCATGGTTTTTCTTCTCTCCTCCCAACTTAGTTTACTATGGTTACTATATTGTTATTCATTTTTTACTCGTCTCACAAATTCCAGAGTGTCCAGTCAGATGCTCTGTAGATGCACTGATTCCGGATAACAACAGATTTTTTTCCCATAGAGAATGAATAGGATGGAAAAGTGCGTAGCAGCCTACTGAACTTCAACTTGACTGACAGACACTGCTTCACATACACTGACTCAGGGAAGACCACGACTGTAGTGTTGTTTTGACCCACACTCGTCTGTTTGTCTTTTTTCCCCATCCCTCTTTTTTCTCCATAGAGTCCCATTCATTTCCAGACACACCCAAAGCTAATGTTTTATTAAACCTACAGCCTCCAGACTGCCGGCACTCACTCAGGACAGATTCCCAAGCTCTAGTCCACAGACACACTGAGCCACGCTCTTCTATTTGTTGTTTATTCATCCTTCATTACTCCCATAGAGTCCCATTTATTTTCAAGCCCACACAACCATCCTTTGTTTCCTTCAGGAAATGCTCTTTTTGTCTGTGGCGCTCCGTCTGCAGCCTCCTTTTCGTTGCCCTCTCGATAACCAATTTGATAGGGTCCTTTGCTTTTGTCATAATAGAGGTCAAACGAGTTGAAAACATTGTCTAATCATGAACACGAGCATATGACTACAAAAATGAAGGTAAACAGAAAGGCGAGGACAGGTTGAGCTTGACAATATAAATATTGTATATATATATTAGCTGTTTTGTTATAATAAAAAAACAGAATCAGTGTAAAATAATGTAACATAAGAACATAATCATCTGTTATAATAAAATAGCAAGCTCATCCCTCTGATTCACAAGAGCAGCACATACTCTCTTATTAAAACCCCCAGTTTACTCTAACACTGCTGACTCCTGACAGTTATTATAAACCTCTTCATTGCTGATTGTAAGCTGCTGAGAACACGTAAACAACATACGTCCACATGGAGCTTTGGACTAATCAGAAGTCTTTGACGACGTGTTGTATCGTCCAGTGCTGCCCACTACAGGTCTGAATGATGAGCTGGAAATATGAATTCTGTCCTTGGGCAACCTCAAGACATCGGTTTGTGTCTCTGTTGCTTATTGCCTGACCCTGTAGATAAAACAGAACAATGTTATTTGTTATACTAACTATATATACACCTCTCACATTGTTGTAAACATTGTAAACATTTGTAAACATTTGTACAATTGTAAACATTTAATCATATCTTTTTATGGGACACACTGAAGATATGACACATCGATACAAGCTAAAGTAGTCAGTGTACAGCTTGTACTAGTTAACACTGTTCTACAAGCTGTACACTGACTACTTTACACTGTTCTACAAGCTGTACACTGACTACTTTACACTGTTCTACAAGCTGTACACTTACTACTTTACACTGTTGTACAAATTGTACACTGACTACTTTACACTGTTCTACAAGCTGTACACTTACTACTTTAAACTGTTCTACAAGCTCTACACTGACTACTTTACACTGTTCTACAAGCTGTACACTTACTACTTTACACTGTTCTACAAATTGTACACTGACTACTTTACACTGTTCTACAAGCTGTACACTTACTACTTTAAACTGTTCTACAAGCTCTACACTGACTACTTTACACTGTTCTACAAGCTGTACACTGACTACTTTACACTGTTCTACAAACTGTAGAACAGTGTAAAGTACTACTTTAATCTGTTCTACAAGCTGTACACTGACTACTGTACACTGTTCTACAAGCTGTACACTGACTACTTTACACTGTTCTACAAGCTGTACACTGACTACTTTACACTGTTCTACGAGCTGTACACTGACTACTTTACACTGTTCTACAAGCTCTACACTGACTACTGCACACTGTTCTACAAGCTCTACACTGACTACCTTACACTGTTCTACAAGTTATACACTGACTACTTTACACTGTTCTACAAGCTGTACACTGACTACTTTACACTGTTCTACAAGCTGTACACTGACTACTTTACACTGTTCTACAAGCTGTACACTGACTTCTTTACACTGTTCTACAAGCTGTACACTGACTACTTTACACTTCTACAAGCTGTACACTGACTACTTTACACTGTTCTACAAGCTGTACACTGACTACTTTACACTGTTCTACGAGCTGTACACTGACTACTTTACACTGTTCTACAAACTGTACACTGACTACTTTACACTGTTCTACAAACTGTACACTGACTACTTTACACTGTTCTACAAACTGTACACTGACTACTTTACACTGTTCTACAAGCTGTAAACTGACTACTTTACACTGTTCTACAAGCTGTACACTGACTACTTTACACTGTTCTACAAAGTGTACACTGACTACTGTACACTGTTCTACAAGCTGTACACTGACTACTTTACACTGTTCTACAAGCTGTACACTGACTACTTTACACTGTTCTACAAGCTGTACACTGACTACTTTACACTTCTACAAGCTGTACACTGACTACTTTACACTGTTCTACAAGCTGTACACTGACTTCTTTACACTGTTCTACAAGCTGTACACTGACTACTTTACACTTCTACAAGCTGTACACTGACTACTTTACACTGTTCTACAAGCTGTACACTGACTACTTTACACTGTTCTACGAGCTGTACACTGACTACTTTACACTGTTCTACAAACTGTACACTGAGTACTTTACACTGTTCTACAAACTGTACACTGACTACTGTACACTGTTCTACAAGCTGTACACTGACTACTTTACACTGTTCTACAAGCTGTACACTGGCTACTTTACACTGTTCTACAAGCTGTACACTGACTACTTTACACTGTTCTACAAGCTGTACACTGACTACTTTACACTTCTACAAGCTGTACACTGACTACTTTACACTGTTCTACAAGCTGTACACTGACTACTTTACACTGTTCTACAAACTGTACACTGACTACTGTACACTGTTCTACAAGCTGTACACTGACTACTTTACACTGTTCTACAAGCTGTACACTGGCTACTTTACACTGTTTTACAAGCTCTACACTGACTACTTTACACTGTTCTACAAACTGTACACTGACTACTTTAAACTGTTCTACAAGCTGTACACTGACTACTTTACACTGTTCTACAAGCTGTACACTGACTACTTTACACTGTTCTACAAGCTGTACACTGACTACTTTACACTGTTCTACAAACTGTAGAACAGTGTAAAGTACTACTTTAATCTGTTCTACAAGCTGTACACTGACTACTGTACACTGTTCTACAAGCTGTACACTGACTACTGTACACTTTTCTACAAGCTGTACACTGACTACTTTACACTGTTCTACGAGCTGTACACTGACTACTGTACACTGTTCTACAAGCTCTACACTGACTACCTTACACTGTTCTACAAGTTATACACTGACTACTTTACACTGTTCTACAAGCTGTACACTGACTACTTTACACTGTTCTACAAGCTGTACACTGACTACTTTACACTTCTACAAGCTGTACACTGACTACTTTACACTGTTCTACAAGCTGTACACTGACTACTTAACACTTCTACAAGCTGTACACTGACTACTTTACACTGTTCTACAAGCTGTACACTGACTACTTTACACTTCTACAAGCTGTACATTGACTACTTTACACTGTTCTACAAGCTGTACACTGGCTACTTTACACTGTTCTACAAGCTGTACACTGACTTCTTTACACTGTTCTACAAGCTGTACACTGACTACTGTACACTGTTCTACAAGCTCTACACTGACTACTACACTGTTGTTTTTTCTGTACTTTTTGTGCTAAGTTTATATACTGAGATCATAGACAGATCTCGTGAAACCCTTCCAAGTAGTCCAGAACTGTTTGATTGGAGGCCTCATCTCTACACAGTTCTTTCTGTTCAGTAAGCGGTTAAATCTGTTGTTTTGAGCTTGGAAAACTCCTGAGACCACCACAGTCAGTATCTTTACAGTAAAAACCTGCGTGAAGTTCCAGTGCATGTGGAATCCTTTCTGCTTGGCTAGTTTACAGTCATGAAGTCCAGGTACGTGTCCCTCGCCGGGATCCACCAGGCAGCGGTTACTGTTGTACTTATGAGATTTAATGCTTCCAATGTAAATCTCCCCACTCAGCCTGTAGTAACACCTCTGTATACAACAGGAAGATTAAACACCAACAAATACTGCAGTCATAGAAGATATCAAGTGTATCAAATCTGGGATTAGAGGCGGGTAGTATGACAGTAATTTGATGGTATCATGAGAAATTAGACAAAAATACACTTTTCTAAGCATATCGTGGATATTATCAGTAGTTAAACAACACTGACTGCATGTATTACTATAAGTAGAGCTGTCAGACCACATACCTGAGGAGCGTAGAAATGGCAGGAGTACAGAATAGGAATACTCCCTGGAACCGGTCCCTGATCAATGCAGTTATTGTTTGATAGGTTATTCCACAGCTGTCAGAGGTGAAACGAGAACAGAGTAGTCTTTTAAGTATTTGCAGATACACCAGTTTTTCTCTATTTCTTATTTGTAAAATATGTTGGTTTATAATTAAATACAGAAATATTATAAATTCTAGGACAAATGAATCATCAGTGTTTGAATGAAAACATTTATTTTTGTTGATTTTCATTTTTCAGTATCACATAAAGCTCTGAAATGTCACACCTATCGCCACTTCCTCTGACCTCCGGCTCAAGTGACCACAGCTCCACTGTACTGCCAGCTCTCCTGTGTCTATGAAGCGTTTGCTTGTTCTGCCTAGTTTCTCGTTTTTAACTATTTTCTGTAAATCAATCTTGATTTTCACTTTTCTTACGGTTTCCCCCGCTCCATGTTTTTGACCTCTGCCTGATCTACTTAGTTTCTGCCCAACCCCTTTCATTAAACTGCTCAAAACATACTGCCGCATGCATCTGCTCCTCCTCCGTCGATGTTACGCTAAATAAACCTCTGTACATTGATTTCCATTGATAGTTAAGAAGGTTTTGTTCTCTCCTGTATAGTTTCTATTTTGGAGGTACTTGTTTTTCTTTGGACAGCGACAAATTGCTACTCACGCCGCCGTAGCCAACAAGGTCCTCCCAGGTATCAAGCTGAGGGTACACGTTGTCCATGTACCACTTGAAGGGCTTACATTTCAGTTTCTCCCGCAGATTCTTCCTCTCCGTCACATTCCCTATGTCGATACCGTGTCCCTGCACAGCAACACATTGTAATGTAGAACCTAACGTGTATCTGTTTCAGTCCAAGCATTTATAGCTCTTCACCCATGAGAAGCGCAGCTGGTCTGCTTTACTCCACTCAGTCCACAAACCTGCCACCTCAGTTAAAAGAAGAGCCTTACTGAGCCCACCTGAAGCGCCGGCCCCAACACAAACACTCTGAAGAGAATCCAGTATTATAAATACTACAACATGCTCAGGTCTGACTGTTACAAACCGTTAAGGGGAGGTTCCAGCTGATAAGAACATTGGTTTTATATTCATCCATCCAGACTTCAGCCACCCTCAAAGCATTTCTTCTCATTGGCGCTCTCAGGTCCAGCGCGTAGGGCTTATGTGCCCTCTCTATGTGGGCGATCCTGGAACACGGCACCACCTCAATACTTCCTCCACAGGTCCAAACCTGCAGCAGCACAACGACCAGATCAACCAGGTTCACAACTTCTAACATGCTGGTGCTGTATAGTCAGGACATGTGAGACCGCTCACCCGTATTCCGAGCTCTACGTTCTCGCCTCCGTAGACTTCCATTCCTTTGTCCAGCACTCCGATCTCTCCCAGGAATGACCGATCAGCTACGAGGATCCCCATGACTGATGGACTCCTGAAAGCAGGAGTTAATTCATATTTTTATATGAACTACACAGAGTTTATCACTAATATACATTGATGTACACAGGTAGGGTCTGTTTGTCTGTCTGCCTTTGTTTACACTCCCTTGTCCCATGTGCTTGTGTTTACGTTCCCCACCATGTGGATCTGTTCTGTCATGTGATCCTTGTCTCCGCCCTCTGTCTCCTCCCTCCACCTGCTTTGTGTTGTCCCCCGCTTGTTAGCCCCAGGTGTTCATGGTTAGTTCCTGTATTTATCCCTGGTTGTCAGGTTAGTCTGTGCTTGGTCTTGCTTTGTGTCTCTGTGAGCCTTATGACCTGTTGCCTGATTATTGGATTTATGTTAACCTTGTCTTTGTCTTTGTTTGTAGTGTTATTTGTAAGTTAGTATTCTAGTTTCTTGTTTTTCTTTGTTCTCTTGGTTTGGTTTAACTTTAGTTTTTGTTTCTGATTAAACTGCCATCCGGTTATGCACTTGTATCCTGCCTCCTCATCTCTCCAATTTGACCTATAAAGTAGTGATTGCCAGATGAAGCCTTCTGAAGCTTTGAAGCTTTCCCTCCAGATGGTTCAAAAAAAGGTTAATTACTTGAAGCTTCATGTGCACACGAACCCCCCTGCTGGCCAAAACTTTTATTGTCATTTCAACTATTTGCGACAGCCTCTTGCAACGTTGTGAGCATAGAAACAAGTACAAACATAAAACGCCTTAAATTTCATTTTCTGTCGTTCATTCATTTGTTCATGTGATCTGTGTTTGATTGTGTGGGTCTGTTAATTTAAAAAAACTGCCATTCTGTTTTCAGTCAGTAAATAAATTTGATAGTATGTGAGATATTGATGTTAAAACTGTTGCAGTGGTTTTAAGAGATGGGACAGTGACTGTGGGGTGATGGTGACTTCAATTTTTGTCAAGAAACAATAAATCACGCCAATACTCGAACTACGTCCTGAACCAGCGAGACTTCAGACGTCACCAGTGACGTCACTCGCCCTTAACGACGCAAGCCTCCATACGTGTTTCATTTTAGTTTGTCTGTGTTCTCTACTGACTGCTTAGCATTTGGGCCCTAACCTAACCACCACTGGTAGCTCACCCAATAGGTTCATATTATCAGGAAGCCATAAATTAAACCACACTGGGAACTTCCACTACAGAGAAATGATCCACCAACCAAATAATACCTGCTCTTACGTGGTCCTGTGGGGGTCCAGAGGATCTACAGTGTAGCTCCTGTATGGTCAGTGGAGCTGATACAGTGGACAGTGAGTGGAGATACGAGGAGGCTGATCTGTGTATGTTTCATATTCATAAGCTATGTGATTCTGAGTGAGTCACTTACTTTCCTGGCTCTGACTTGTCGTTAAGCTTGTACCACTCTGGCCTGAAGCCTTCGTACATGCACCAGAGCTGCCAGTCAAAAGCGTGAGCGGCTGCAGAGTATTGAGTCACCTCGAGGTTGTCAAAATTCACTCTGTCGAACACCGGAGACAACACCACCGTCCTGTCGGCTTTGATTCTCGCCAGCAGCGGCTCTGCCCTAACATCAGAAAAGGGTGAGATGAAATATTGATGAATGTTAAAAGAAGCAATGACAAGATAGTAACAGCTAATTCATCAATTTCAGATAATTCCCACTTAATAGTGGCTTAGAATGGAGTTCACTACTCAGAACTGTATGTACCATTAACCTCAAACTCTGTTCTTCAAATACAAATCCTGGTTTTCCCGAAGAGGAGATGATAAAACAGGCCGAGCTCAGAATCCTAAAGAGTTATCCAACACCCTCATTAATATTTACACCCCCAACATTTACATACAACCACATCAGCAACCAAACTGGTAGACTATGTGGTAAATCCACTTTTCATTCTTTACCAGCGAACCCAACTGTCAGAGCTACATGATTGATGTTCATCTTTAAACCAGAAGTTCCACCTTAAATGCTGCAGCTTGTACAGACTCCAGAATGTAACTGCAGCCCAAATGACACCAACTGGCTGTTAAAGGTATTTTACAATTAATTATTTAGTCTTTAAAATATTCTCAAATGTTCTAAATAGAAGGAAGGCAACTATTGGTCCCCCAGATGCAGCTTTACATACATTTGCATCCTATAATCAGGTCTCAGAGCCCAGAGCTCAGTTATTTCCTGCTGTATTTCATAGAAAATTGCTGAGTTTACTGTGGAGGTGATGGGAACCAGACATCTGATGGGTTTTTTTAACCCATTCGGATCAGATATGGACATGCAGGGTGTTCTAGGGGAAAATAGTACCTATTTCTTTGCCTCTGTTTAACATTGGTTGGCAGTATTGCCTCACAGTCAGAAAGGCCTGGGTTCGGTTTCTCGGCTGGGTAACCAATGTTGCCTTTGTAAGCACTTACTTCCAGCACCTGCGGAGGTCTCAGTCTCCAGAATAATAGGTAGCTCTGGACACACACACACACACACCCTGCTGCATGCACTCACACACAATCATCACACCCACCTGCCACCCCTCACAGCTCACAGCAGTAGTTAATTGGCATGGCCCATATATTCACTGCATTCAGTGTGTGGCATCTCCCTAGTGGACTTCCCCATTGTCCAGTGACACCATCTCTCCACAGCGGGGCTCTGCCGTTCTCCCTGGTGCCCCCGAGGCGGCTGGACTTGCCAGTCAGCCTGAACATTAGCTTTCTGTTCTATGAACTTACCCCTGGTGTCTATCCCTCACGGGTCTCTACGAAGTGAGGTTGGTCAGGCCATCAGACTTTGTGTTTGTGCTCGTGCTTGGCAATGAGCTTTGCACCCAGCTTCCGCTGGTCCTCTCCAGGAGAGGAGAGAGTGGTGACGGCCCGCAGGCATCCTCTCCTGGCATGCTCAGAAGCCACACAAAGGACTAACCTCTTTTGTTCCACTGTCCAGTCAGGACCAAGATCCAGGCGGTACCCGTGGTGACTGAGGAGTATCCGACTTGCACTGCTCTGACGGGAGAACAGCACCAGGAGTCTCCAGGGTCCTCTGAACTTCATCAGTAGCTGCTCTGCTCTGATATCCACCTGACCTGACCCTTGGTGCGGTTCGTTTTAGCAGGTGTAAAAACAGTAATCGCACTCAGGTGCGGACCAAGAGGAGGGGGTCTCGGTCCGGTTCCAAGCGAACTCCAGAGCGGTTCGTTAGTGGTGAGAACATGATCCAACCTCAATCCGACCCAAGTATTAGGTGTACTCCACAATTGTGATCTAAACATCTTCTGCAGCCAGGTGTGCTTTGCATTATGGGATGCGGCAGATGGCGTAAACAGAGAACTGGAGAACTGTAGCAGCTAACAGGGCGAGGACAATGAAGCGAGGTCTCTCTTGGACTAGCAGTGAGGGACGTTGTCTACTTGATGTTTGGAGTGAGCTGGGTGGTCTGCAGGTGGACTGTAGTTTGGTATATTATCAGATTATTACTACAGCTATGAACAGATGCTGTCTCTGCCGCTGCTCCGTGATACGCTCTACAGGAAATGTGCAGTAGTTTAGAAAACCGGATCTTCTCCCTGTGTTTACTTTCTTGCTCACATGCCAGATAGCTCTGACCAATCAGAGGAGACAACGTGCTCAGGAGACAATGTCCTGAGATTGCCTTAGCTGCTGAGGAACTGGTTGTTTTTACTTACGTTATTCAGATGACGAAATCCAGGACTACCAAGAAAACAAACCACCACATACTAAAGTGTTGAGCTACAACTTGTGTGTTGGCGTTTGGTGGACCTCGATACCAAGGAGCTCCACAATGTCTGTGGTTTACTGTCCTGTGGATCAACCAGCACCACACACTCAACTCCGCCCCCCTCATCATTAACGTTACACTGTTTACTTACCGTAACATACGCTTTTAAATCTATCACCGGTGTTCATCCCCAGATCACCCTTACACACTACAATACTCACTCCTACTGACCACCAGTGTTCACCCCCAGATTACCCTTACACACTACAATACTCACTCCTACTGACCACCAGTGTTCACCCCCAGATCACCCTTACACACTACAATACTCACTCCTACTAACCACCAGTGTTCACCCCCAGATCACCCTTACACACTACAATACTCACTCCTACTGACCACCAGTGTTCACCCCCAGATCACCCTTACACACTAAAATACTCACTCCTACTGACCACCAGTGTTCATCCCCAGATCACCCTTACACACTACAATACTCACTCCTACTGACCACCAGCACCATCAGCTCAGCTTCTCCTTCACCAGCTCTCCTGTTTCCACCTTAAATGGAGTGGCAGGTACGTTCTGGACCTGCTGCACTGTTTAAGGTGAAACAGGAAAACTCCTGGTTTCTCAATTCCAATTCCAGCAGCCTTGTGACCCAAGAGCATAGGCAGAGTACACAATGCATGAATGAATGAACTATTAAACATTATTTGAGTTGTACATTTGGCACCCCCTGATTCTCATCACCACTACTGTACAGAAAGCCTTGTTGAGCTTCTCTATAATAGAAATGTATGAATTACTGTTACCATTGCTCATACACTTCAATGTGAGCATCCAGAATGGCCACGACATCTCCAGTAGCTGCCTCCCATCCTGAAATCCGTGCTTGTGACAGACCCAGACGCTCTTTGTGTGTGACTCTCTTAATTAAACCCGGCTTCTCGTGATGAATCGAGTCAATATATTCATCGAGCTTCTTCTTGAGATCATCTATGATAAAAAAAAAAGGTTAAACTGTTAAAGAACTGTTAAACTCAGCACTGAGGAGCAGCGGGTGCATCACCTCCTCTACTGTTTACGATTTTAAGACTCGTGAGTGATGTTAGACTACAGACCGTTCGTGCTGTGGTCGTCCACCAGTATGATCTCCTTGAGCAGGTGAGCAGGTGTTTTGTCCATGATGCTGCGTATGGCTCTCTTTATGATCGACAGAGCCTCGTCCAGGTAGATCAGAACCACACTGATTGTGGGGAGCTCCTTCGGGTAAACCTTGGTAGCACATCTGAGTAACCACAAACACGATCATCACTTTAGTAAGTGGGTCTAAACATCTGAAGAAGGTATGTTTGGGTGATTCTTCAATCAGGAACACAGTTAGTTCAATTCTAGGTAAGAACGTGGCAAAGTCTAGTAATTTTTCCCTAATTTGAAGAGTCAGCCAATAAAAAGTCAATTATATGTGAAACAAAAATTTATTATTATTTTATTATTCATTTTTTTCCTACTTGGGGTCTCGAGTGTCCGGCAGGCTCCTGTTTAGAGGCAGTCTGTCACTGAGGAACACATTGTAGCCGTACTTCACGAAGAGCTTCTGTGCCTCCTTCTGCTCCTCCTCTGTGAGATGGTCCCCCCACTTAGTGAACAGATACGATTTGGGGAACAGCTTTTTATAAATCAGCTTCTTCTTTGGCTTTGGTTCCTTCGGCGGCTCTTCTGCTCCTCTTTGTTCTCTTTTCTGACTCTGTTCCAGTGACTCCACTGTGGAGAAGAGAGCAGTGTTGTTCTTCAGACTGTTAATGTGCTGCTCAGTGCTGCTAATCTAACCTGTACAGAACTTCTAGCACAGCAAAAACCTTCACTGCTCATGACAAGTACGGCTCTAGCGTGTCACTGTCTTCACAGTTCACAGTTTCCACAGGTTTTCATCTATTATTTTCTAACATATACAATGTGATTAGAATCAAATCTGCTTTTACATTTTTAACATCATGGCTGAGTCCCAAATTGCTCCTTACTCCCTACATACACACACACTAGCTACCTCCCTGTATCTATACTCTATACTGTTCACACACAGGAGCACTTTGTAGTTCTACACTTACAGACTGTAGTTCATCTGTATACTTAGTTACCCTGTTTTTAATGGTCAGGACCTCCACAGGACCACCACAGAGCAGGTATTATTAGGGTGGTAGATCATTCTCAGTACTGCACTGACACTACCACATATGGAAAATGCAGGGCTATAAAACGTCCTGCCTGCTTCCTGGCCAGTGCTGGTCAGAGGTTCACCTCTGCTGACCGTTGTTTACAGTGAGTTAATAGCAGTGATAATCCTGACGTCGTTTTGTTTCCCTCAATTCCTCAAACTGCAGATGGATTTACAAAATTCTGCCATTTAAAAACATACAAGCACTGATCTCTTATTAAGACTTGAGTTTATTACAACATGTAATATTAATAAAATAGTTTGATAGTAAACACAGGCATAAAGAGGAGAGGAAGCATTTAAAAACAGTTCCAGGATTTAATATCAGAGAATAAAATTAAAGATATCAGAGTGAACATGTGGAAAACCCAGACTTACACCCCCCAGTTCATGGTAGCCTCACAGTGTGTCTGGCCATGTAGTTGCATTATGTGCAGGCCCATAAGTGGCCACACAGGGGCGGTCTGTAGTACAAAAATTAAACTCGCCGGGCCACTATCTAGCAGAATGTTCTGGACTCTCTCCCCTCTGACGGGACCTGGAGGCTATTGTTAAATATGTGAAATTATTCATAATTGTTCAGAATTATTATTATTATTAGTAGTATTTGTAAATCTGGGAACTGGAGATGAGAGTGCCAGTTATCTCTTTACTCTGGTAGCAGGTCTGGGGAGAGAGCCCACGACCATTTTCTGTTTTGCCCTGACCCCAGACTGGGTCACAACATCACTGACCACATAAATCAGTTTTATAAATCAATTTGATTTAATTCAGCTTAAACAGCTTAATACATATCAGCTTAGTACATATATAAAAACATTCAGTAAGTCTAAAAATGTGCCTTTGAAGTTTGACTTCATTACAATACTTATAGACGACTAGTCATCATATCTTCTGCTCCATGAAACACATGTTAATGTTCAGTAGTAACAGATATGCTTCTTTAATATATTTACATTGTAATAAACTACATTCATGTTCAATGGGCGTATATGCGGCTGAAACAGGAAGCCTAGCGCATCCCAAATTTATCAACATCAACATTTTAATATAACATTATAGTCATTATGGCTTTTAGAAGAATGGGGTTTTTGGGGAGGTGGGCTAGTGCACTATAGACCCCTGTGGTGCAGACTAAGCTTTTGTCCTAAATGGCATTTATTTCTTACATTACTTTTACTTTTATACTTTAAGTAGTTCTGAAATCAGTACTTTTACACATTTACTGGAGTAAAAAGCTTCAGTTGATACTTCAACTTCTACAGAAGTATTTTTAAACCATAGTATCTGTACTTCTACCTGAGTAATGAATGTGAACTTTTGATACTTTTGATTACTTACTCTGAATTTATCTCTCCATGCCAGATCACCTTACTTAACAAGCAATCTCAAAATAATTTCCAGTCTACAAAGTATCTCTGCTTCCTGGTGTTCAGTAACGAGTTTGGATTCCACAGAAATCAGTAGAGTATGCTGCTTTTATCTGGTCAAATTTTAGGTCAGATCACTACAGCAGAGTAATAATACACTTGGCATAAATACTACTACTACTAACAATAATAATAATAATAATAATAATAATAATAGTGAGCAGTCTTGAATCAGATCAGGGTACATGAACATTCTCACCTAATTTATTGAACCGTTGCTCGATTCCATCCAGTTTCTTAGAAAGGGTCTCCTCGGCCGGCCACTGTACTCGGATGCTCTCACTGGAATTCTCCTGAGGTTTGAAAAACACCACATACGACACAGAGTACAGGAAAAGTCCTAAAGTGCAGAGGAAGCCCAGTCCTTTAATCACCCCACGGCTCCTCATCCTCAAACATCAGCTCCAGCAATCTGCTCTACCACTCTATCTGAGGCACCTGCGCTCAGGTAACAAACACCACCACTGTAGTCAAATGAGGACACTCCAAATAAGACACCTGGGAGTGGTTGTGACTTCACTCAACTCAGTTACTGCTGGAGGTCAACAGAAAGGTACTGCTTTGTCTATGTGCTTTATTTGTTTATGAAGGAAGTATGTAAACATTTGCAGCAGCTAATTTCTTTTCTAGCCTCTAACATCCTTTTCACTACTTAGAAACTTTAGTTGCTTGTTGCTTTTTAAAAAATAATCTTATGAGGGGGAAAGCAAGAAATATCAACCTTCTATAGAGCTAATGTTATCCCCCCCCCTTACCCCTAGGCTTTATGTCTACAGCATATATCCATCCATACATTATCTTCCGCTAGTCAGGGTCACGGGGGGACTGGAGCCAATCCCAGCGTCATCGGGCGAAGGCAGGGTACACCATGGACAGGTCGCCAGTCCATCACATGCCCAACACACACTCACACACTTACTCACACCTACGAGCAGTTTAGAGTGAGGATCCTAACATACATGTGTTTGGACTGTGGGAGGAAACCGGAGTACCCGGAGGAACCCACTCAAACACGGAGAGAACATACACACTCTACACAGAACCACCCGGACCGGGAATCCAACCCAGATCATCTTACTGTGTGGAGACAGTGCTTGACCACTACACCACCATACTAACCACTACACCACCGTACTAAACCACTACACCACATACCTAAACCACTTACAACCACCGTACTAACCACTACACCACCATACTAACCACTACACCACCGTACTAACCACTACACCACCGTACTAACCACTACACCACCATAGTAACCACTACACCACCATACCAACCACTACACCACCGTACTGACCACTACACTACCATACTGACCACTAAACCACCATACTAACCACTACACCACCGTACTAACCACTACACCACCGTAAATGTTAGGTTTGTTGATTGATACCCTTACCAAAAAAACGTTTAATCAAGTGTGCTATTAGTTACTTACTTTAAACTACAAATAAGTGAGTCTGCTTTTCGTTTACTGTTTATGCACTTATCAGTAAAATACTAAACACACTTATACTTAAGTACTTTGTTAATATTAAGTATTTAGAAAAGTCTGTGTATATTTGGCCTGTACTTGGACTTAATCTTTTGTTTGACATATACTATATACATATAATATACTCTATAAATAAGTATTCTTACCCTACACAAATACTTACTCACAAAATACTCATTTAATACATACTTATTCAGAGTTTATCCTGTTTATTTATATGCATAGTCCACTGGTAGAAAAACTTAGGAAAAGTAGATAAAGTTATATTTTGAGGAGAAAAAATAAGACCTCAATCAAAACCTAGTCATATACTTTAAAGTGTGAAAAGAACATATAAGTAGCAAAGTATACATATTAGGTTAAGTTTTAATTCAGGAAAAGTATATTCTTAGTTTAAAAACAGGGGAACTGTCTGTGTCTATGAGTTTACTCTAGTGCAGCTGCGGTATCAAGATGTAAACTAGTTGCTTAAACTTAATACTCTTACACTTAAAATACTAAAGAGAAAGATTTAGTCTCAAGACATATTCAAACAGACACATGCCATTAGTATATTGCTACTAGTGTAGTAACATACGCTGTACTTGGGAAATATACTTTACCTTTACTTGAGTTTACTTAATAAAATGAATTTGTGTCTAAGAACAAATGACAGAGTTAAAAGAACGAGAGCCGGTACAACTACATCTGTCTGGTGTCTCTGTTTTTTTTTATTACAACCAAACAAAGATATTGTTTAAGATAAACATATTACACACACATACACACACTTATGCACAAACTCACTTACACGCACACATACACACACACACAGCCACACCCAGAAAGACAAGACTGCTATATGCAAAATATCTAATGAAACACTGCAGAACCCTGAACGGTAAATGTCCTAAAGGTAAAGGTCCTAATCGTGGAACCAGAAGAAGTGGACCAGAGTGGAACTGGATCAGCTGTTACTGGTGAATCATTAAGGACGGTCATGGGATGTAACTCTGTACACAGTCTTGCATCTGAGCTAAACATTGGAAAACGTCTCAGCTTCAACTGTAAAACAAGAGAAGTTGGCTGGTGTAGTGACGTTCAGCACTGCCCAGTGGGCTGATTAACCATTGGGTGTGTTCTAAAACGTTTGACTTGTATCGTACTTAGAAACCTGGTGAAAAGTTATTGTTATTACTTCCCAGAATGTACAAATCCTCAACAGAGTATTTTCTTATAAAGCCCCCCAACTCTGGAATAGTCTCCCAGATAATGTCCAGGACTCAGACACAGTCTCAATCTTCAAGTCTAGGCTTTTCAAGTCTTTTGGTAATTAATGTTTTCCGTTGATAAAGGTTGTAGTTCCAGGGGTTCATGGACACAGGGAATTGTGGTAAACTGAGGTCACTCAGGTTTGTGGACGATGGAGCAGTGGGATGCCAATGTTCCAGGGTGCCACCAGTGTTGAGTTAGCTTCTGGTTCTCTCCTTTTAGTTCTGCTGCTATAGTCAGATCTGCCGGAGTCATTAGCCACATTCTGATACCGTTGTACACTCTCTCTATATCTCCATACATCCAAACAGAACTGATTCTATCTCTTTATCTTTTCCGAGTTTGACTGCCCATCTGTCCAGACAGATACTGATGAAAGACTGACCGCCAGGTTACCCTGCCACCCAAGTCACCCATCAGACTGATCGTCGGGCCCTGCTGTTACCCATGTCGTACCAGCTACCTAGCCTCGGACTAGCTGCCTAACCTTCACTACAGACTCTATTAAAATAAACATGGACTCTTAACTAGTCTCCACTAACCTTCTACCTTCATTACCTGTCATCATCACTCTGACTGTTCTTCATCTGTACTATAATTCATCTTATATGGTGGTACAGTCATTATATCAGTACTGTTTGAGTAATTCGATCAGAGGAGGATGGTTCCCCCCCTTGGTTCCTCGCAAGGTTTCTTCCTCCAGTTCTGAGGGAGTTTCTCCTGTCATATACTGTAATTCAATTTACAGTACAATACTGTTAAAATAAACTACAGTAGATGCTCTGTAAAATAACAGTAAAATACTGCTGTCTCTGCTGCCACTATTTTACTGTTAATTTGCAGTGATTTTTTTTTACAGTGTAGGCTCAGTTATGTGTCTCCAGACTTTTGCTTTACAGCGGCAACTCAGTCAGCATCTCATTTACACTGGTTCTAAAATACACTTTTTACTAACACACCTTTTCACGAGTCCTTTAGTGCAGCAAGAGTATATAGTATCGTCGCTGTCCTATTAAAAAAACATGTATATCGATTTTTGTTGATTTCTATTTTTCTACATCAATTAACTGCGGCAGCTGCCGTTTACATTGTGATGATATTTCATGATAAATCAACCAATAGAAATGCTCCAAAATAGCTTGGAAAAAAATTCTGGTTCCATTGACTTCCATTGAACGTGAAGACAGTTTTTAGCCTCTGCTGTAAAGTTGCCATTTAGGAGATATTTGTTTTTCATTGGACATAGATTATGTCTGTAGAGAGTTATTTAAAGCCTCTCTATATAATAATCTCAGCACTAAGGCTGGAGATCTTTACTGATAATGATGTCAGTTATTGACTTGGAATGAGCAGATCTGTAGCCGTACACGCCCGTTCAGCCAAAAGTACATCGAGTTTTATTGATTGTTCGGTTTAAGTCCAGATTTAAACCCTATAGACACATTAAATACAAACACCTTTAAAAGAAATTAACTCGTCAATATTGTGTGAAGGCGTCAGTGCTGAGTGGAACAATACCAGCTGTTCCTTCTGTGAAAGACTGTCTGCCAGTTCAAACACAGAAACTTCTCTGTGTAAAGAAATCACACGGATAAGCTTCAAAACGAACTCACTGTATATGTTTGTTTAATGATCAACAATTTAAGACCATTAAAAACATTGTTTCCTACTTTGCTTATCAGCCTTTTTACTGGGGAGACCACAAGGTGAATACAAGGTGGCAACAGAGGCTCCGCCTTGAAACCAAGTTTGCCAGGTATTTGTTAATACACGCCTTGGATTCCTGCAAGACTTGATGAGACAGCACTGACAGCACTGGAGAGATCCATCTAAAAATCTAATTTCAAATAAATTGTCACATTTCTAAGTAGTAAACACTCTACTAATAATTATCCAGTACTGTGGAAAGGTTTTAGACACTTAGACCTTATAGTTATATTTATATATTATTTATATTTATTATATATTATTTTATATTTAAAATGTGGTGGTGTGAAGCTCAGCCATTGGACTATGGAGCAGTGAAACATGTTCTCTAGAGTGATGAATCTGGCAGTTTTGACATGTTCGATGGTATTGGCACTTTATTAGTGGTGTGGACTAGATTACTTGTTTTTAATTGATAAGAGAACTGACTTACTTTTCATTACCAATGATGTGAACTATATAAGCTGTCTTAGTTGGTAATGGAACTGGATCCCTTTTCTCTGTCAGTTATGTAAACTGGATCACTTGTCCTTAATGATAATAGAACTTAAACAAGTGTCTTTATCAGTGATGTGAGCTAGATAATTTGTGTTTATTAGTGATGTAAACTGGATCACTGGTCTTTGTTGGTAATGGAACTGGATTAATTGTTTTTGCTGGTAAGGGAAGTGGATCACTTGTCTTTGCTGGTAAGGGAAGTGGATCACTTGTCTTTGTTGATAATAGGACTGGATCACTTATCTCTATCAATGATGTTGTAGGAGCTGGCTCCAGGGCTAGACCACCTCCAGCCACCAGGGGGAGGCAGCAGGTGACCTCTGGACCAATCAGGCCTAATGCTCAACACCTGAAGGCTGGTCTTTATAAGCAGAAGGACACAGAGACATGATGCTGGATCTTTAGGTGTTTCCGAAATCAGTAGGCGAGTGTGGCTAGTATGTCTGAATACTCAGTAGGTATTGAATAGTAGGTGAACGGTACCCGGATGACTTCCTGAATCAGCAGCCATTTTTATAGCACACTGTGCTATCCCATGATTCACCTGGAGCCGTGGATAAATTCAAAGTGGAGTAAATAAACGGTGTAAAGCTGAACGTCGGCTGTGTGTACGAAGCTACGGCTAGTGAACTGACGCTACAGAAGTTAGCGCTACTGCTGAGATAAACAATGATTACATTCCTCCCTTTTCATCTTCACTGAGTTACAGCTCAACACTGTCTGATACATAATCAGACAAAAACACAGATCAGAGTCACTAAAAGATCTAAATCTGTCTGTAAACAAGCTTTTAAATGAATAGCAGGACTTTTTTACGGTGGTGGTCTGACGTCTTGCGTCACAGGACGCTGGTAAGATGGTGGACGTTTTACTTTAGTTTCTCCCATTTCCCCCTTCCTCTTGGGAGAGACAGCTTTCCCCTGGCGTCTTTTGTTGATTTCCCGCCAAAACCCAAAACAGGTGTGTTGAACAATTGTTATTGTCTTCCACCCGTTTTCAGGCTTTCATTATTAGGCGCTCTTTTGGCAGCCATTGTTAACCGCTGGACTACTGGTGTAGAAACGTAACGGCCAATCTCAAGTTAGAGCTTCACATTTTTAGTTACACCCTGTTCTCAGTCTTGCTAGCTCTGGCTTGTGGGGCTTTCAACTACCAGTGTGTGATAGCTCACCTAGTTAGGAGGTGGCTGTTTTATCAACACGACCAGGGTTCAAGTCCTCGGCTCCAGCTGCCCCGTGACCGCATCTGATGGGATAAAGTGGGAGATAATGGATTGATGAATAATTAATGGATGAATTTTATGGTAAATGGACCAATAGAAATGCTCCAAAATAACTTCCATTGACTTGCATTAAAAGTGAGTCAATGGAAGTTGTTTTGGACACCAGTGATCTTGTAGTGAATCTGTGGTAATGTTCTGTGTTACTGACTGTTGGAGATGCACTGTGTGTTTGGAGTTTAAGGCAGGCATGTGATAGGAGGAGACCGTAGGGTGGCCGAGAGGGATAGAGGGAGCTTCGGTGCGTGTGTGTGTACAGCTCGCATGCTAGCTGTAGCCAGTTGTTATTTCCGGTGTAGTTGCCTACAGCAGCTTATATGGTTCGTAAATAAAGCGACGACTGTTCATTCAGGCGCCTTGTCTGATTGCCTCAACACGCCTGGCCGGACGTTACAATATATTCTTTTCAGATGTTGATGGAAGTCTGATCAGAAGTATATACATTTCACTTTTCTTTCACTGACCCATCTCACTTACACATACCAGACTGTAGATGCTCCACAAATCCAATATAAATGCTCTAGGGAAGCAGGAACTAGAGGGAATAGATGGTGAGGTTCAACCCTCACAGCATTCAGACCACTACAGACAATGCAAGGGTCTTACCTCTACAGAACAAGGCCAGTAATATGAATACACTGTGAGATATTGCATAAGCTTAACACAAATGACCTGGTTTCCTTTTCATGGCAGGCTTGATTCCCCAAACTCACAGAGCCCTGAAGAAAAGAGGATGTGAGATGAGGTGAAGAGAAGAGGAACTATTTACAAAAAAGTAAATACTCAGAGAATCAGTTCCAGCCAGGAAGAGTTAGTGCCAGCTGAAGAAAGCCCCCATTCAGCAAAGACTCCAAGTTGAAGGCCAACGGGCATGTGAGGAAGGAAACGTCTCTCTGTAGCAAGAACTGCAAAAGACCGGAAGCTTTTATTGACTCAGCATAACATTTTATTATTAAATATTAAACAGTATTAATAGAGTAAGTAGAGCTTTTACACTTTATTATTAAATATTCATCAGTATTAATAGAGTAAGTAGTGCTTTTACACTTTATTAGTAAATATTAAACAGTAATTAATAGAGTAATAGAGCTTTTACACTTTATTATTAAATATTCATCAGTTATTAATAGAGTAAGTAGTGCTTTTCACACTTTAGTTATTAAATATTAATCAGTATTAATAGAGTAAGTAGAGCTTTTTACACTTTATTATTAAATATTAATCAGTATTAATAGAGTAAGTAGTGCTTTTCACACTTCATTATTAAATATAAAACAGTATTAATAGAGTAAGTAGAGCTTTACACTTTATTATTAAATATTCATCAGTATTAATAGAGTAAGTAGTGCTTTTACACTATATTATTAAATAAAAGCATCCAGTATTAATAGATGTAAGTAGTGCTTTTACACTGTATTTCATTAAATATTCATCCAGTATTAATAGAGTAAGTTAGTGCTTTTACACTTTATTAGTAAATAATTAATCAGTATTAATAGAGTAAGTAGAGCTTTTTACACTTTATTATTAAATATTAATCAGTATTAATAGAGTAAGTAGTGCTTTTACACTTATTATTAAATATTCATCAGTATTAATAGAGTAAGTAGAGCTATTTACACTTTATTATTAAATATTAATCATATTACATAGAGTAAGTAGAGCTTTTACACTTTATTATTAAATATTAATCAGTATTTAATAGAGTAAGTAGTGCTTTTTACACATTTATTATTAAATATTAAAACAGTATTAATAGAGTAAGTAGAGCTTTTACACGTTATTATTAAATATTAAACAGTATTAATAGAGTAAATAGAGCTTTTACACTTTCTTATTAAATATTAAACAGTATTAATAGAGTAAGTAGAGCTTTTATACTTTATTATTAAATATTAATCAGTATTAATAGAGTAAGTAGAGCTTTTCCATACGTCAGTGTGTTTATTTAACTCTTTCCAAGCTTCTCCTAAACAACCCAGTATTATTTACAGTTCTCATCTAATACCTTCATTAGAGCTTCTGAAGATAATCTCTCAGGTTTATAAGAAAGAGAGGCTGCAGGCTTTGCTTTGTCTGCTTTCTAAGAATGTGATTTAGTGGAGAGACGAGAAGTTCCACTCAGCAGAACACTGAGGTAGTGAAAGTCCACTGTGGGGAAGATATTTCCCTGTAACATTTCACAGCGAGTGAGAAACTCCTGATTTATAGAAGATTTGACCCTCATTTAAAAGCTACCAGCTTGGTTAGGTGACCAGGTCTTGTTTAGATGATGGTATTTTGTTGAGGTCTGTTTAAATCAGCTTCACACACAGACTTACAAGCAGAATAGGTCTGCATTGCATTTGCAAGAACATAAAAAAAAATATTATTCTTAATAGCCAATAGTTTTATCATTAAAATATATTTACCAATGAACTGTTCAACATTCCAGATTCCAGAATGAACAGTCTAGGCATCTTAATTAAGCTCCGTAGGCTCCGTTGATTTGTTTTATGGCTATTATTTACTTCATAACTGCTTGTGAGTAGAACAGCTTTCCAGTTGGCTCCCAGCACTGTAGTGCAGACACTGTGTTGAGGTCTAGGACTTAGTTTTAATAGTGTTCTTAGCAGATGTGATATTTTAGGAAAAGAAGATATGTTGTATGAAATAAATGTAATGTTTATTTGTATAACACTTTCCACAATAATGTTCTTACTGAAGTTTGAAAACATGAGGTCACAACATGTATCCTTCAGTGAGCAAGCCAGAGGCAAGGTAAGCAAGGAAAAGCTCCCTCAGACTGAAGGAAGGAACCTTTGGAGGAACCAAGACTCACAATGGGAGACCAGTCCTCCTCTGGTCAAACAGTGTTTACAGTTTAATAAAATAATACCAAAGAAAAGCGGAGAGAACCTCTGTTTGAAGTCTGGATGGTAAAAGCTTTAGAAACCGCACTGGTAGAGGCAGTCTCTGACTGAGGCAGTCTCTGACTTGGTCTTTATAAAAGTGAATGTGAACTGAAACAGTCCCATCCTATCTCAGTGCTGGTACTCCTGGATGGCACAGTGAGGTAACTGAGGGTGTTGCAGTTGGCACCAATGAACAGGAGAGCTGGATGGTGATTGGTGAGGAGGAGGCCATCATTACTCAATTGACTTTTTACCATACACCTGTGCAGGAAACCTTTTGTATAGCGAGCCATATAAGTATATTTATGGGTCCAGCCTTTAGGTGTCATACTTGCAACCGTAATTGTGTGATCCAGGGTTGCATGCATGAACCAAGCAGGTACGCTGAGCTACACCAAGTGCAGAGTCTGTGTAGCACATGAGCTGAAGTTTAAATGGGCCGGTCACTCAATGCTTTGAACTGCAACAGCCAAGTTTACTGCAACAAGCAATGACCGGAGTGTTTGATTAGACTGGACACAGTGATAGTTCACATGTTCACTGTTCTACCCAAATCTGATAAACATAATTCTAATTAAATACATCTAAAACGTTTCTCCCTGGTAGGAATGCTGAGAACTCCCAGTAATAAAACGGAGTAATATTATCCCAGATATTATCCCAATCCCAGATTAATCCTGGCTGTTTCCACTGTTAGTCAGCTTTAGTTACAGTTCATCTTACTCAGCCTCATCTCACACCAAGAAGCTGTCAAAGAGTCTACTGTCCACTGTATCAGCTCCACTGACCATACAGGACCTCCACTCACTGTCCACTGTATCAGCTCCACTGACCATACAGGACCTCCACTCACTGTCCACTGTATCAGCTCCACTGACCATACAGGACCCTCCACTCACTGTCCACTGTATCAGCTCCACTGACCATACAGGACCTCCACTCACTGTCCCACTGTATCAGCTCCACTGATCATTACAGGACCTCCACTCACTGTCCCACTGTTATCAGCTCACACTGATCATACAGGACCCTCCACTCACTGTCCACTGTATCAGCTCCACTGATCATACAAGGACCTCCACTCACTGTCCACTGTATCAGCTCCACTGATCATACAGGAGCCTCCACTTATAGACTGTATGTTCATCTAGATTCTCTGTATTACTTTCTTTATTACTCTGTTCTTTAATGATCAGGACCCCCACAGGACCACCACAGAGCAGATACTATTAGGGAGGTGGGTCATTCTCAGCACTGTAATGACACTGACGTGGTAGTGGTGTGTTTGTGTGTGTTGTGCTGGTGTGAGTGGATCAGACACAGCAGTGCTGCTTCTGGAGTGTGTTAAACACTGTGTCCACTCACTGTCCACTCTATTAGACACTCCTACTACTTGCTGGTCCACCTTGTAGATGTAAAGTCAGAGACAGTAGCTCATCTGCTGCTGCACAGTTGTGTTCCTCTAGTCCATCAGTGGACACAGGGACGCCGCCCACAGGACACTGCTGTCTGGATAGTTTTGGTTGGTGGATGATTCTCAGTCCAGCAGTGACACTGAGGAGGTGTTTAAACACTCCAGCAGCAGCACTGCTGTGTCTGATCCACTCACTCCAGCACAACACACACTAACACGTCTGTCAGGCCGTGAGCTGAAGCAGGAGGGGTTACAGGTACACACCAGGTGGGTGGGCGGAGACACGAGGAGCACATGACCAAAACATACAGAACCACATGGTGAAGAATGTAAACACAAGCACATGACTACAATCAGGACTGTAAACAGACAGGTGAGGACAGGTAGGGCGTGAGAACGTCAGTGTCACTGCAGTGCTGAGAATGATCCACCTCCCTAATAGTATCTGCTCTGTGGTGGTCCTGTGGGGGTCCTGATCATTAAAGAACAGAGTAATAAAGTATACAGAGAATCAGATGAACTACAGTCTGTAAGTGGAGCTCCTGTATGGTCAGTGGAGCTGATACAGTGAGTGTAGATAGAAGTAGGTGGTCTTAATGTTGTGGCTGATTAGTGTATAAAAGAGGAGGTGGGTGTCATAAATGAAAACCTTGGAAAACAAACATGAACACCAGAACTCCAGAGAAGGACGCTGTATGTGATTGTGTTATATGACTGTCCCCTGGAAATCTAGCTTGTATGGGACCCCGGAATTACTTAATATGACCCTCAATGTTTAAGGAAAGCAGAAGAGTTGGAACAGTATCTTCCTCTAATGCTAGTTTGAACTGACTGCATCGGACAGCTCTAAGAAAAAGCAGAACGTGAGAAGAAGTGGAGAAAAGAGGAAGGAACTACTGAACGGTTTCAGGTTGAAGACCATACTCAGAAACTCAGTTATGCTGGATCTGGTGTTGGGGAACATCTCTCTGTCTATATAATGATGAAGAGAACACTGACTCTACACTCACTGCTCTCTCCTCCACAGCAGAAGACACCCTTCACTCTCTCCAGCTCCGTCTCTCTGGCTGAACTCAGACGCTCTGCTAGAATGAGGACTCTGTCTGCTCCTGCTGGTGGTGCTGCTGCTCCTGCTCTCTCCAGCAGACCTCTAGTGGTGAGTGGACTGAGTACGCTGAGCTGTGTTACTCTCAGTGTTACTATAGATTGTAGATGTATGTGTGTTTATTCAGGTTGTGGTGTTAATGTGGGGTTTGTGATTCTGCAGCTCCAGCTGAAATTCTTCCTGACTGCTGTTCCAAGCTGACTGATATGAAGATCCCTCTGAGAATGGTGGTGTCCTACACGTTAACACCCAGTAACTGTGCTCTTTAAGCCGTTGTGTGAGTATTACTGATCTAAGATTATCCAGACTGTCCAAATAGTTGGGGACTAAAGTTTTCATATGTAAATGAGGTGATTATTGATTATCCTGCTTATAGTTATTGTTTATCTTCTCCTGCAGATTTCATACTGTGAAAGGAAACAAGTTTTGTGTGGATGTTGACGCGGAGTGGGTCAAAAGTCATGTAGCTGCTCTGGACAAACGCTAACAATGATTCCACAGCGAGGACTTCAACTATAAACTACAACTCCCACAATTCTCTCAGCTACAAACTCCCTTAACTTATTGTTTTGTAAATTGAATGTAAGGTTTGAAACTCTCTGTATTTGAAGAAATCTGAATGTGTTAGTGATTTATATTTATAATAAAGATATTTTCATTTAAAATACTTTTAGTCTCTATTCGTATTACTGCTGATAACCAAACCCAGGTCATGTGCACATGTCAGCCACTGTTGATATATATATATCCACTCACACCAGCACAACACATACTAACCATGTCAGTGTCACTGAGTGCTGAGAATGACTGACCACCCTAATAGTACCTGCTGTGTGGTGGTCCTGTGGGGGTCCTGATCATTAAAGAATAGGGGATAAATGATGTATGCAGAGAAACAGATGAGCTAGAGTCTGTAACAGTGTTCCTATGTGGTCAGAAAACGGAGTGTGTATATACATATATTTATCCAATCCCAGCGTCACTGGGCAAAGGCAGGGTACAACATGGACTGGCCACTAGTCCATCGCCTGGCCAACACACACTCACACTTACAACTGATTTAGAGTGAGCAATCAACCTAACATACATGTGTTTGGACTGTGGGAGGGAACCGGAGTACCCAGAGGAACCCACTCAAACACAGAGAGACCATACACACTCCACACAGAACCACCCGGACCGGGAATCCAATCCAGATCATCTTACTGTGAGGAGACAGTGCTGACCACTACACCACCATACTGACCACTACACCACCATACTGACCACTACACCACCATACTAATCCACTACACCACCATACTAACCACTACACCACCATACTAACCACCACACCACCCATACTAACCACTACACCCACCATAACTAACCAACTACACCACCAATACTAACCCACTTCACACCACCATACTGACCACTTACACCACATAATAACCACTACACCCCCATACATGACCACTACACCACCATACTGAACCACATACACTACACACCATACTAACCTACTACAAACCACACATACTAACCACTACACCACCGTACTGCAAACCAACTACACCACCATTTACTAACCACTACACCACCATACTAACCACTACACCACCATCAAACCCGCTCACACCATACTGACCACTACCCACCACCGTACTAACTCTACACTACCACCATACTGACCACTACACCACCGTACGAACCACCTACACCACCATACTGACCACTACACCACCGTACTAACCACTAACACCACCGTACTGACCACTACACCCACCATACTGACCACTACACCAACCATACTGGACCACTACACCAACCATACTAACCACTACACCACCATACTAACCACCTACACCACCATACTAAACCACTACAACCCACTGTACTAACCACTAAACACACACCATACTGACCACTACACCACCTATACTAACATACATCTACCACCATACTGACCACTACACCACCGTACTAACCACTACACCCACCATACTGACCACTACACCACCCATACTAACTACACTACCACCATACTGACCACTACACCACCGTACTAACCACTACACCAGCATACTGACCACTACACCACCATACTAACCACTACACCACCATACTGACCACTACACCACCATACTAACTACACTACCACCATACTGACCACTACACCACCGTACTAACCACTACACCACCATAATGACCATTACACCACCATACTAACCACTACACCACCATACTGACCACTACACCACCGTACTAACCACTACAACCACACATACAGACCCAACTACACCCCACTGTACTAACCACTACACCACCATACTGACCACTACAACCACCATACTAACTACACTACCACCATTACTGACCCACTACACCACCGTACTAACCACTAACACCACCATACTGACCACTACTCCACCATACTAACCACTACAACCACCATTCTAAACCACTACACCACCGTACTGACCACTACACCACCATAGTAACCACTACACCACCTTTACTGACCACTACACCACCGTACTAACCACTACAACACACCATACTAACCACTACACCACTATACTGACCACTACACCACCTTACTAAACCCTATTACAACCTACCATACTAAATACTACTCACCACCATACTAACCACTACAACCACCATACTACACTACTACACCACCATGACTAACCACTACACCACCATATACTAACCCACCTACACCAACCATACTGCCAACTACACCACCGTAACTGACCTACTACACCACCATAGTAACCACTACACCACCTTACTGACCACTACACCACCGTACTAACCACTACACCACCATACTTAACCACTACACCACTGTACTAACCACTACACCACCATACTAAACACTACACACACTGTATAAACCACTACACCACCATACTAACCACTACACCACCGTACTAACCACTACACCCACCATACTACACCACTACAACCACCGTACTGACCACTACACCACCGTACTAATCACTACACCCACCGTACTGACCACTACCACCACCGTACTAACCACTACACCCACCGTACTAACCACTACATCACCGTACTGGACCACTACACCACCGTACTAATCACTACACCACCGTACTGACCACTACAACACCGGTGACTATATCACTACACCACCGTACTGACTCACTACAACACCGTACTAAACACACCACTACACCACCGTACTAACCACTACACCACCGTACTAACCACACACACCACCATACTAAACACTACACCATTGTACTAACCACTACACCACCTTACTAACCACTACACCACCGTACTAATCACTACACCACCGTACTATCCACTACACCACCATACTAAACACTACACCACAGTACTAACCACTACACCACCATACTAACCACTACACCACCATACTAACCACTACACCACCGTACTGACCACTACACCACCGTACTGACCACTACACCACCGTACTAATCACTACACCACCGTACTGACCACTACACCACCGTACTAACCACTACACCACCGTACTAACCACTACATCACTGTACTGATACACTACCATTCAAACCACTAGACCACCATACTAACAACTACACCACCGTACTTACCACTACACCACCGTACTGACCACTACACCACCGTACTAATCACTACACCACCGTACTGACCCACTACACCACCGTACTAACCCACTACACCACCTGTACTAACCACTACACCACCGTACTACCACTACACCACCATACTAACCACTACACCCCAGTACTAACCACTACACCACCATACTAACCACTACACCACCATACTAACCACTACACCACCGTACTAACACTACACCACCATACTAACCACTACACCACCATACTAACCACTATACCCCCATACTAACACCTACAACCACCGTACTACCCACTACACTCCTTACTAACCACTACACCACCAGTACTAACCACTACACCACCATACTAACCACTACACCACCATACTAACCACTACACCACCATACTAACCACTACACCACCGTACTGACCACTACACCACCATACTAACCACTACACCACCATACTAACCACTACACCACCATACTAACCACTACACCACCATACTAACCACTACACCACTGTGCCGCCCTATATAGATAGATAGATAGATAGATAGATAGATAGATAGATAGATAGATAGATAGATAGATAGATAGATAGCACTGAGGAATGTGAGCTAGAGATTTTGTCCACCCTTTACCCTTTAGCTGGACATCTTTCCTTATTTATTAAGCTGAGACTGAATCCAGAGTTTAAGGTCTTAGACTTAGACTTTCAGCATCAACTTATTTCAGGAATGAAAACTTGGATCTGATGTAGTTTCACTGTGGATGTAAGTGAAGGGACTGTTTACCTGAGGGACCTCCTGTGAGGAGAGAAGTAAACAAGTTCTGTCTCGTCATGTGTCTGAGATGAACAGATTTGAAAGTAAACAGTTCAGTGATGTGTCTTAAAACACACTCTTGTCGTTCTAGCGGCCTCTGCTGAGCTGCTTTCTCTCCAGGAGAAATTGAGGCTGGTGTGTTGAAGGTCAGACAGAGAGATGAACGTGAAAGTGAAATAATCTTCAGAGTTAAACTCAGCTGAAGAGGAATAAAGAATCTGGATGGTCTGAAAATGTTTATACATGAAACAAAATTCACAGGAAAGAGGAAATCTCTCATTCACAATATTCTCCTGCTGTCCACTTTCAGTATCTCAGCTGGCACTAACCCTTTCTAGACTGTGATGTACACAAATCTGTCATTCTTCTGTACCTCCAGTGTTTGTTCATGGAATGCTGTGAAAATATAAAACAATACAAAAACTACTGAAAAAGTCCTGAACTTCTTAAAAATGCAGCTGCATGCAGTACTGTTCTAAAGATTTAGACTAGAAATCTATTCTACTTGACTCAGCAAATCACTTATTATTATTAAATATTAATCAGTATTAATAGAGTAAGTAGTGCTTTTCCATACGTCAGTGTGTTTATTTAACCCTTTCCAAGCTTCTCCTAAACAACCCAGTATTATTATCAGTTCTCATCTAATACCTGCTTTGACTGCTCAGTACTTCATTAAGCTAAATCAAGATTACTGCTGAAGGAACTGAATACATTCATACAATGTCTGGGGCGTCCAGGAGAAATCTGGAACCTAACTTTGTTCTTCAAACTGGATCAAGATCTGATCTACTTCTCTCACAATAACATATTCATGTTACTTTGTATTGTATGTCTGATTATTTATATCTGTTCTAATCAGATCTGCTGTTCTTTCTGGTGATCAGACACTTATTGATAAGGCTTTTGTACAGTAGAGTATGTAAACAGTAGTATGTAGTTATAGAATTATAATAGAGGGTTTGGTTACTGGTGCTTGATGACTCTATAGAGAGTTCTATTCTGGAGTAACTGAGCTGAATACTGAAGGTCTGGACTCTGATGTGGTCACTCTCAGATGTCATTAGAGCTTCTGAAGATAATCTCTCAGGTTTATAAGAAAGAGAGGCTGCATGCTTTGCTTTGTCTGCTTTCTAAGAATGTGATTTAGTGGAGAGACGAGAACTTCCACTCAGCAGAACACTGAGGTAGTGAAAGTCCACTGTGGAGAAGATTCTCCCCTTCTAGTTTTCTGTTCTGTGATTCTCTGTAACATTTCACAGCCTGTCAGTGAGAAACTTCCTGATTTATAGAAGATTTAACCCTCATTTAAAAGACAGCAGCTAAGAATAAGTCTGGATTAAATCACATCACTGTTCATCTAATATAGACTGGAAAAATTAACTTATTTATTCTTAATAACAACCTTTTTAAGATTAGTAAACAATAACAAATGAACTGTTAATGATGGACAGTAGTTCTCAGACCTGAAAGCAGAATATACAATGAAATACAGTTTCTTACTGTAAACATGGTCACTCTGAAAGTACAGTGTTCAAACATGTTAAAAGTATGTAAAACTGCATAAGAGTTCATAAAAGACCCTCTAAACATTCTTTAAACCACAACCAGATGTTTTATTCTGCTCCAGGAAAAAATCCATACCTCTTATTCTATAGTTCTCCTCACACTTCTTCACTAATATTATTACTATTAAATAAATACAAACAAGTAAACAGGGTAGGTGTCTCCAAACTTTTAGAATGGTTTAAATATTTATATTTAACATTAAGTTCTTAGTTTTGCTGTGAAATCGTTCATCAATAAAACATTTCCTATGGGGTCCGACAAGGTTCAGTTTTAGGGTCTTTGCTTTTGTCTGTGTACATGGTAGCTTTAGGTGATGTCATTAGGAAACATGATATGAATTTCATAGCCGTGCTGAAGACAGTCAGTGATACATTTCCATTTCCTCTGATTATCTAGGCTGACAGGCGTGTCAGATATTTCTGGGTGAGACTCTGATCTATGTTTTCTATCCTGCATGTGTGACCCTTTACTTTGTATGGTGTTTGCCCACCCTTGTCAATAATGGACACCAGGGGTTGCATGATGCTGATATATTGCACACCTGCAATGACTATGACACACAGTGTACATGCTCTGTTCTTCTACCATCAACACATTGGTCTAAATGCACAGCATTCTTTATATAAACCAATGACATGACGTTTACACTTATAGTAGAAGAGTTAACACAATTACTGAGATACCAATTACAAAATGTTCTGATCGTATAGTAATAAAGAACACATTTTTTAAAATTCCATCTTAAATTTTAGCATTACAAATATCTACAATTTTAATTCACTAGAGAAATAATAATAAAAATAGTGAAATTTTACAGCCATCATCCTTTTTTTTAAGTGAGTAGAAAATAAACCAAGACGCTGTGCAAATTTCTGCCACCTGGTGGTGAACCCAGAATATGGCGTTTAGGCCACATGGTGAAGGATTGTTAGCTAGCATTGCTACACCTATTAATACTGAGTTTCAAACACAGTGAACTAAATATTCACAACACAGACAACATACCTGCAATGAATAACACGTTCCAGCTCCAGAGTGTCCGGTCTGATTGTGTGATTCGGACTTGTAGAAAGCTTTTTGATTGGATGCACGGTTTCCGGACAACAACAGATTTTTCTGGAATTTTTTCCCATAGAGAATGAATAGGATAATAAAGTGCACGCCAACCTACTAAACTTCTGCTCGACCGACCGACACTGTTTCACATACACTGACTCAGGGCGGACCCCCGACCACGACTGCAGTGTTGGTTTGACCCGCACTTGTCTGTTTGTTGTTTTTTCCATCCCTCTTTTTTCCCAAAGAGTCCCATTCATTTTTAGTCACACCCCAAACCTCATGGTTTCATTTAACCTACAGCCTCCAAACAGCCTCACTGTATTCACTCAGAGCAGATCCACAGATATGATGACCCGCACTCGTCTATTTCTCATTTATTCATCCCTCGTTCCTCCCATAGAGTCCCATTCATTTTCCTCTGAACCCAAATATTATGGTTTGGTTAAACCTACAGCCTCCAAACTGCCTCTACTGACTCAGAGCAGATCCCCCAACCTCTAATCCACAGACATACTGACCCACACTACTCTATTACTCACTCCATTACACACTGTTTACAAAATTATTAATTCATTCATTTTGACTTACATGGATAAGAAGATAAACAATAAATATAAGCAGGAAAATAAGTAATCACTTAAAAATAGAAGACATTACAGATCGTATTTGAATACAGTTGTGTGCAAAAGCTTATCCTGGGTGAAATTATGTTTTGTTGATTTTCTAAGTGATTATAATGAAAGTGAAAATATAAAAATATAAAATACATTAATAAGAAATAAATTAAAAAATAATAATCACGTCCTGATCAGATCCAGTCCTGAGCCTCTAAAATGTGATGTCAGACTTCCTGAAGTCCTACAGCTCTGAGAAAAGGAGAACGTGAGAAGAAGTGGAGAAAAGAGGAAGGAACTACTGAACGGTTTCAGGTTGAAGACCATACTCAGAAACTCAGTTATGCTGGATCTGATATTGGGGAACATCTCTAAGTCTATATAATGATGAAGAGAACACTGACTCTACACTCACTGCTCTCTCCTCCACAGCAGAAGACCCTTCACTCTCTCCAGCTCCGTCTCTCTGGCTGAACTCAGACGCTCTGCTAGAATGAGGACTCTGTCTGCTCTGCTGGTGGTGCTGCTGCTCTGCTCTCTCCAGCTGACCTCTAGTGGTGAGTGGACTGAGTACGCTGAGCTGTGTTACTCTCAGTGTTACTATAGATTGTAGATGTATGTGTGTATATTCAGGTTGTGGTGTTAATGTGGGGTTTGTGATTCTGCAGCTCCAGCCGTTCACACCACTGACTGCTGTTCCAAGCTGACTGATATGAAGATCCCTCTGAGAATGCTGGAGTCCTACTCATGGACGAGCAGTGACTGTGCTCTTAAAGCCGTTGTGTGAGTATTACTGAGTATTACTGATCTGACTAACTCTTCTTACTCTGATATACTGATTAGATGGTGGGAGAACATTCCGCTGCATTAATGTACAGTTGGGTTGATTACATCCTCTACAGGGAAAACATTAGCTTTAAACATGAAATATAAAAGTTTATCCCAGACTGTACAAATGGTTGCAGACTAAAGTTTGTAAATGAGGTGATTATTGATTATCCTGCTTATAGTTATTGTTTATCTTCTCCTGCAGGTTTCATACTGTGAAAGGAAACAAGTTTTGTGTGGATGTGGACGCCGTGTGGGTCGAAAGTCATGTAGCTGCTCTGGACAAACGCTCACAATGATTCCACAGCGAGGACTTCAACTACAAACTACAACTCCCACAATTCTCTCACCTACAAACTCCCTTAACTTATTGTTTTGTAAATTGAATGTAAGTTTTGAAACTCTCTGTATGTGTTAGTCATTTATTTTTTGTAATAAAGATATTTTTAATTAAAATACTTTTAATTTCTATTCGTATTACTGCTGATAATCAAACTAAGATCATGTGCAGATGTCAGCCACATATATTAACCTTCAGAGTTAAACTCAGCTGAAGAAGAATGACGAAGACAAATCTGTTATTCTTCTGTAGTTCCAGTGTTTATTCTTAAAAAGTAAAAAAAAACATAGAAAATATAAACAATGCTGTAGTGAGTTTACTGTAGACTGACATTACAGAGATCACAACAGCTTCTTACTTTACAGATCAGTGATAAATGGCTAATAACACGGTAATAATACTAGCCTTAAAATTATAATTACAACTAATTCATTAATATAATTGTCAAACTTACAACAAATACTATATTAATAGAGAGATTTGTTTCCATCTGTGATCAACACACTGATTTTTTTAATACCTGAGTGTTTGAACAGGACAAATCAGGAATTGTGTTACAACAATGTAGAGCTCATTTGTGTGTGGACAACTCTGGTAGAGCAGTGATCTTGTGATTGAACATCTAAATGAGATGCAGCTCTACATGTTCATTATTAAATACTTCCAAGGGTGTAGGAGTGGGTTTGACATGGGGGCATATTTGCTAATATGAATCAAAGCCCACCCTATCCGATAATATACTACCTATAAGCTAATTCCACTGTAGGTAAGGTGGTAAATCACTGTATGTACAGTGACGTAGAACAACATTTGTGGAATTACAGTAAATAACAAATAAATAAACAAAATACAACATTATCTGTACGTCTGATTATTATTATATAAATCCAATTAAAGATCACTTTACAAACTAAACTAGATACTCCACATTACATGGTACTGCAGTCAGAAAACTTTTAAATTATACATGCAGTGTCTGGATTATATACAAATATAACAAAAAAATATACTTACTTTGGTGGTATAATACTGAAATGAAATGATAAATAAATGTATATTAAGGTTTTCTTACTAAACAAGACTAACTTTAATGTTAGACAGTAAGACTGTGTCCCAAACAGCGCCCTCTGGAACATTACATAGTGCACTACTGACAGCACTTCTAACGATGAAGTCCTTTTATTTATTTATTTATTAATTAATTTATTTCATTTATTATATTTTATTTTTTACGTATGTAGTGTAGTAGCAGTCTGCAGTTTGGGGGCGTGGCCAGAGAGTAATTTAACTTTACGTTTCAGAGTGATTTCTGTTTAAAGTTTTATACTAAAGTATAAATTATACATTATACTAAAGCCGTTCTATTACAGTACATATGGTCATCGTTGCTGTTCATTGCTCTCTTCACTGACATCGCGTTTAAAGTTGGTGCGAGCTACCCAACGCTCCAGCGAGGCGAGAGCCAAAGCCTGTTGCTAACAACAAACAGAGTGTGTGGGGGTGGGGGGCGTGTTCCACCCAATATCAGAAACAGGTACATTTGTCCCACCCCCAGTTCCTACACCAATGAATACTGCTACACTACATGTTCCTCTACTGAGAATTTGTGTTTCTGTTTCTTCCATTATCGTCCACTTTATCCCTCTAGTCGGGGTCATAGGAGGGGCTGGAGCCAATCCCAGCGTCATGGGGCTACGGTCGCCAGTCCATCGCATGGCTAACATTCACTTACATACACACTCACACCTACAGGCAGTTTAGAGTGAGGATCCTAACATGCATGTGTTTGGACTGTGGGAGGAAACCGGAGTACCCGGAGGAACCCACTCAAACACAGAGAGATCATACACACTCCACACAGAACCACCCGGACCGGGAATCCAACCCAGATCATCTTACTGTGAGGAGACAGTGCTGACCACTACACCACCATACTGACCACTACACCACCGTACTGACCACTACACCACCATACTAACCACTACACCACCATACTAACCACTACACCACCATACTGACCACTACACCACCATACTAACCACTACACCACCATACTGACCACTACACAACCGTACTGACCACTACACCACCATACTAACCACTACACCACCGTACTAACCACTACACCACCGGACTGACCACTACACCACCATACTAACCACTACACCACCGTACTGACCACTACACCACCATACTAACCACTACACCACAGTACTGACCACTACACCACCATACTAACCACTACACCACCATACTAACCACTACACCACCATACTATCCACTACACCACCGTACTAACCACTACACCACCGTACTAACCACTACACCACCATACTGACCACTACACCACCATACTAACCACTACACCACCATACTAACCCCTACACCACTGTACTAACCACTACACCACCATACTAACCACTACACCACCATACTAACCACTATACCACCATACTAACCCCTACACCACCGTACTAACCACTACATCACTATACTAACCACTACACCACCATACTAACCACTACACCACCATACTAACCACTACACCACCGTACTAACCACTACACCACCATACTAACCACTACACCCCAGTACTAACCACTACACCACCATACTAACCACTACACCACCATACTAACCACTACACCACCATACTAACCACTACACCACCGTACTAACCAATACACCACCGTACTAACCACTACACCCCAGTACTTACCACTACACCACCATACTGACCACTACACCACCGTACTAACCAATACACCCCCGTACTAACCAATACACCCCCGTACTAACCACTACACCCCAGTACTAACCACCACATCACCATACTGACCACTACACCACCATACTGACCACTACACCACCATACTAACCACTACACCACCGTACTAACCACTACACCACCGTACTAACCACTACACCACCATACTGACCACTACACCACCATACTAACCACTACACCACCATACTAACCACTACACCACCATACTAACCACTACACCACCATACTAACAACTAACCATTAACCACTCTTAAAGCCGTTGTGTGAGTATTACTGAGTATTACTGAGTATTACTGAGTATTACTGAGTATTACTGATCTGACTAACTCTTCTTACTCTGATATACTGATTAGATGGTGGGAGAACATTCAGCTGCATTAATGTACAGTTGGGTTGATTACATCCTCTACAGGGAAAACATTAGCTTTAAACATGAAATATAAAAGTTTATCCCAGACTGTACAAATGGTTGCAGACTAAAGTTTGTAAATGAGGTGATTATTGATTACCCTGCTTATAGTTATTGTTTATCTTCTCCTGCAGGTTTCATACTAAGAAAGGAAACAAGTTTTGTGTGGATGTGGAAACCGTGTGGGTTGAAAGTCATGTAGCTGCTCTGGACAAACGCTCAGAATGATTCCACAGCGAGGACTTGAACTACAAACTACAACTCCCACAATTCTCTCAGCTACAAACTCCCTTAACTTATTGTTTTGTAAATTAAATGTAAGTTTTGAAACTCTCTGTATGTGTTAGTCATTTATTTTTTGTAATAAAGATATTTTCAATTAAAATACTTTTCATTTCTATTCGTATTATTGCTGATAATCAAACTCAGATCATGTGCAGATGTCAGCCACATATATTAACCTTCAGAGTTAAACTCAGCTGAAGAAGAATGACGAAGACAATACACCACCATACTAACCACTACACCACCGTACTAACCACTACACCACCATACTAACCACTACACCACCATACTAACCACTATACCACCATACTAACCCCTACACCACCGTACTAACCACTACATCACTATACTAACCACTACACCCCAGTACTAACCACTACACCACCATACTAACCACTACACCACCATTCTAACCACTACACCACCATACTAACCACTACACCACCATACTAACCACTACACCACCGTACTGACCACTACACCACCATACTAACCACTACACCACCATACTAACCACTACACCACCATACTAACCACTACACCACTGTGCCGCCCTATATAGATAGATAGATAGATAGATAGATAGATAGATAGATAGATAGATAGATAGATAGCACTGAGGAATGTGAGCTAGATATTTTGTCCACACTTTACCCTTTAGCTGGACATCCTTCCTTATTTATTAAGCTGAGACTGAATCCAGAGTTTAAGGTCTTAGACTTAGACTTTCAGCATCAACTTATTTCAGGAATGAAACTTGGATCTGATGTAGTTTCACTGTGGATGTAAGTGAAGGGACTGTTTACCTGAGGGACCTCCTGTGAGGAGAGAAGTAAACAAGTTCTGTCTCGTCATGTGTCTGAGATGAACAGATTTGAAAGTAAAAAGTTCAGTGATGTGTCTTAAAACACACTCTTGTCGTCCTGGCGACCTCTGCTGAACTGTTTTCTGTCCAGGAGAAATTGAGGCTGGTGTGTTGAAGGTCAGACAGAGAGATGAACGTGAAAGTGAAATAATCTTCAGAGTTAAACTCAGCTGAAGAGGAATAAAGAATCTGGATGGTCTGAAAATGTTTATACATGAAACAAAATTCACAGGAAAGAGGAAATCTCTCATTCACAATATTCTCCTGCAGTCCACTTTCAGTATCTCAGCTGGCACTGAGCCAAACCCTTTCTAGACTGTGATGTAGACAAATCTGTCATTCTTCTATAGCTTTAGTGTTTGTTCATGAAATGCAGTGAAAATATAAAACAATACAAAAACTGCTGAAAAAGTTCTGAACTTCTTAAAAATGCAGCTACATGCAGTACTGTTCTAAAGATTTAGACTAGAAATCTATTCTACTTGACTCAGCAAATCACTTATTATTATTAAATATTAATCAGTATTAATAGAGTAAGTAGTGCTTTTCCATACATCAGTGTGTTTATTTAACCCTTTCCAAGCTTCTCCTAAACAACCCAGTATTATTATCAGTTCTCATCTAATACCTGCTTTGACTGCTCAGTACTTCATTAAGCTAAATCAAGATTACTGCTGAAGGAACTGAATACATTCATACAATGTCTGGGGCGTCCAGGAGAAATCTGGAACCTAACTTTGTTCTTCAAACTGGATCAAGATCTGATCTACTTCTCTCACAATAACATATTCATGTTACTTTGTATTGTATGTCTGATTATTTATATCTGTTCTAATCAGATCTGCTGTTCTTTCTGGTGATCAGACACTTATTGATAAGGCTTTTGTACAGTAGAGTATGTAAACAGTAGTATGTAGTTATAGAATTATAATAGAGGGTTTGGTTACTGGTGCTTGATGACTCTATAGAGAGTTCTATTCTGGAGTAACTGAGCTGAATACTGAAGGTCTGGACTCTGATGTGGTCACTCTCAGATGTCATTAGAGCTTCTGAAGATAATCTCTCAGGTTTATAAGAAAGAGAGGCTGCATGCTTTGCTTTGTCTGCTTTCTAAGAATGTGATTTAGTGGAGAGACGAGAACTTCCACTCAGCAGAACACTGAGGTAGTGAAAGTCCACTGTGGAGAAGATTCTCCCCTTCTAGTTTTCTGTTCTGTGATTCTCTGTAACATTTCACAGCCTGTCAGTGAGAAACTTCCTGATTTATAGAAGATTTAACCCTCATTTAAAAGACAGCAGCTAAGAATAAGTCTGGATTAAATCACATCACTGTTCATCTAATATAGACTGGAAAAATTAACTTATTTATTCTTAATAACAACCTTTTTAAGATTAGTAAACAATAACAAATGAACTGTTAATGATGGACAGTAGTTCTCAGACCTGAAAGCAGAATATACAATGAAATACAGTTTCTTACTGTAAACATGGTCACTCTGAAAGTACAGTGTTCAAACATGTTAAAAGTATGTAAAACTGCATAAGAGTTCATAAAAGACCCTCTAAACATTCTTTAAACCACAACCAGATGTTTTATTCTGCTCCAGGAAAAAATCCATACCTCTTATTCTATAGTTCTCCTCACACTTCTTCACTAATATTATTACTATTAAATAAATACAAACAAGTAAACAGGGTAGGTGTCTCCAAACTTTTGACTTTAGAATGGTTTAAATATTTATATTTAACATTAAGTTCTTAGTTTTGCTGTGAAATCGTTCATCAATAAAACATTTCCTATGGGGTCCGACAAGGTTCAGTTTTAGGGTCTTTGCTTTTGTCTGTGTACATGGTAGCTTTAGGTGATGTCATTAGGAAACATGATATGAATTTCATAGCCGTGCTGAAGACAGTCAGTGATACATTTCCATTTCCTCTGATTATCTAGGCTGACAGGCGTGTCAGATATTTCTGGGTGAGACTCTGATCTGTGTTTTCTATCCTGCATGTGTCACCCTTTACTTTGTATGGTGTTTGCCCACCCTTGTCAATAATGGACACCAGGGGTTGCATGATGCTGATATATTGCACACCTGCAATGACTATGACACACAGTGTACATGCTCTGTTCTACTACCATCAACACATTGGTCTAAATGCACAGCATTCTTTATATAAACCAATGACATGACGTTTACACTTATAGTAGAAGAGTTAACACAATTACTGAGATACCAATTACAAAATGTTCTGATCGTATAATAATAAAAGAACACATTTTTAAAAATTCCATGTAAAATTTTAGCATTACAAATACCTACGATTTCAATTTACTAGAGAAATAATAATATTACTGCACTAAAAGTAATGAAATTTTACAGCCATCATCCTTTTTTTTAAGTGAGTAGAAAATAAACCAAGTCGCTGTGCACATTTCTGCCACCTGGTGGTGAACCCAGAATATTAGGCCACATGGTGAAGGACTGCTAGCTAGCATTGCTACACCTATTAATACTGAGTTTCAAACTCAATGAACTAAATATTCACAACACAGACAACATACCTGCAATGAATAACACGTTTCAGCTCCAGACTGTCTGGTCTGATTGTGTGATTCGGACTTGTAGAAAGCTTTTTGATTGGATGCACGGTTTCTAGACAACAACAGATTTTTCCGGAATTTTTTCCCATAGAGAATGAATAGGATAATAAAGTGCACGCCAGCCTACTAAACTTCTGCTCGAACGACTGACACTGTTTCACATACACTGACTCACATACACCGAGACTGCAGTGTTAGTTTGACCCGCACTCATCTGTTTGTTGTTTTTTCCATCCCTCTTTTCTCCCCATAGAGTCCCATTCATTTTCAGTCACACCCCAAACCTCATGGTTTTATTTAACCTACAGCATCCAAACTGCCTCACTGTATTCACTCAGAGCAGATCCACAGATATAATGACCCGCACTCGTCTATTTCTCATTTATTCGTCCCTCGTTCCTCCCATAGAGTCCCATTCATTTTCATACTCGGTAGTGAAATCAGTAGGCGAGCGCGTCTAGTATGTCTGAATACTCGGTAGTGAAATCAGTAGGCGAGCGCGTCTAGTATGTCTGAATACTCAGTAGTGAACTCAGTAGGCGAGCACGGCTAGTATGTCTGAATACTCAGTAGTAAATCAGTAGGCGAGCGTGGCTAGTATGTCTGAATACTCAGTATTGAAATCAGTAGGCGAGCACAGCTAGTATGTCTGAATACTCAGTAGTAAATCAGTAGGCGAGCGCGGCTAGTATGTCTGAATACTCAGAATTGAAATCAGTAGGCGAGCGCGGCTAGTATGTCTGAATACTCAGTAGTGAAATCAGTAGGCGAGCGCGGCTAGTATGTCTGAATACTCAGTAGTAAATCAGTAGACGAGCGCGGCTAGTATGTATGAATACTCAGTAGTGAAATCAGTAGGCGAGCGTGGCTAGTATTTCTAAATACTCAGTAGTAAAATCAGTAGGCGAGCGCGGCTAGTATGTCTGAATACTCAGTAGTAAATCAGTAGGCGAGCGCGGCTAGTATATCTGAATATTCAGTAGTACATCAGTAGGCGAGCGCGTCTAGTATGTCTGAATACTCAGTAGTAAATCAGTAGGTGAGCGTGGTAAGTATGTCTGAATACTCAGTAGTAAATCAGTAGGCGAGCGCGGCTAGTATATCTGAATATTCAGTAGTAAATCAGTAGGCGAGCGCAGCTAGTATGTCTGAATACTCAGTAGTGAAATCAGTAGGCGAGCGCGGCTAGTATGTATAAATACTCAGTAGTGAAATCAGTAGGCGAGCGCGGCTAGTATGTCTGAATACTCAGTAGTAAATCAGTAGGCGAGCGCGGCTAGTATGTCTGAATACTCAGTAGTGAAATCAGTAGGCGAGCGCGGCTAGTATGTCTGAATACTCAGTAGTGAAATCAGTAGGCGAGCGCGGCTAGTATGTCTGAATACTCAGTAGTGAAATAAGTAGGCGACCGCGGCTAGTATGTCTGAATACTCAGTAGTAAATCAGTAGGCGAGCGCGGCTAGTATATCTGAATATTCAGTAGTAAATCAGTAGGCGAGTGCGGCTAGTATGTCTGAATACTCAGTAGTAAATCAGTAGGTGAGCGTGGCTAGTATGTCTGAATAATCAGTAGTAAATCAGTAGGTGAGCGTGGCTAGAGTGCTAGCTAGCATTGCTACACCTATTAATACTGAGTTTCAAACTCAATGAACTAAATATTCACAACACAGACAACATACCTGCAATGAATAACACGTTTCAGCTCCAGACTGTCTGGTCTGATTGTGTGATTCGGACTTGTAGAAAGCTTTTTGATTGGATGCACGGTTTCTAGACAACAACAGATTTTTCCGGAATTTTTTCCCATAGAGAATGAATAGGATAATAAAGTGCACGCCAGCCTACTAAACTTCTGCTCGAACGACTGACACTGTTTCACATACACTGACTCACATACACCGAGACTGCAGTGTTAGTTTGACCCGCACTCATCTGTTTGTTGTTTTTTCCATCCCTCTTTTCTCCCCATAGAGTCCCATTCATTTTCAGTCACACCCTAAACCTCATGGTTTTATTTAACCTACAGCATCCAAACTGCCTCACTGTATTCACTCAGAGCAGATCCACAGATATAATGACCCGCACTCGTCTATTTCTCATTTATTCGTCCCTCGTTCCTCCCATAGAGTCCCATTCATTTTCATACTCGGTAGTGAAATCAGTAGGCGAGCGCGTCTAGTATGTCTGAATACTCGGTAGTGAAATCAGTAGGCAAGCGCGTCTAGTATGTCTGAATACTCAGTAGTGAACTCAGTAGGCGAGCACGGCTAGTATGTCTGAATACTCAGTAGTAAATCAGTAGGCGAGCGTGGCTAGTATGTCTGAATACTCAGTATTGAAATCAGTAGGCGAGCACAGCTAGTATGTCTGAATACTCAGTAGTAAATCAGTAGGCGAGCGCGGCTAGTATGTCTGAATACTCAGAATTGAAATCAGTAGGCGAGCGCGGCTAGTATGTCTGAATACTCAGTAGTGAAATCAGTAGGCGAGCGCGGCTAGTATGTCTGAATACTCAGTAGTAAATCAGTAGACGAGCGCGGCTAGTATGTCTGAATACTCAGTAGTGAAATCAGTAGGCGAGCGCGGCTAGTATGTCTGAATACTCAGTAGTAAAATCAGTAGGCGAGCGCGGCTAGTATGTCTGAATACTCAGTAGTAAATCAGTAGGCGAGCGCGGCTAGTATATCTGAATATTCAGTAGTAAATCAGTAGGCGAGCGCGTCTAGTATGTCTGAATACTCAGTAGTAAATCAGTAGGTGAGCGTGGTAAGTATGTCTGAATACTCAGTAGTAAATCAGTAGGCGAGCGCGGCTAGTATATCTGAATATTCAGTAGTAAATCAGTAGGCGAGCGCAGCTAGTATGTCTGAATACTCAGTAGTGAAATCAGTAGGCGAGCGCGGCTAGTATTTCTAAATACTCAGTAGTGAAATCAGTAGGCGAGCGCGGCTAGTATGTCTGAATACTCAGTAGTAAATCAGTAGGCGAGCGCGGCTAGTATGTCTGAATACTCAGTAGTGAAATCAGTAGGTGAGCGTGGCTAGTATGTCTGAATACTCAGTAGTAAATCAGTAGGTGAGCGTGGCTAGTAAGTCTGAATACTCAGTAGTAAATCAGTAGGCGAGCGCGGCTAGTATATCTGAATATTCAGTAGTAAATCAGTAGGCGAGCGCAGCAAGTATGTCTGAATACTCAGTAGTGAAATCAGTAGGCGAGCGCGGCTAGTATTTCTGAATACTCAGTAGTAAATCAGTAGGCGAGCGCGGCTAGTATGTCTGAATACTCAGTAGTGAAATCAGTAGGCGAGCGCGGCTAGTATGTCTGAATACTCAGTAGTGAAATCAGTAGGCGAGCGCGGCTAGTATGTCTGAATACTCAGTAGTGAAATCAGTAGGTGAGCGTGGCTAGTATGTCTGAATACTCAGTAGTAAATCAGTAGGCGAGCGTGGCTAGTATGTCTGAATACTCAGTAGTAAATCAGTAGGCGAGCGCGGCTAGTATGTCTGAATACTCAGTAGTAAATCAGTAGGTGAGCGTGGCTAGTATATCTGAATATTCAGTAGTAAATCAGTAGGCGAGTGCAGCTAGTATGTCTGAATACTCAGTAGTAAATCAATAGACGAGCGCGGCTAGTATGTCTGAATACTCAGTAGTGAAATCAGTAGGCGAGCATGGCTAGTATGTCTGAATACTCAGTAGTGAAATCAGTAGGCGAGCGCGGCTAGTATGTCTGAATACTCAGTAGTAAATCAATAGGCGAGCGCGGCTAGTATATCTGAATATTCAGTAGTAAATCAGTAGGCGAGCGCGGCTAGTATGTCTGAATACTCAGTAGTAAATCAGTAGGTGAGCGTGGTAAGTATGTCTGAATACTCAGTAGTAAATCAGTAGGCGAGCGCGGCTAGTATGTCTGAATACTCAGTAGTGAAATCAGAAGGTGAGCGTGGCTAGTATGTCTGAATACTCAGTAGTAAATCAGTAGGCGAGCGTGGCTAGTATGTCTGAATACTCAGTAGTAAATCAGTAGGCGAGCGTGGCTAGTATGTCTGAATACTCAGTAGTAAATCAGTAGGTGAGCGCGGCTAGTATATCTGAATATTCAGTAGTAAATCAGTAGGCGAGCGCAGCTAGTATGTCTGAATACTCAGAAGTAAATCAGTAGACGAGCGCGGCTAGTATATCTGAATATTCAGTAGTAAATCAGTAGGCGAGCGCAGCTAGTATGTCTGAATACTCAGAAGTAAATCAGTAGACGAGCGCGGCTAGTATGTCTGAATACTCAGTAGTGAAATCAGTAGGCGAGCGTGGCTAGTATGTCTGAATACTCAGTAGTGAAATCAGTAGGCGAGCGCGGCTAGTATGTCTGAATACTCAGTAGTAAATCAGTAGGCGAGCGCGGCTAGTATATCTGAATATTCAGTAGTAAATCAGTAGGAGAGCGCGGCTAGTATGTCTGAATACTCAGTAGTAAATCAGTAGGTGAGCGTGGTAAGTATGTCTGAATACTCAGTAGTAAATCAGTAGGCGAGCGCGGCTAGTATATCTGATTATTCAGTAGTAAATCAGTAGGCGAGCGCAGCTAGTATGTCTGAATACTCAGTAGTGAAATCAGTAGGCGAGCGCGGCTAGTATTTCTGAATGCTCAGTAGTGAAATCAGTAGGCGAGCGCGGCTAGTATGTCTCAATACTCAGTAGTAAATCAGTAGGCGAGCGCGGCTAGTATGTCTGAATACTCAGTAATGAAATCAGTAGGCGAGCGTGGCTAGTATGTCTGAATACTGAGTAGTAAATCAGTAGGCGAGTGCGGCTAGTATGTCTGAATACTCAGTAGTAAATCAGTAGGCGAGCGCGGCTAGTATATTTGAATATTTAGTAGTAAATCAGTAGTCGAGCGCGGCTAGTATGTCTGAATACTCAGTAGTGAAATCAGTAGGCAAGCGTGGCTAGTATGTCTGAATACTCAGTAGTGAACTCAGTAGGCGAGCGCGGCTAGTATGTCTGAATACTCAGTAGTAAAATCAGTAGGTGAGCGTGGCTAGTATGTCTGAATACTCAGTAGTAAATCAGTAGGCGAGCGCAGCTAGTACGTCTGAATACTCATTAATGAAATCAGTAGGCGAGCGTGGCTAGTACATCTGAATACTCAGTAGTAAATCAGTAAGCGAGTGTGGCTAGTATGTCTGAATACTCAGTAGTAAATCAGTAGGTGAGCGCGGCTAGTACGTCTGAATACTCAGTAGTAAATCAGTAGGCGAGCGCGGCTAGTACGTCTGAATACTCAGTAGTAAATCAGTAGGCGAGCGCGGCTAGTATGTCTGAATACTCAGTAGTAAATCAGTAGGCGAGCGTGGCTAGTATGTCTGAATGCTCAGTAGTAAATCAGTAGGTGAGCGTGGCTAGTATGTCTGAATACTCAGTAGTAAATCAGTAGGTGAGCGTTCCTAGTATGTCTGAATACTCAGTAGTAAATCAGTAGGCGAGCGCGGCTAATATATCTGAATATTCAGTAGTAAATCAGTAGGCGAGCGCAGCAAGTATGTCTGAATACTCAGTAGTAAATCAGTAGACGAGCGCGGCTAGTATGTCTGAATACTCAGTAGTGAAATCAGTAGGCGAGCATGGCTAGTATGTCTGAATACTCAGTAGTGAAATCAGTAGGCGAGCGCGGCTAGTATGTCTGAATACTCAGTAGTAAATCAGTAGGCGAGCGCGGCTAGTATATCTGAATATTCAGTAGTAAATCAGTAGGCGAGCGCGGCTAGTATGTCTCAATACTCAGTAGTAAATCAGTAGGCGAGCGTGGCTAGTATGTCTGAATACTCAGTAGTAAATCAGTAGGCGAGCGCGGCTAGTATATCTGAATATTCAGTAGTAAATCAGTAGGCGAGCGCGGCTAGTATGTCTGAACACTCAGTAGTGAAATCAGTAGGCAAGCGTGGCTAGTATGTCTGAATACTCAGTAGTGAACTAAGTAGGCGAGCGCGGCTAGTATGTCTGAATACTCAGTAGTAAAATCAGTAGGTGAGTGTGGCTAGTATGTGTGAATACTCAGTAGTAAATCAGTAGGCGAGCGCGGCTAGTATGTCTGAATACTCAGTAATGAAATCAGTAGGCGAGCGTGGCTAGTATGTCTGAATACTCAGTAGTAAATCAGTAGGTGAGCGCGGCTAGTATGTCTGAATACTCAGTAGTAAATCAGTAGGTGAGCGCGGCTAGTATGTCTGAATACTCAGTAGTAAAATCAGTAGGTGAGTGTGGCTAGTATGTGTGAATACTCAGTAGTAAATCAGTAGGCGAGCGCGGCTAGTATGTCTGAATACTCAGTAATGAAATCAGTAGGCGAGCGTGGCTAGTATGTCTGAATACTCAGTAGTAAATCAGTAGGTGAGCGCGGCTAGTATGTCTGAATACTCAGTAGTAAATCAGTAGGCGAGCGCGGCTAGTATATCTGAATATTCAGTAGTAAATCAGTAGGCGAGCGCGGCTAGTATGTCTGAATACTCAGTAGTAAATCAGTAGGCGAGCGCGGCTAGTATGTCTGAATACTCAGTAGTAAATCAGTAGGTGAGCGTGGCTAGTATGTCTGAATACTCAGTAGTAAATCAGTAGGTGAGCGTTCCTAGTATGTCTGAATACTCAGTAGTAAATCAGTAGGCGAGCGCGGCTAATATATCTGAATATTCAGTAGTAAATCAGTAGGCGAGCGCAGCAAGTATGTCTGAATACTCAGTAGTAAATCAGTAGACGAGCGCGGCTAGTATGTCTGAATACTCAGTAGTGAAATCAGTAGGCGAGCATGGCTAGTATGTCTGAATACTCAGTAGTGAAATCAGTAGGCGAGCGCGGCTAGTATGTCTGAATACTCAGTAGTAAATCAGTAGGCGAGCGCGGCTAGTATATCTGAATATTCAGTAGTAAATCAGTAGGCGAGCGCGGCTAGTATGTCTGAATACTCAGTAGTAAATCAGTAGGTGAGCGTGGTAAGTATGTCTGAATACTCAGTAGTAAATCAGTAGGCGAGCGCGGCTAGTATATCTGATTATTCAGTAGTAAATCAGTAGGCGAGCGCAGCTAGTATGTCTGAATACTCAGTAGTGAAATCAGTAGGCGAGCGCGGCTAGTATTTCTGAATACTCAGTAGTGAAATCAGTAGGCGAGCGCGGCTAGTATGTCTGAATACTCAGTAGTAAATCAGTAGGCGAGCTCGGCTAGTATGTCTGAATACTCAGTAGTAAATCAGTAGGTGAGCGCGGCTAGTATATCTGAATATTCAGTAGTAAATCAGTAGGCGAGCGCAGCTAGTATGTCTGAATACTCAGTAGTAAATCAGTAGGCGAGCGCGGCTAGTATATCTGAATACTTAGTAGTAAATCAGTAGGCGAGCGCGGCTAGTATGTCTGAATACTCAGTAGTGAACTCAGTGGGTGAGCGCGGCTAGTATGTCGGAATAGTCAGTAGTAAATCAGTATGTGAGCGCGGCTAGTATGTCTGAATACTCAGTAGTAAATCAGTAGGCGAGCGTGGCTAGTATGTCTGAATACTCAGTAGTAAAATCAGTAGGCGAGCGCGGCTAGTATGTCTGAATACTCAGTAGTAAATCAGTAGGCGAGCGCGGCTAGTATATCTGAATATTCAGTAGTAAATCAGTAGGCGAGCGCGTCTAGTATGTCTGAATACTCAGTAGTAAATCAGTAGGTGAGCGTGGTAAGTATGTCTGAATACTCAGTAGTAAATCAGTAGGCGAGCGCGGCTAGTATATCTGAATATTCAGTAGTAAATCAGTAGGCGAGCGCAGCTAGTATGTCTGAATTCTCAGAAGTAAATCAGTAGACGAGCGCGGCTAGTATGTCTGAATACTCAGTAGTGAAATCAGTAGGCGAGCGTGGCTAGTATGTCTGAATACTCAGTAGTGAAATCAGTAGGCGAGCGCGGCTAGTATGTCTGAATACTCAGTAGTAAATCAGTAGGCGAGCGCGGCTAGTATATCTGAATATTCAGTAGTAAATCAGTAGGCGAGCGCGGCTAGTATGTCTGAATACTCAGTAGTAAATCAGTAGGTGAGCGTGGTAAGTATGTCTGAATACTCAGTAGTAAATCAGTAGGCGAGCGCGGCTAGTATATCTGATTATTCAGTAGTAAATCAGTAGGCGAGCGCAGCTAGTATGTCTGAATACTCAGTAGTGAAATCAGTAGGCGAGCGCGGCTAGTATTTCTGAATGCTCAGTAGTGAAATCAGTAGGCGAGCGCGGCTAGTATGTCTCAATACTCAGTAGTAAATCAGTAGGCGAGCGCGGCTAGTATGTCTGAATACTCAGTAATGAAATCAGTAGGCGAGCGTGGCTAGTATGTCTGAATACTGAGTAGTAAATCAGTAGGCGAGCGCGGCTAGTATGTCTGAATACTCAGTAGTAAATCAGTAGGCGAGCGCGGCTAGTATTTCTGAATATTTAGTAGTAAATCAGTAGTCGAGCGCGGCTAGTATGTCTGAATACTCAGTAGTGAAATCAGTAGGCAAGCGTGGCTAGTATGTCTGAATACTCAGTAGTGAACTCAGTAGGCGAGCGCGGCTAGTATGTCTGAATACTCAGTAGTAAAATCAGTAGGTGAGTGTGGCTAGTATGTGTGAAAACTCAGTAGTAAATCAGTAGGCGAGCGCGGCTAGTATGTCTGAATACTCAGTAATGAAATCAGTAGGCGAGCGTGGCTAGTATGTCTGAATACTCAGTAGTAAATCAGTAGGTGAGCGCGGCTAGTATGTCTGAATACTCAGTAGTAAATCAGTAGGTGAGCGCGGCTAGTATGTCTGAATACTCAGTAGTAAATCAGTAGGTGAGCGCGGCTAGTATGTCTGAATACTCAGTAGTAAAATCAGTAGGTGAGTGTGGCTAGTATGTGTGAATACTCAGAAGTAAATCAGTAGGCGAGCGCGGCTAGTATGTCTGAATACTCAGTAATGAAATCAGTAGGCGAGCGTGGCTAGTATGTCTGAATACTCAGTAGTAAATCAGTAGGTGAGCGCGGCTAGTATGTCTGAATACTCAGTAGTAAATCAGTAGGCGAGCGCGGCTAGTATATCTGAATATTCAGTAGTAAATCAGTAGGCGAGCGCGGCTAGTATGTCTGAATACTCAGTAGTAAATCAGTAGGCGAGCGCGGCTAGTATGTCTGAATGCTCAGTAGTAAATCAGTAGGTGAGCGTGGCTAGTATGTCTGAATACTCAGTAGTAAATCAGTAGGTGAGCGTTCCTAGTATGTCTGAATACTCAGTAGTAAATCAGTAGGCGAGCGCGGCTAATATATCTGAATATTCAGTAGTAAATCAGTAGGCGAGCGCAGCAAGTATGTCTGAATACTCAGTAGTAAATCAGTAGACGAGCGCGGCTAGTATGTCTGAATACTCAGTAGTGAAATCAGTAGGCGAGCATGGCTAGTATGTCTGAATACTCAGTAGTGAAATCAGTAGGCGAGCGCGGCTAGTATGTCTGAATACTCAGTAGTAAATCAGTAGGCGAGCGCGGCTAGTATATCTGAATATTCAGTAGTAAATCAGTAGGCGAGCGCGGCTAGTATGTCTCAATACTCAGTAGTAAATCAGTAGGCGAGCGTGGCTAGTATGTCTGAATACTCAGTAGTAAATCAGTAGGCGAGCGCGGCTAGTATATCTGAATATTCAGTAGTAAATCAGTAGGCGAGCGCGGCTAGTATGTCTGAACACTCAGTAGTGAAATCAGTAGGCAAGCGTGGCTAGTATGTCTGAATACTCAGTAGTGAACTAAGTAGGCGAGCGCGGCTAGTATGTCTGAATACTCAGTAGTAAAATCAGTAGGTGAGTGTGGCTAGTATGTGTGAATACTCAGTAGTAAATCAGTAGGCGAGCGCGGCTAGTATGTCTGAATACTCAGTAATGAAATCAGTAGGCGAGCGTGGCTAGTATGTCTGAATACTCAGTAGTAAATCAGTAGGTGAGCGCGGCTAGTATGTCTGAATACTCAGTAGTAAATCAGTAGGTGAGCGCGGCTAGTATGTCTGAATACTCAGTAGTAAATCAGTAGGTGAGCGCGGCTAGTATGTCTGAATACTCAGTAGTAAAATCAGTAGGTGAGTGTGGCTAGTATGTGTGAATACTCAGTAGTAAATCAGTAGGCGAGCGCGGCTAGTATGTCTGAATACTCAGTAATGAAATCAGTAGGCGAGCGTGGCTAGTATGTCTGAATACTCAGTAGTAAATCAGTAGGTGAGCGCGGCTAGTATGTCTGAATACTCAGTAGTAAATCAGTAGGCGAGCGCGGCTAGTATATCTGAATATTCAGTAGTAAATCAGTAGGCGAGCGCGGCTAGTATGTCTGAATACTCAGTAGTAAATCAGTAGGCGAGCGCGGCTAGTATGTCTGAATACTCAGTAGTAAATCAGTAGGTGAGCGTGGCTAGTATGTCTGAATACTCAGTAGTAAATCAGTAGGTGAGCGTTCCTAGTATGTCTGAATACTCAGTAGTAAATCAGTAGGCGAGCGCGGCTAATATATCTGAATATTCAGTAGTAAATCAGTAGGCGAGCGCAGCAAGTATGTCTGAATACTTAGTAGTAAATCAGTAGACGAGCGCGGCTAGTATGTCTGAATACTCAGTAGTGAAATCAGTAGGCGAGCATGGCTAGTATGTCTGAATACTCAGTAGTGAAATCAGTAGGCGAGCGCGGCTAGTATGTCTGAATACTCAGTAGTAAATCAGTAGGCGAGCGCGGCTAGTATATCTGAATATTCAGTAGTAAATCAGTAGGCGAGCGCGGCTAGTATGTCTGAATACTCAGTAGTAAATCAGTAGGTGAGCGTGGTAAGTATGTCTGAATACTCAGTAGTAAATCAGTAGGCGAGCGCGGCTAGTATATCTGATTATTCAGTAGTAAATCAGTAGGCGAGCGCAGCTAGTATGTCTGAATACTCAGTAGTGAAATCAGTAGGCGAGCGCGGCTAGTATTTCTGAATACTCAGTAGTGAAATCAGTAGGCGAGCGCGGCTAGTATGTCTGAATACTCAGTAGTAAATCAGTAGGCGAGCTCGGCTAGTATGTCTGAATACTCAGTAGTAAATCAGTAGGTGAGCGCGGCTAGTATATCTGAATATTCAGTAGTAAATCAGTAGGCGAGCGCGGCTAGTATGTCTGAATACTCAGTAGTAAATCAGTAGGCGAGCGCGGCTAGTATATCTGAATACTTAGTAGTAAATCAGTAGGCGAGCGCGGCTAGTATGTCTGAATACTCAGTAGTGAACTCAGTGGGTGAGCGCGGCTAGTATGTCGGAATACTCAGTAGTAAATCAGTAGGTGAGCGCGGCTAGTATGTCTGAATACTCAGTAGTAAATCAGTAGGCGAGCGTGGCTAGTATGTCTGAATACTCAGTAGTAAAATCAGTAGGCGAGCGCGGCTAGTATGTCTGAATACTCAGTAGTAAATCAGTAGGCGAGCGCGGCTAGTATATCTGAATATTCAGTAGTAAATCAGTAGGCGAGCGCGTCTAGTATGTCTGAATACTCAGTAGTAAATCAGTAGGTGAGCGTGGTAAGTATGTCTGAATACTCAGTAGTAAATCAGTAGGCGAGCGCGGCTAGTATATCTGAATATTCAGTAGTAAATCAGTAGGCGAGCGCAGCTAGTATGTCTGAATACTCAGTAGTGAAATCAGTAGGCGAGCGCGGCTAGTATTTCTAAATACTCAGTAGTGAAATCAGTAGGCGAGCGCGGCTAGTATGTCTGAATACTCAGTAGTAAATCAGTAGGCGAGCGCGGCTAGTATGTCTGAATACTCAGTAGTGAAATCAGTAGGTGAGCGTGGCTAGTATGTCTGAATACTCAGTAGTAAATCAGTAGGTGAGCGTGGCTAGTAAGTCTGAATACTCAGTAGTAAATCAGTAGGCGAGCGCGGCTAGTATATCTGAATATTCAGTAGTAAATCAGTAGGCGAGCGCAGCAAGTATGTCTGAATACTCAGTAGTGAAATCAGTAGGCGAGCGCGGCTAGTATTTCTGAATACTCAGTAGTAAATCAGTAGGCGAGCGCGGCTAGTATGTCTGAATACTCAGTAGTGAAATCAGTAGGCGAGCGCGGCTAGTATGTCTGAATACTCAGTAGTGAAATCAGTAGGCGAGCGCGGCTAGTATGTCTGAATACTCAGTAGTGAAATCAGTAGGTGAGCGTGGCTAGTATGTCTGAATACTCAGTAGTAAATCAGTAGGCGAGCGTGGCTAGTATGTCTGAATACTCAGTAGTAAATCAGTAGGCGAGCGCGGCTAGTATGTCTGAATACTCAGTAGTAAATCAGTAGGTGAGCGTGGCTAGTATATCTGAATATTCAGTAGTAAATCAGTAGGCGAGTGCAGCTAGTATGTCTGAATACTCAGTAGTAAATCAATAGACGAGCGCGGCTAGTATGTCTGAATACTCAGTAGTGAAATCAGTAGGCGAGCATGGCTAGTATGTCTGAATACTCAGTAGTGAAATCAGTAGGCGAGCGCGGCTAGTATGTCTGAATACTCAGTAGTAAATCAATAGGCGAGCGCGGCTAGTATATCTGAATATTCAGTAGTAAATCAGTAGGCGAGCGCGGCTAGTATGTCTGAATACTCAGTAGTAAATCAGTAGGTGAGCGTGGTAAGTATGTCTGAATACTCAGTAGTAAATCAGTAGGCGAGCGCGGCTAGTATGTCTGAATACTCAGTAGTGAAATCAGAAGGTGAGCGTGGCTAGTATGTCTGAATACTCAGTAGTAAATCAGTAGGCGAGCGTGGCTAGTATGTCTGAATACTCAGTAGTAAATCAGTAGGCGAGCGTGGCTAGTATGTCTGAATACTCAGTAGTAAATCAGTAGGTGAGCGTGGCTAGTATATCTGAATATTCAGTAGTAAATCAGTAGGCGAGCGCAGCTAGTATGTCTGAATACTCAGAAGTAAATCAGTAGACGAGCGCGGCTAGTATGTCTGAATACTCAGTAGTGAAATCAGTAGGCGAGCGTGGCTAGTATGTCTGAATACTCAGTAGTGAAATCAGTAGGCGAGCGCGGCTAGTATGTCTGAATACTCAGTAGTAAATCAGTAGGCGAGCGCGGCTAGTATATCTGAATATTCAGTAGTAAATCAGTAGGCGAGCGCGGCTAGTATGTCTGAATACTCAGTAGTAAATCAGTAGGTGAGCGTGGTAAGTATGTCTGAATACTCAGTAGTAAATCAGTAGGCGAGCGCGGCTAGTATATCTGATTATTCAGTAGTAAATCAGTAGGCGAGCGCAGCTAGTATGTCTGAATACTCAGTAGTGAAATCAGTAGGCGAGCGCGGCTAGTATTTCTGAATGCTCAGTAGTGAAATCAGTAGGCGAGCGCGGCTAGTATGTCTCAATACTCAGTAGTAAATCAGTAGGCGAGCGCGGCTAGTATGTCTGAATACTCAGTAATGAAATCAGTAGGCGAGCGTGGCTAGTATGTCTGAATACTGAGTAGTAAATCAGTAGGTGAGCGCGGCTAGTATGTCTGAATACTCAGTAGTAAATCAGTAGGCGAGCGCGGCTAGTATATCTGAATATTTAGTAGTAAATCAGTAGTCGAGCGCGGCTAGTATGTCTGAATACTCAGTAATGAAATCAGTAGGCGAGCGTGGCTAGTATGTCTGAATACTCAGTAGTAAATCAGTAGGTGAGCGCGGCTAGTATGTCTGAATACTCAGTAGTAAATCAGTAGGTGAGCGCTGCTAGTATGTCTGAATACTCAGTAGTAAATCAGTAGGTGAGCGCGGCTAGTATGTCTGAATACTCAGTAGTAAAATCAGTAGGTGAGTGTGGCTAGTATGTGTGAATACTCAGAAGTAAATCAGTAGGCGAGCGCGGCTAGTATGTCTGAATACTCAGTAATGAAATCAGTAGGCGAGCGTGGCTAGTATGTCTGAATACTCAGTAGTAAATCAGTAGGCGAGCGCGGCTAGTATGTCTGAATGCTCAGTAGTAAATCAGTAGGTGAGCGTGGCTAGTATGTCTGAATACTCAGTAGTAAATCAGAAGGTGAGCGTTCCTAGTATGTCTGAATACTCAGTAGTAAATCAGTAGGCGAGCGCGGCTAATATATCTGAATATTCAGTAGTAAATCAGTAGGCGAGCGCAGCAAGTATGTCTGAATACTCAGTAGTAAATCAGTAGACGAGCGCGGCTAGTATGTCTGAATACTCAGTAGTGAAATCAGTAGGCGAGCATGGCTAGTATGTCTGAATACTCAGTAGTAAATCAGTAGGCGAGCGCGGCTAGTATATCTGAATATTCAGTAGTAAATCAGTAGGCGAGCGCGGCTAGTATGTCTCAATACTCAGTAGTAAATCAGTAGGCGAGCGCGGCTAGTATGTCTGAATACTCAGTAGTTAATCAGTAGGCGAGCGCGGCTAGTATATCTGAATATTCAGTAGTAAATCAGTAGGCGAGCGCGGCTAGTATGTCTGAACACTCAGTAGTGAAATCAGTAGGCAAGCGTGGCTAGTATGTCTGAATACTCAGTAGTGAACTAAGTAGGCGAGCGCGGCTAGTATGTCTGAATACTCAGTAGTAAAATCAGTAGGTGAGTGTGGCTAGTATGTGTGAATACTCAGTAGTAAATCAGTAGGCGAGCGCGGCTAGTATGTCTGAATACTCAGTAATGAAATCAGTAGGCGAGCGTGGCTAGTATGTCTGAATACTCAGTAGTAAATCAGTAGGTGAGCGCGGCTAGTATGTCTGAATACTCAGTAGTAAATCAGTAGGTGAGCGCGGCTAGTATGTCTGAATACTCAGTAGTAAATCAGTAGGTGAGCGCGGCTAGTATGTCTGAATACTCAGTAGTAAAATCAGTAGGTGAGTGTGGCTAGTATGTGTGAATACTCAGTAGTAAATCAGTAGGCGAGCGCGGCTAGTATGTCTGAATACTCAGTAATGAAATCAGTAGGCGAGCGTGGCTAGTATGTCTGAATACTCAGTAGTAAATCAGTAGGTGAGCGCGGCTAGTATGTCTGAATACTCAGTAGTAAATCAGTAGGCGAGCGCGGCTAGTATATCTGAATATTCAGTAGTAAATCAGTAGGCGAGCGCGGCTAGTATGTCTGAATACTCAGTAGTAAATCAGTAGGCGAGCGCGGCTAGTATGTCTGAATACTCAGTAGTAAATCAGTAGGTGAGCGTGGCTAGTATGTCTGAATACTCAGTAGTAAATCAGTAGGTGAGCGTTCCTAGTATGTCTGAATACTCAGTAGTAAATCAGTAGGCGAGCGCGGCTAATATATCTGAATATTCAGTAGTAAATCAGTAGGCGAGCGCAGCAAGTATGTCTGAATACTCAGTAGTAAATCAGTAGACGAGCGCGGCTAGTATGTCTGAATACTCAGTAGTGAAATCAGTAGGCGAGCATGGCTAGTATGTCTGAATACTCAGTAGTGAAATCAGTAGGCGAGCGCGGCTAGTATGTCTGAATACTCAGTAGTAAATCAGTAGGCGAGCGCGGCTAGTATATCTGAATATTCAGTAGTAAATCAGTAGGCGAGCGCGGCTAGTATGTCTGAATACTCAGTAGTAAATCAGTAGGTGAGCGTGGTAAGTATGTCTGAATACTCAGTAGTAAATCAGTAGGCGAGCGCGGCTAGTATATCTGATTATTCAGTAGTAAATCAGTAGGCGAGCGCAGCTAGTATGTCTGAATACTCAGTAGTGAAATCAGTAGGCGAGCGCGGCTAGTATTTCTGAATACTCAGTAGTGAAATCAGTAGGCGAGCGCGGCTAGTATGTCTGAATACTCAGTAGTAAATCAGTAGGCGAGCTCGGCTAGTATGTCTGAATACTCAGTAGTAAATCAGTAGGTGAGCGCGGCTAGTATATCTGAATATTCAGTAGTAAATCAGTAGGCGAGCGCAGCTAGTATGTCTGAATACTCAGTAGTAAATCAGTAGGCGAGCGCGGCTAGTATATCTGAATACTTAGTAGTAAATCAGTAGGCGAGCGCGGCTAGTATGTCTGAATACTCAGTAGTGAACTCAGTGGGTGAGCGCGGCTAGTATGTCGGAATACTCAGTAGTAAATCAGTAGGTGAGCGCGGCTAGTATGTCTGAATACTCAGTAGTAAATCAGTAGGCGAGCGCGGCTAGTATATCTGAATATTCAGTAGTTAATCAGTAGGCGAGCGCGGCTAGTATGTCTGAATACTCAGTAATGAAATCAGTAGGCGAGCGTGGCTAGTATGTCTGAATACTCAGTAGTGAAATCAGTAGGCAAGCGTGGCTAGTATGTCTGAATACTCAGTAGTGAACTTAGTAGGCGAGCGCGGCTAGTATGTCTGAATACTCAGTAGTAAAATCAGTAGGTGAGTGTGGCTAGTATGTGTGAATACTCAGTAGTAAATCAGTAGGCGAGCGCGGCTAGTATGTCTGAATACTCAGTAATGAAATCAGTAGGCGAGCGTGGCTAGTATGTCTGAATACTCAGTAGTAAATCAGTAGGTGAGCGCGGCTAGTATGTCTGAATACTCAGTAGTAAATCAGTAGGCGAGCGCGGCTAGTATATCTGAATATTCAGTAGTAAATCAGTAGGCGAGCGCGGCTAGTATGTCTGAATACTCAGTAGTAAATCAGTAGGCGAGCGCGGCTAGTATGTCTGAATACTCAGTAGTAAATCAGTAGGTGAGCGTGGCTAGTATGTCTGAATACTCAGTAGTAAATCAGTAGGTGAGCGTTCCAAGTATGTCTGAATACTCAGTAGTAAATCAGTAGGCGAGCGCGGCTAATATATCTGAATATTCAGTAGTAAATCAGTAGGCGAGCGCAGCAAGTATGTCTGAATACTCAGTAGTGAAATCAGTAGGCGAGCGCGGCAAGTATTTCTGAATACTCAGTATTAAAATCAGTAGGCGAGCGCGGCTAGTATGTCTGAATACTCAGTAGTGAAATCAGTAGGCGAGCGCGGCTAGTATGTCTGAATACTCAGTAGTGAAATCAGTAGGCGAGCGCGGCTAGTATGTCTGAATACTCAGTAGTGAAATCAGTAGGTGAGCGTGGCTAGTATGTCTGAATACTCAGTAGTAAATCAGTAGGCGAGCGTGGCTAGTATGTCTGAATACTCAGTAGTAAATCAGTAGGCGAGCGCGGCTTGTATGTCTGACTACTCAGTAGTAAATCAGTAGGTGAGCGTGGCTAGTATATCTGAATATTCAGTAGTAAATCAGTAGGCGAGCGCAGCTAGTATGTCTGAATACTCAGTAGTAAATCAGTAGACGAGCGGGGCTAGTATGTCTGAATACTCAGTAGTGAAATCAGTAGGCGAGCATGGCTAGTATGTCTGAATACTCAGTAGTGAAATCAGTAGGCGAGCGCGGCTAGTATGTCTGAATACTCAGTAGTAAATCAGTAGGTGAGCGCGGCTAGTATGTCTGAATACTCAGTAGTAAATCAGTAGGTGAGCGCGGCTAGTATGTCTGAATACTCAGTAGTAAATCAGTAGGCGAGCGCGGCTAGTATATCTGAATATTCAGTAGTAAATCAGTAGGCGAGCGCGGCTAGTATGTCTGAATACTCAGTAGTAAATCAGTAGGTGAGCGTGGTAAGTATGTCTGAATACTCAGTAGTAAATCAGTAGGCGAGCGCGGCTAGTATATCTGATTATTCAGTAGTAAATCAGTAGGCGAGCGCAGCTGGTATGTCTGAATACTCAGTAGTGAAATCAGTAGGCGAGCGCGGCTAGTATTTCTGAATACTCAGTAGTGAAATCAGTAGGTGAGCGCGGCTAGTATGTCTGAATAGTCAGTAGTAAATCAGTAGGCGAGCGCGGCTAGTATGTCTGAATACTCAGTAGTAAATCAGTAGGTGAGTGTGGCTAGTATGTCTGAATACTCAGTAGTGAAATCAGTAGGCAAGTGTGGCTAGTATGTCTGAATACTCAGTAGTGAAATCAGTAGGCGAGCGTGGCTAGTATGTCTGAATACTCAGTAGTAAATCAGTAGGCGAGCGCGGCTAGTATGTCTGAATACTCAGTAGTAAATCAGTAGGCGAGCGTGGCTAGTATGTCTGAATACTCAGTAGTAAATCAGTAGGTGAGCGCGGCTAGTATATCTGAATATTCAGTAGTAAATCAGTAGGCGAGCGCGGCTAGTATGTCTGAATACTCAGTAGTGAAATCAGTAGGCGAGCGTGGCTAGTATGTCTGAATACTCAGTAGTGAAATCAGTAGGCGAGCGTGGCTAGTATGTCTGAATACTCAGTAGTGAAATCAGTAGGCGAGCGCGGCTAGTATGTCTGAATACTCAGTAGTAAATCAGTAGGCGAGCGCGGCTAGTATATCTGAATATTCAGTAGTAAATCAGTAGGCGAGCGCGGCTAGTATGTCTGAATACTCAGTAGTAAATCAGTAGGTGAGCGTGGTAAGTATGTCTGAATACTCAGTAGTAAATCAGTAGGCGAGCGCGGCTAGTATATCTGATTATTCAGTAGTAAATCAGTAGGCGAGCGCGGCTAGTATGTCTGAATACTCAGTAGTGAAATCAGTAGGCAAGCGTGGCTAGTATGTCTGAATACTCAGTAGTGAACTCAGTAGGCGAGCTCGGCTAGTATGTCTGAATACTCAGTAGTAAAATCAGTAGGTGAGTGTGGCTAGTATGTGTGAATACTCAGTAGTAAATCAGTAGGTGAGCGCGGCTAGTATGTCTGAATACTCAGTAGTAAATCAGTAGGTGAGCGCGGCTAGTATGTCTGAATACTCAGTAGTAAATCAGTAGGCGAGCGCGGCTAGTATATCTGAATATTCAGTAGTAAATCAGTAGGCGAGCGCGGCTAGTATGTCTGAATACTCAGTAGTAAATCAGTAGGCGAGCGCGGCTAGTATGTCTGAATACTCAGTAGTAAATCAGTAGGTGAGCGTGGTAAGTATGTCTGAATACTCAGTAGTGAAATCAGTAGGCGAGCGCGGCTAGTATGTCTGAATACTCAGTAGTAAATCAGTAGGCGAGCGCGGCTAGTATATCTGAATATTCAGTAGTAAATCAGTAGGCGAGCGCGGCTAGTATGTCTGAATACTCAGTAGTAAATCAGTAGGTGAGCGTGGTAAGTATGTCTGAATACTCAGTAGTAAATCAGTAGGCGAGCGCGGCTAGTATATCTGATTATTCAGTAGTAAATCAGTAGGCGAGCGCGGCTAGTATGTCTGAATACTCAGTAGTGAAATAAGTAGGCAAGCGTGGCTAGTATGTCTGAATACTCAGTAGTGAACTCAGTAGGCGAGCTCGGCTAGTATGTCTGAATACTCAGTAGTAAAATCAGTAGGCGAGCGCGGCTAGTATGTCTGAATACACAGTAATGAAATCAGTAGTCGAGCGTGGCTAGTATGTCTGAATACTCAGTAGTAAATCAGCAGGCGAGCGCGGCTAGTATGTCTGAATACTCAGTAGTAAATCAGTAGGTGAGCGCGGCTAGTATGTCTGAATACTCAGTAGTAAAATCAGTAGGTGAGTGTGGCTAGTATGTCTGAATACTCAGTAGTAAATCAGTAGGTGAGCGCGGCTAGTATATCTGAATACTCAGTAGTAAATCAGTAGGTGAGCGCGGCTAGTATGTCTGAATACTCAGTAGTAAAATCAGTAGGTGAGTGTGGCTAGTATGTGTGAATACTCAGTAGTAAATCAGTAGGCGAGCGCGGCTAGTATGTCTGAATACTCAGTAATGAAATCAGTAGGCGAGCGTGGCTAGTATGTCTGAATACTCAGTAGTAAATCAGTAGGTGAGCGCGGCTAGTATGTCTGAATACTCAGTAGTAAATCAGTAGGCGAGCGCGGCTAGTATATCTGAATATTCAGTAGTTAATCAGTAGGCGAGCGCGGCTAGTATGTCTGAATACTCAGTAGTAAATCAGTAGGCGAGCGCGGCTAGTATGTCTGAATACTCAGTAGTAAATCAGTAGGTGAGCGTGGCTAGTATGTCTGAATACTCAGTAGTAAATCAGTAGGTGAGCGTTCCTAGTATGTCTGAATACTCAGTAGTAAATCAGTAGGCGAGCGCGGCTAATATATCTGAATATTCAGTATTAAATCAGTAGGCGAGCGCAGCAAGTATGTCTGAATACTCAGTAGTAAATCAGTAGGCGAGCGCGGCTAGTATGTCTGAATACTCAGTAGTGAAATCAGTAGGCGAGCATGGCTAGTATGTATGAATACTCAGTAGTGAAATCACTAGGCGAGCGCAGCTAGTATGTCTGAATACTCAGTAGTGAAATCAGTAGGCGAGCGCGGCTAGTATTTCTGAATACTCAGTAGTGAAATCAGTAGGCGAGCGCGGCTAGTATGTCTGAATACTCAGTAGTAAATCAGTAGGCGAGCGCGGCTAGTATGTCTGAATACTCAGTAGTAAATCAGTAGGTGAGCGCGGCTAGTATATCTGAATATTCAGTAGTAAATCAGTAGGCGAGCGCAGCTAGTATGTCTGAATACTCAGTAGTAAATCAGTAGGCGAGCGCGGCTAGTATATCTGAATACTCAGTAGTAAATCAGTAGGCGAGCGCGGCTAGTATGTCTGAATACTCAGTAGTGAACTCAGTGGGTGAGCGCGGCTAGTATGTCTGAATACTCAGTAGTAAATCAGTAGGTGAGCGCGGCTAGTATGTCTGAATACTCAGTAGTGAATCAGTAGGCGAGCGCGGCTAGTATATCTGAATATTCAGTAGTAAATCAGTAGGCGAGCGCGGCTAGTATGTCTGAATACTCAGTAGTGAAATCAGTAGGCAAGCGTGGCTAGTATGTCTGAATACTCAGTAGTGAACTCAGTAGGCGAGCGCGGCTAGTATGTCTGAATACTCAGTAGTAAAATCAGTAGGTGAGTGTGGCTAGTATGTGTGAATACTCAGTAGTAAATCAGTAGGCGAGCGCGGCTAGTATGTCTGAATACTCAGTAATGAAATCAGTAGGCGAGCGTGGCTAGTATGTCTGAATACTCAGTAGTGAAATCAGTAGGCAAGCGTGGCTAGTATGTCTGAATACTCAGTAGTGAACTCAGTAGGCTAGCGCGGCTAGTATGTCTGAATACTCAGTAGTAAAATCAGTAGGTGAGTGTGGCTAGTATGTGTGAATACTCAGTAGTAAATCAGTAGGCGAGCGCGGCTAGTATGTCTGAATACTCAGTAATGAAATCAGTAGGCGAGCGTGGCTAGTATGTCTGAATACTCAGTAGTAAATCAGTAGGTGAGCGCGGCTAGTATGTCTGAATACTCAGTAGTAAATCAGTAGGCGAGCGCGGCTAGTATATCTGAATATTCAGTAGTAAATCAGTAGGCGAGCGCGGCTAGTATGTCTGAATACTCAGTAGTGAAATCAGTAGGTGAGCGTGGCTAGTATGTCTGAATACTCAGTAGTAAATCAGTAGGCGAGCGTGGCTAGTATGTCTGAATACTCAGTAGTAAATCAGTAGGCGAGCGCGGCTAGTATGTCTGAATACTCAGTAGTAAATCAGTAGGTGAGCGTGGCTAGTATGTCTGAATACTCAGTAGTAAATCAGTAGATGAGCGTTCCTAGTATGTCTGAATACTCAGTAGTAAATCAGTAGGCGAGCGCGGCTAATATATCTGAATATTCAGTAGTAAATCAGTAGGCGAGCGCAGCAAGTATGTCTGAATACTCAGTAGTGAAATCAGTAGGCGAGCGCGGCTAGTATTTCTGAATACTCAGTAGTAAAATCAGTAGGCGAGCGCGGCTAGTATGTCTGAATACTCAGTAGTGAAATCAGTAGGCGAGCGCGGCTAGTATGTCTGAATACTCAGTAGTGAAATCAGTAGGCGAGCGTGGCTAGTATGTCTGAATACTCAGTAGTGAAATCAGTAGGTGAGCGTGGCTAGTATGTCTGAATACTCAGTAGTAAATCAGTAGGCGAGCGTGGCTAGTATGTCTGAATACTCAGTAGTAAATCAGTAGGCGAGCGCGGCTAGTATGTCTGACTACTCAGTAGTAAATCAGTAGGTGAGCGTGGCTAGTATATCTGAATATTCAGTAGTAAATCAGTAGGCGAGCGCAGCTAGTATGTCTGAATACTCAGTAGTAAATCAGTAGACGAGCGGGGCTAGTATGTCTGAATACTCAGTAGTGAAATCAGTAGGCGAGCATGGCTAGTATGTCTGAATACTCAGTAGTGAAATCAGTACGCGAGCGCGGCTAGTATGTCGGAATACTCAGTAGTAAATCAGTAGGCGAGCGCGGCTAGTATATCTGAATATTCAGTAGTAAATCAGTAGGCGAGCGCGGCTAGTATGTCTGAATACTCAGTAGTGAACTCAGTGGGTGAGCGCGGCTAGTATGTCTGAATACTCAGTAGTAAATCAGTAGGCGAGCGCGGCTAGTATGTCTGAATACTCAGTAGTGAAATCAGTAGGCGAGCGCGGCTAGTATGTCTGAATACTCAGTAGTGAAATCAGTAGGCGAGCGCGGCTAGTATGTCTGAATACTCAGTAGTGAAATCAGTAGGTGAGCGTGGCTAGTATGTCTGAATACTCAGTAGTAAATCAGTAGGCGAGCGTGGCTAGTATGTCTGAATACTCAGTAGTAAATCAGTAGGCGAGCGCGGCTAGTATGTCTGAATACTCAGTAGTAAATCAGTAGGTGAGCGCGGCTAGTATATCTGAATATTCAGTAGTAAATCAGTAGGCGAGCGCAGCTAGTATGTCTGAATACTCAGTAGTAAATCAGTAGACGAGCGCGGCTAGTATGTCTGAATACTCAGTAGTGAAATCAGTAGGCGAGCGTGGCTAGTATGTCTGAATACTCAGTAGTGAAATCAGTAGGCGAGCGTGGCTAGTATGTCTGAATACTCAGTAGTAAATCAGTAGGTGAGCGCGGCTAGTATGTCTGAATACTCAGTAGTAAATCAGTAGGTGAGCGCGGCTAGTATGTCTGAATACTCAGTAGTAAATCAGTAGGTGAGCGCGGCTAGTATTTCTGAATACTCAGTAGTAAATCAGTAGGTGAGCGCGGCTAGTATGTCTGAATACTCAGTAGTGAAATCAGTAGGCGAGCGCGGCTAGTATGTCTGAATACTCAGTAGTGAAATCAGTAGGTGAGCGCGGCTAGTATGTCTGAATACTCAGTAGTAAATCAGTAGGCGAGCGTGGCTAGTATGTCTGAATACTCAGTAGTAAATCAGTAGGCGAGCGCGGCTAGTATGTCTGAATACTCAGTAGTAAATCAGTAGGTGAGCGTGGCTAGTATGTCTGAATATTCAGTAGTAAATCAGTAGGCGAGCGCAGCTAGTATGTCTGAATACTCAGTAGTAAATCAGTAGACGAGCGCGGCTAGTATGTCTGAATACTCAGTAGTGAAATCAGTAGGCGAGCGTGGCTAGTATGTCTGAATACTCAGTAGTGAAATCAGTAGGCGAGCGTGGCTAGTATGTCTGAATACTCAGTAGTAAATCAGTAGGTGAGCGCGGCTAGTATGTCTGAATACTCAGTAGTAAATCAGTAGGCGAGCGCGGCTAGTATATCTGAATATTCAGTAGTAAATCAGTAGGCGAGCGCGGCTAGTATGTCTGAATACTCAGTAGTAAATCAGTAGGTGAGCGTGGTATGTCTGAATACTCAGTAGTAAATCAGTAGGCGAGCGCGGCTAGTATATCTGATTATTCAGTAGTAAATCAGTAGGCGAGCGCAGCTAGTATGTCTGAATACTCAGTAGTGAAATCAGTAGGCGAGCGCGGCTAGTATTTCTGAATACTCAGTAGTGAAATCAGTAGGCGAGCGCGGCTAGTATGTCTGAATACTCAGTAGTAAATCAGTAGGCGAGCGCGGCTAGTACGTCTGAATACTCATTAATGAAATCAGTAGGCGAGCGTGGCTAGTACATCTGAATACTCAGTAGTAAATCAGTAGGTGAGCGCGGCTAGTATGTCTGAATACTCAGTAGTAAATCAGTAGGCGAGCGCGGCTAGTATGTCTGAATATTCAGTAGTAAATCAGTAGGCGAGCGCGGCTAGTATGTCTGAATACTCAGTAGTGAAATCAGTAGGCAAGCGTGGCTAGTATGTCTGAATACTCAGTAGTGAACTCAGTAGGCGAGCGCGGCTAGTATGTCTGAATACTCAGTAGTAAAATCAGTAGGTGAGCGTGGCTAGTATGTGTGAATACTCAGTAGTAAATCAGTAGGCGAGCGCGGCTAGTACGTCTGAATACTCATTAATGAAATCAGTAGGCGAGCGTGGCTAGTACGTCTGAATACTCATTAATGAAATCAGTAGGCGAGCGCGGCTAGTATGTCTGAATACTCAGTAGTGAATTCAGTAGGCGAGCGCGGCTAGTATGTCTGAATACTCAGTAGTAAAATCAGTAGGTGAGTGTGGCTAGTATGTGTGAATACTCAGTAGTAAATCAGTAGGCGAGCGTGGCTAGTATTTCTGAATACTCAGTAGTAAATCAGTAGGTGAGCGCAGCTAGTATGTCTGAATACTCAGTAGTGAATCAGTAGGTGAGCGTGGTAAGTATGTCTGAATACTCAGTAGTAAATCAGTAGGCGAGCGCGGCTAGTATATCTGATTATTCAGTAGTAAATCAGTAGGCGAGCGCAGCTAGTATGTCTGAATACTCAGTAGTGAAATCAGTAGGCGAGCGCGGCTAGTATGTCTGAATACTCAGTAATAAATCAGTAGGCGAGCGCGGCTAGTATGTCTGAATACTCTGTAGTGAAATCAGTAGGCAAGCGTGGCTAGTATGTCTGAATACTCAGTAGTAAAATCAGTAGGTGAGTGTGGCTAGTATGTCTGAATACTCAGTAGTAAATCAGTAGGCGAGCGCGGCTAGTATGTCTGAATACTCATTAATGAAATCAGTAGGCGAGCGTGGCTAGTATTTCTGAATACTCAGTAGTAAATCAGTAGGTGAGCGCGGCTAGTATGTCTGAATACTCAGTAATGAAATCAGTAGGCGAGCGTGGCTAGTATTTCTGAATACTCAGTAGTAAATCAGTAGGTGAGCGCGGCTAGTATGTCTGAATACTCAGTAGTAAATCAGTAGGTGAGCGTGGTAAGTATGTCTGAATACTCAGTAGTAAATCAGTAGGCGAGCGCGGCTAGTATATCTGATTATTCAGTAGTAAATCAGTAGGCGAGCACAGCTAGTATGTCTGAATACTCAGTAGTGAAATCAGTAGGCGAGCGCGGCTAGTATTTCTGAATACTCAGTAGTGAAATCAGTAGGCGAGCGCGGCTAGTATGTCTGAATACTCAGTAGTAAATCAGTAGGCGAGCGCAGCTAGTACGTCTGAATACTCATTAATGAAATCAGTAGGCGAGCGTGGCTAGTACATCTGAATACTCAGTAGTAAATCAGTAGGCGAGCGCGGCTAGTATGTCTGAATACTCAGTAGTAAATCAGTAGGCGAGCGCGGCTAGTATATCTGAATATTCAGTAGTAAATCAGTAGGCGAGCGCGGCTAGTATGTCTGAATACTCAGTAGTGAAATCAGTAGGCAAGCGTGGCTAGTATGTCTGAATACTCAGTAGTGAACTCAGTAGGCGAGCGGGGCTAGTATGTCTGAATACTCAGTAGTAAAATCAGTAGGTGAGTGTGGCTAGTATGTGTGAATACTCAGTAGTAAATCAGCAGGTGAGCGCGGCTAGTATGTCTGAATACTCAGTAGTAAATCAGTAGGTGAGCGCGGCTAGTATGTCTGAATACTCAGTAGTAAATCAGTAGGTGAGCGCGGCTAGTATTTCTGAATACTCAGTAGTAAATCAGTAGGTGAGCGCGGCTAGTATGTCTGAATACTCAGTAGTAAATCAGTAGGTGAGCGCGGCTAGTATGTCTGAATACTCAGTAGTAAATCAGTAGGTGAGCGCGGCTAGTATGTCTGAATACTCAGTAGTAAATCAGTAGGTGAGCGTGGCTAGTATGTCTGAATACTCAGTAGTAAATCAGTAGGCGAGCGCGGCTGGTATGTCTGAATACTCAGTAGTAAATCAGTAGGCGGGCGCGGCTGGTATGTCTGAATATTCAGTGGTAAATCAGTAGGTGAGCGTGGCTAGTATGTCTGAATTCTCAGTAGTAAATCAGTAGGCGAACGCGGCTAGTATGTCTGAATATTCAGTGGTAAATCAGTAGGTGAGCGTGGCTAGTATGTCTGAATACTCAGTAGTAAATCAGTAGGCGAGCGCGGCTGGTATGTCTGAATTCTCAGTAGTAAATCAGTAGGCGGGCGCGGCTGGTATGTCTGAATATTCAGTGGTAAATCAGTAGGTGAGCGTGGCTAGTATGTCTGAATTCTCAGTAGTAAATCAGTAGGCGAACGCGGCTAGTATGTCTGAATACTCAGTAGTAAATCAGTAGGCGAGCGTGGCTAGTATGATCTACAGCTCCACATCGTCTGATACATAATCAGATAAAACCACAGATCAGAGTCACTAAAAGATCTAAATCTGTCTGTAACCAAGCTTTTAAATGAATAGCAGGACTTTTACGGTGGTGGTCTGACGTCTTGCCTCACAGGACGCTGGAAAGATGGTGGACGTAGAGCGTCTGAGATTGTGTGGTAGTAAAACTCTCCTACTGAGATTACCTACTAGTCTACCGCTCCAGCAGTACGTACTGACTCTAATCCAGTACCTACTGACTAGTAGGAGATTTCGGACATACCTTCAGTCTCATTGTGGGTCAACAGAAACTGTTTTGCTTTTTAAGAGTTTTTCTCTTCTTTTCCCCTTCCTCAAACAAAACTAAGTAAATGAATAAATATTAATAATAATAATAAAAAGCACCAGATAGATGTGTTGTTTTTTTTCACACCTCATTTCAGGAATCCCAATTTTATAAACCCATCTGATTTCTGGGCTTGGTCAATTGACACACTAAACACTGAAACCTTTGATATATTTAGTTGGTGTGGCTTCTGTGTGATTGTGTGAACGTGTATTGAGCAGAAGGACAGAGTTTCTAATAAAGTGGACAGTAAACTTATATAAATGATAGTAGTAAATCAGTAGGTGAGCGTGGCTAGTATGTCTGAATACTCAGTAGTAAATCAGTAGGTGAGCGTGACTAGTATGTCTGAATACTCAGTAGTAAATCAGTAGGCGAGTGTGGCTAGTATGTCTGAATACTCAGTGGTAAATCAGTAGGCGAGCGTGGCTAGTATGTCTGAATACTCAGTAATGAAATCAGTAGGTGAGTGTGGCTAGTATTTGTGAATACTCAGTAGTAAATCAGTAGGTGAGCGTGGCTATTATGTCTGAATACTCAGTAGTGAATCAGTAGGTGAGCGCGGTTAGTATGTCTGAATACTCAGTAATGAAATCAGTAGGTGAGTGTGGCTAGTATGTCTGAATACTCAGTAGTAAATCAGTAGGCAAGCGTGGCTAGTATGTCTGAATACTCAGTAGTGAAATCAGTAGGCGAGTGTGGCTAGTATGTCTGAATACTCAGTAGTAAATCAGTACGTGAGCGTGGCTAGTATGTCTGAATACTCAGTAGTAAATCAGTAGGTGAGCGTGGCTAGTATGTCTGAATACTCAGTAGTAAATCAGTAGGTGAGCGTGGCTAGTATGTCTGAATACTCAGTAGTAAATCAGTAGGCAAGCGCGGCTAGTATGTCTGAATGTTCAGTAGTGAACTCGAAAAGCTGAATGTCGGCTGTGTGTACATAGCTAGTGCTAGTGAACCGCCGCTACAGAAGCTAGCGCTACTGCTGAGATAAACAATGTTTACATTCCTCCCGTTTCATCTTCTCTGATCTACAGCTGCACGCCATTGGATACATAATCAGATAAAAACACAGATCAGAGTCACTAAAAGATCTAAATCTTTCAGTAAACAAGCTTTTAAATGAATAGCAGGACTTTTACGGTGGTGGTCTGACGTCTTGCCTCACAGGACGCTGGCAATATGGTGGACGTAGAGCGTCTGAGATTGTGTGGTAGTAAAACTCTCCTACTGAGATTACCTACTAGTCTACCGGTCCAGCAGTGTGTACTGACTCTAATCCAGTACCTACTGACTAGTAGGAGATTTCAGACATACCTTCAGTCTCATTGTGGGTCAACAGAAACTGTTTTGCTTTTTAAGACTCTTGAGTTTTTCTCTTCTTTTCCCCTTCCTCAAACAAAACTAAATAAATAAATAAATATTAATAATAATAATAAAAAGCACCAGAGAGGTTGACAAGAAATACAGTGTAGACTGTACAGTGTACAGTGTTTCTCCTTCTCCTCGTTATTTTGAGGTGGTCAGTGTTTTCCCCTGGCAGTTGTCATTCTTAGCTTCCCATCCAAAGGTTTCCCCAAAGCAGGTGTTTTTTTGTGTTTTTTTTTTCACACCTCATTTCAGGAATCCCAATTTTATAAACCCATCTGATTTCTGGGCTTGGTCAATTGACACACTAAACACTGAAACCTTTGATATATGTAGCTGGTGTGGCTTCTGTGTGATTGTGTGAACATGTAGTGAGCAGAAGGACAGAGTTTCTAATAAAGTGGACAGTAAACATATATAAATGATAGTAGTAAATCAGTAGGTGAGCATGGCTAGTATGTCTGAATACTCAGTAATGAAATCAGTAGGCGAGTGTGGCTAGTATGTCTGAATACTCAGTAGTGAATCAGTAGGCTAGTGTGGCTAGTATGTCTGAATACTCAGTAGTAAATCAGTAGGTGAGTGTGGCTAGTATGTCTGAATACTCAGTAGTGAAATCAGTAGGCAAGTGTGGCTAGTATGTCTGAATACTCAGTAGTAAATCAGTAGGTGAGTGTGGCTAGTATGTCTGAATACTCAGTAGTGAAATCAGTAGGCAAGTGTGGCTAGTATGTCTGAATACTCAGTAGTGAAATCAGTAGGCGAGCGTGGCTAGTATGTCTGAATACTCAGTAGTAAATCAGTAGGTGAGCGTGGCTAGTATGTCTGAATACTCAGTAGTAAATCAGTAGGTGAGCGTGGCTAGTATGTCTGAATACTCAGTAGTGAAATCAGTAGGTGAGCGTGGCTAGTATGTCTGAATACTCAGTAGTGAACTCGAAAAGCTGAACGTCGGCTGTGTGTACATAGCTAGTGCTAGTGAACTGCCGCTACAAGAGTTATCGCTACTGCTGAGATAAACAATGATTACATTCCTCCCGTTTCATCTTCTCTGAGCTACAGCTCCACACCGTCGGATACATAATCAGATAAAAACACAGATCAGAGTCACTAAAAGATCTAAATCTGTCAGTAAACGAGCTTTTAAATGAATAGCAGGACTTTTACGGTGGTGGTCTGACGTCTTGCCTCACAGGACGCTGGTAATATGGTGGACGTAGTGCGTCTGAGATTGTGTGGTAGTAAAACTCTCCTACTGAGATTACCTACTAGGCTACCGCTCGAGCAGTACGTACTGACTCTAATCCAGTACCTACTGACTAGTAGGAGATTTCAGACATACCTTCAGTCTCATTGTGGGTCAACAGAAACTGTTTTGCTTTTTAAGAGTTTTTCTCTTCTTTTCCCCTTCCTCAAACAAAACTAAGTAAATAAATAAATATTTATAATAATAATAAAAAGCACCAGATAGATGTGTTGAATTCAGGAATCCCAATTTTATAAACCCATCTGATTTCTGGGCTTGGTCAATTGACACACTAAACACTGAAACCTTTGATATATTTAGTTGGTGTGGCTTCTGTGTGATTGTGTGAACGTGTATTGAGCAGAAGGACAGAGTTTCTAATAAAGTGGACAGTAAACGTATATAAATGATAATCATGTAGGAACAGATCTGATCTGAGATCCAGATATCTGATATAATATCAGACTGTATGAGATGTACAAGTGATGAGTATTTAGAAAGGGAGACAATATTTGTTATATTGGCTCTGCACTTCAGCACGTCCTTCTTAGAACCCTGAAAAGACCAGTTCCAGTCCTAAAGCAGAGGCTCTAGCATGTGATGTCAGACTTCCTGAAGTCCTACAGCTCTGAGAAAACGGAGAACGAGAGAAGAAGTGGAGAAAAGAGGAAGGAACTATGGTTTTCAGGTTGAAGACCATACTCAGAAACTCAGTTATGCTGGATCTGGTGTTGGGGAACATCTCTCTGTCTATATAATGATGAAGAGAACACTGACTCTACACTCACTGCTCTCTCCTCCACAGCAGAAGACCCTTCACTCTCTCCAGCTCCGTCTCTCTGGCTGAACTCAGACGCTCTGCTAGAATGAGGACTCTGTCTGCTCTGCTGGTGGTGCTGCTGCTCTGCTCTCTCCAGCTGACCTCTAGTGGTGAGTGGACTGAGTACGCTGAGCTGTGTTACTCTCAGTGTTACTATAGATTGTAGATGTATGTGTGTATATTCAGGTTGTGGTGTTAATGTGGGGTTTGTGATTCTGCAGCTCCAGCTGTTCTCACCACTGACTGCTGTTCCAAGCTGACTGATATGAAGATCCCTCTGAGAATGGTGGTGTCCTACACACAGACGAGCAGTGATTGCGCTGTGAAAGCCATTGTGTGAGTATTACTGAGTATAACTGATCTGACTTACTCTTCTTATTCTGGTTATAGAATATACTGGTGGGATATTAGATGGTGTGAGAACATTAAATGATGTACAGTCATATGGAAAGGTTGGATCTACTGAGAGTTTCTATTTCTGTTTAATGCTTTGAAAGAATATAACATATAACAGGCACAGGTTATAAAATAAACAATAATTGTATATTAAAATGTGCAGAAGTGTGTTCCCTGTAGAGGACGTTGCTCTAAAACATTTAGTTTGATCCCAGGTGCTCAGACTTTTGCATACGACTGTATATATTCAGTGTAAACCTCAACATGATCTCTAATGTTTTCATTTTTATACAATGATTTTTATTGTTTCTGATTCTAACTAGTGTTTATCTTCTTCTGCAGACTTCACACTAAAAAAGGACGTGAGTTTTGTGTGGATCCGGACGCCCTGTGGGTCAAAAGCCATATAGCTGCTCTGGACAAACGCACACAATGATACCACAGCGGACAGTGGACACTACAAACTACAAACTACAACTCCCAGAATGCTCTCACCTACAAACTCCCTTAACTTATTGTTTTTTAATTGAATATTGCACTGTGACACACTGAAACACTGAAACACTCCTGTATGTATTTAAATGTGAATGTTTGTTATATAATTTATTGTTGTAATAAAGTCATATGTGTTTCAGTTATTCCATGCTTTAAAATTTTTGATAACCAATCTCTGTGAATTTCTATGAATTTGTAAAAGTCAATGTCAAAGTAAATGCAAATCTAAATAACAGTGATAAGGTGAATACTCTTTTTTTAAAATGTAGGTACAGATACACACTACTGCTCAAAAGTTTTGGATCACTTTAGAATTTAGATTTCATGCAATTTACATGCAATTCATGCAATTTTCATGCAATTCACAAACAATATTGTCCATTTCTCAATTAATGTAAGTGTATCAGATAATCTTTAAAGAATAAAAATGTTTGTATTAAAGTCTATTTTTGTATAGAGGCTTATTTTACATATAGTTCTATTATCAGTAATTCTCAGTCCTCTGTCTAAATCTCCTGGTACGGCCACCAATCCAAGTTAAGGATGTTATTGGACTAATTGGTTGTTAGGACACTCTTGCTCAATTGTGATGCACAGCTGAAAAACATTCTACTAACAAGTGAGTATAAAAGGGAGAACAACATTCTAGGTTAGTTTAGTATCTGAAGCATCAGCAGTTGATGGCTGTTTTGGAGCATTTCTATTGGTCCATTCAACATGGAATGTCATCAGACAACGTAAAGAGCAGTCGTCGTGTTTATGAGCTCAAACATTTTTGTACCTTTTAATGTATCATAATAGCTAGGACACATACTCTGCCTGGACACAAAGCTCTGTCTCCGAGTCGCTGTGGATAAAAGCTAAACTGAAGACTGTTTTCGGAGACTGTTTGTTTAGCCTCTGTTTAAAAAGTTAAAAGGTTAAATAACAGGCTCGGACACGTGTGGTGATGTCATAGCTTCAAATTTCCCATTGGATGAACAAAGACACTTTAAGCACCTCCCCTGTGGACTGAGGGTCAGAGCTCCCTCTGCAGTATCAGGAAATACCACAGTGCGCTGCTCTCTCCTCCACAGCAGAAGACCCTTCACTCTCTCCAGCTCCGTCTCTCTGGCTGAACTCAGACGCTCTGCTAGAATGAGGACTCTGTCTGCTCTGCTGGTGGTGCTGCTGCTCTGCTCTCTCCAGCTGACCTCTAGTGGTGAGTGGACTGAGTACGCTGAGCTGTGTTACTCTCAGTGTTACTATAGAGTGTAGATGTATGTGTGTATATTCAGGTTGTGGTGTTGATGTGAGGTTTGTGATCCTGCAACTCCAGCTTCTCTCACTACTGACTGCTGTTCCAAGCTGACTCATATGAAGATCCCTCTGAGAATGCTGGAGTCCTACATGTTAACGCCCTGGTACGGCCACCAATCCAAGTTAAGGATGTTATTGGACTAATTGGTTGTTAGGACACTCTTGCTCAATTGTGATGCACAGCTGAAAAACATTCTACTAACAAGTGAGTATAAAAGGGAGAACAACATTCTAGGTTAGTTTAGTATCTGAAGCATCAGCAGTTGATGGCTGTTTTGGAGCATTTCTATTGGTCCATTCAACATGGAATGTCATCAGACAACGTAAAGAGCAGTCGTCGTGTTTATGAGCTCAAACATTTTTGTACCTTTTAATGTATCATAATAGCTAGGACACATACTCTGCCTGGACACAAAGCTCTGTCTCCGAGTCGCTGTGGATAAAAGCTAAACTGAAGACTGTTTTCGGAGACTGTTTGTTTAGCCTCTGTTTAAAAAGTTAAAAGGTTAAATAACAGGCTCGGACACGTGTGGTGATGTCATAGCTTCAAATTTCCCATTGGATGAACAAAGACACTTTAAGCACCTCCCCTGTGGACTGAGGGTCAGAGCTCCCTCTGCAGTATCAGGAAATACCACAGTGCGCTGCTCTCTCCTCCACAGCAGAAGACCCTTCACTCTCTCCAGCTCCGTCTCTCTGGCTGAACTCAGACGCTCTGCTAGAATGAGGACTCTGTCTGCTCTGCTGGTGGTGCTGCTGCTCTGCTCTCTCCAGCTGACCTCTAGTGGTGAGTGGACTGAGTACGCTGAGCTGTGTTACTCTCAGTGTTACTATAGATTGTAGATGTATGTGTGTATATTCAGGTTGTGGTGTTGATGTGAGGTTTGTGATCCTGCAACTCCAGCTTCTCTCACTACTGACTGCTGTTCCAAGCTGACTCATATGAAGATCCCTCTGAGAATGCTGGAGTCCTACATGTTAACGCCCAGTGACTGTCCTCTTAAAGCCATTGTGTGAGTATTACTGAGTATTACTGAGTATTACTGAGTATTACTGATCTGACTAACTCTTCTTACTCTGATATACTTTTAAGATGGTGGGAGAACTTTCAGCTGCATTAATGCTGTACAGTCATAGAACAGTTTTGTTGATTCTCAAAGTGAAAATATGTTACACGTCCTCTACAGAGAATTTCTAAGTTCCAAAAGTTATAAAATAAACAATAACTGTATATTAAAATGTGCAGAAGTGTGTTCATTTATTTACAGCTTTACAAAACATGGGACTGTCGCCTCCGGCTTGCTCAAGGGGGGCTTGAACCTCAATACCCTTTCTCAGGTTCTGCTCTTCATGCACTCTTTTTTTACCATTCTTCTCTTTGATTCCTCTTTTTTCATGAACTGCTTTTCTATAAAGCTGCTTTGAGACAACACTGGTTGTAAAAAGCTACACAAATAAATGTTGTTTGATTGAATGAATTAGTCCTCTGTAGAAGTTTGTCACATTACATGGAACATTGAAAACCCGTCTTCTACAGAGAACACTCTTAAATGTGGCATTTTCGCTAATATTAATATTAGCTAATAATTACAAAGAGTCTCAATTTGTATGTGTTTACTGAGTTTAACCTTTTGGAAAAACATCATATATCTGTCATGGCCCAGGCTGCCCTGTCAGCCACCAGCAGAGGGCTCAGTCAGTGTAATTCAGTCAATTCAGTCAGTCAGTCAATTCCCAGGCTCCTTTGTGGCAATCAGCACTGACTGGGCACACCTGTGCTGCTCCTACTTAAGTCAACTATAAACACCAGCCCGCGTCACATCTTTGTAGAGGGGTGAACGGTAGGGGTGAGTAATCAGGAAAATCAGTAAAAACAAGAAAAAAACAAAATTAAAGAAAGAAAAGAGGAATAAAATTCCCAACAAAAGAGGATTCAAATCCCAATAAAAAAAGCAATATAAGAAAGAAAAGAGGAATAAAATTCCCAACAAAAGTGGATCTAATCCCAAAACAAAAAAAAAAACCCAACAAAAAACAATATAAGAAAGAAGAGAGGAATAAAATTCCTAAACAAAAGAGGATCTAATCCCAAAAACAAGAAGTTATAAAAGAGACTGTCTAAGTTTAAAGAGGGTTTCAGTTTGGTTTTTTTTCCTGAGGGTTTCTGTTGATTCTATTGTTTGGAAACACCATAACCCTGTGTTTCCTTTCTTTCCCATTTTCCTGCCTTTTTCCCCCACACTGCTTTGGGGGCATTCAAGGTACTTCTCCTCCTGTCCCTTGGTGGCGCAGGGGTAGTGTACTATATGCCATTGTCACCCCAGATGCTGGTTTGAGTCCCACTTAGGGTAACTAGCTCACAAACACCATCTTTTCCCTTGTGACTTCCACCACTCACAAAACAAACAGATAAACAAACTAAGCAACAGACTCTGCACTTGAGTCCGCCCACTCCTACTCACCTCCTGACAATATCTTCGCTGTCCAGAGTAAAACATGTCTGACTATTTTCATTTTTGTGTATCATGTAAACATAACAGCTGCCGTTTACATCGAGTAAACATTTAATGATGAATGGACCAATAGAAATGCTCTGAAATAGCTTGGAAAAACTTCTGGTTCCATTTACTTACATTGAAAGTAAAGAATGTTGTTGGTCTCTTCTGTAATGTTGTCATTTTGGAGATTTGTATTTCTTTAGACAGCGATGATATAATAGGTGCTTAAACTTTTGCACGTTTTATCCCCCCCCCCAACATGTTACATTTAGTAAATAAACAGTGTGTCTCTGTAGATGGTGTGTAACTTAATTTAACTTAATTTAAATCATGTAGTTAGTCATTTTTAATAAGGTGATTGCTGTATTGTTGAGTCACATTATTATGACCACTATTATTATTATTTTGAACGGTGGCAGCGCGTAGGTGTCAGTGTTATGATCTGGGGAATGTTTTGGTGACATTCTCTGGAGCCACTCATCCATGTGGAAGACCCTCTCAACTGATTTGGGTCTGAATCCATCCTTGCATATCACGTACACCATACATGCTGATTGGCTTCTCTGGGGCGGATGGGATCTTCTAGCAAGACAGTAAGACACATCACACGATTAGAAATGTCCCACACTGGTTGGAAGAGCTGACCAAGACTACCAAGTACTACCCTGGACCCCTAATTCCCCAGACTTGAACCCCATTGAGCATCTGTGGGACCACCTGGATGGTGGTATTGGCTCTTTGGATCCTCCTCCACGCTCCCTCCAGCAGCTGTGGGATGCACTGCAGTCAGCATGGCTCCAGATACCTGTGACCACCTACCAGGACCTTACTGAGTCTCCCAGTCCGTCTAGCTGCTGTTCGTGCTGCACATGGTGGTCACTCTGGATATTTGCTGGTGGTCATAATAATGTGACTCCACTGTGTATGTTCCTGCTTATATTTATTGTTTATCTTCTCCTGCAGGTTTCATACTAAGAAAGGAAACAAGTTTTGTGTGGATGTGGACGCCGTGTGGGTTGAAAGTCATGTAGCTGCTCTGGACAAACGCTCACAATGATTCCACAGCGAGGACTTGAACTACAAACTACAACTCCCACAATGCTCTTGCTTACTAACTCCCTTAACTTACTGGTTTGTAAACTGAATATCAGACTGTTACCCACTTAAATACTAAAACCTCTTTGCATTTGATTTAAATTGAAAGTTTTTATTTTTACAATTTTTATATTACAGGTAATTTGGGCATTTCTGCCTCTGTTATTTAAACCAGTGTCTGTTTTATAGGTGAACGTGTAATATAGGAAGTGAGTTTCCTAAATTGTATTAATAAAGTCTGCTGTTAATCAATTATCAATTATTAGATTTGTCCCACCCAATATCAGGAACAGGTAGATTTGTCCCACCCAAAATCTCGCCTCACTGGAGCGTCGGGTAGCTCGCGCCAACTTTAAACGTGAGGTCAGTGATGAGAGCAGTGAACAGCAATGATGACCATATATACTGTAATACAACAGCTTTAGTATAATGTGTTGTTATGGTAACAGACTAGGAGGGTTTGGGTTAGCTAACGTTTATATTAACTTTAGTCAGAAAGCACTCTGAAACGTAAAGTTACATTACTCTCTGGCCACGCCCCCAAACTGCAGACTGATACTACAATACATAATAAATACAATATAATAAATAAAATGACTCCAGCGTTAGAAGTGCTGTCAGTAGTGCAGTATGTAATGTTCCAGAGGGTGCTGTTTGGGACACAGTCTTACTCTCTAACATTAAAGTTAGTCTAGTCTAGTCAGAAAACCTTAACATAAATTTCTTTATCATTTCATTTCAGCATCATACTCCAAAGAAAATAATAACATTTTTGGTTATATGTGTATATAATCCAGACCTTGAGTGTATTGTTTAAAAGTTTTCTGACAGCAGTACCATGTAATGTGGAGTATCTTATTTAGTTTGTAAAGTTTGTTTATTTATTTGTTATTTACTGTAATTCCACAAATGTTGTTTTACGTCTCTATACATACAGTGATTTACTACCTTACCTACAGTGGAATCAGCTTATAGGTCATATTTTAGGGGATAGGATGGGCTTTGATGCTTTGAGAGTATGCTTTGACTTACAGCTACAGATGTCTAAAATTCGATCTCATATAGATTCAAAATCCAGTTCCTGCCAGAAAATAAAAGCTGTGAATGCATTACGTTCTGCACCGTGTATGCCTGTCATTTTACAACATATCACTAGATCAGATTTAATCTAATATCTCTAAACATGCACCAGCCATGCATATAAATACATAGCAGTGACCAAAAATCATATCTCATGACCAGAAATCACAAATTTGAGAACAAAGCCAAAAGCCTAGAAATAATTGTCTGTTAAAGCTGGACAGTGTTGACTGATGTTGTTCGTGGAAGAAGATGTTCATGTTGTGGCTGAAGTTCATTGTCACTTTCTGTTCATTCAGATTAAAGATGTTTTAACACTAAAAATATTCCCAACCATGTTTTAGTACTTCACTTAAAACTTGTCAGACTGGCCTTTTAGTGGGCTTAATTGCGGTGTACTGTCCACAGCTGAGGCTGACTGACCATCTGAAGGCTCCACTCTCCAGTGGCTGCAGACCTCTAGATCAAGGGTCATTTCGTAAAGGCATGGCTTCTATTTACAACCCTGTGTTTAGTGGTTCTCAGCATGAAATGAAATGGTTCTTTAAATGAATGGAGAATGTGTTATGTAGGGTCCTACAAAGTACGGAAAGGGTTCTCCTAATGTTACGGAGTCAAGCCTATAACAGTAGAAGGACCCTTACAGAACCATTTAAAAAAAAAACTTGCACCTACATCACAAGCAAAGAACATTTCACAACTCATAGTTCTAAACAGAGCAATCACATTTACTAAAGAACCCGCGAAGCAGATTCTTTTTTAAAGTACTACATCGTTTCTGTCCAAAGAAAAACAAATATCTTCAAAATGACAAGTTCACAGGCCGAAAACACTCTTTACTTTCAATGGAACCAGAATAATTTTGGAGCACTCTTATTGCTCCATCATGACATTTTCAGAACATGTAACTGACCACTGCTGCATTCCAGTGATGCAGCAAATTAAAACATACACACTCTCTCTCTCTACACTCTCTCTTTACACTCTCTCTACACTCTCTCTCTACATTCTCTCTCTACCCGTTCTTTCTCTACACTCTCTCTCTACACTCTCTTTACACACTTTCTCTACACTCTTTCTCTCTCTCTACACTCTCTTTACACACTTTCTCTACACTCTTTCTCTCTCTCTACACTTTCTATCTTTACACTCTCTCTACACTCTCCTTCTCTCCCTCCCTCTCTCTACACTCTCCTTCTCTCCCTCTCTCTCTACACTCTCTCTCTCTACACTCTCTCTCTCTCTCTACACTCTCTCTTTCTCTCTACACTCTCTCTCTCCATTTAGTCCATTTAGTATCCTCGGACATGGGAACTTACAGAGCACTGAGAAATAGAGGATATGAGTAGAAGCAGATAAAGGAGGAAGGAAATAAAAGAACAAAGGACGGAAATAAGTCCAAACGCTGTATTTGTTGACATTCTGCTGTAATCTGGACTCAGTCACTACTAAATATCCTACAGTGCTCTTTACAAAGCTATATATACAGAGTCTCTCTCACAGCCGACTGAAATACCCTGTAGCTCCTTTTATTTAGTTAAATATTAATGTTCCTCTTCCTGTACGGTACTTTTATAGTAAGGATATTAAAATATTACACACCTATTTTCAAAGAAAGCCAAAGTTACAACAATATGGTCTCACCAGGTGACAACCAGAGTAGATTTCTAGTTCTGTCTCCTTCTGAACTCCTGAGATGTCAGTGCAATATATTACAACCAGCAGGAGAAACTAGTGGATTCCATACGAACAAATTAGTTATAACAGATTTAGTCAGTCAGATGATTTGAGTATGTGTAGCTTGTTGTGATGTGATGTTAAATGAAGTAAAATAAAATAGAATTTATTCAAATAGAACTATTTGCCACTTGTGTTTGCACACAGTGGAATTTAACCCCATTGGCGCAGTGAACAAGCCACATATACACACACCCGTGAACATACACACAGTGCCCAGGGAATAGTTAGTTGTCTTGCTCAAGGGTTGTGTCCTTCATTCATGTCCTGTTGGTCCAGGGGATTGAACGAGCAACCTTTCAGTCACAAGACCGGATCCATAACCTTTAGCCCACGACAGCACCTTTAAGTTATGTAATAACACAAGTTTGGGGGGGAGCTACAAGTACAAATGCATACATTATTTAAATCTATCAAATGCCCAGCTTATATATAGCTAGGCATTTGACATATTCAAATAATGTAAGCATTTGTATTTGTAGCTATATATATCTCACTGTCCCATGAAAACCATGTATGTTGATTTTTAATTTTTCCATTTCTCTATATCATTATATCCTGTGAAAGTTTCATGATGAATGGACCAATAGAAATGCTCCAAAATCACTTTTTACAAAAAAATCTTTTTATATTAATGTGCATTGAAAGTAAAGATGTTTGTCCTCTCCTGTAAAGTTAGTATGTTGGAGTTATTCTTTGAAAAGTGATGATACGTTGCTTGTAATAAATGTATCTATTTGTAAAAACTCATTTAGTCATAATAAACATTTTTGAAACTAGTTTATTTGTCTGGCATAACACAAAACCCTAAGTCACCAGTCGGCAGAGTGGAGGCCTGAAGATTCACTGATTTTTGGACCTGTCTGTAATTTATAGCTAATGTTTATGTAGGATATAGGAGAATATCCATCTCCACCGAGAACATCCACAGCTTCTTCTGTCAATCCTCCCACTGTGAGAAGACACCTCAACACTGTGGTTCAAAAAGCTCCACACTAAGAAAACAAGATACAGACACATCAAACAAAGAAGGTGTTGCTGGTCTCAGAACAGTGGACTGACCACCCCAGAGTCCAGAACCTTAACACCACTGAATGTGTTTGGGGTTATTTGGATGGTGAGAAGCAGAAAATGTCCAACCAGCTTATAAGACTGAACTTTGGAGGCGAGTCTGGCTGAGAAACTGAAAGTCTCCTGAAAAAAATAAAGGATAAAGCACTATAATAAAGCTGTAATAAAGGTAAATAACTGTAATAAAGCTGTAATAAAGGTAAATAATTGTAATAAAGCTGTAATAAATGATAAAGAGCTGTGATAAAGGATAAAGCACTATAATAAAGCTGTAATAAAGGTAAATAACTGTAATAAAGCTGTAATAAAGGTAAATAACTGTAATAAAGCTGTAATAAATGATAAAGAGCTGTGATAAAGGATAAAACACTATAATAAAGCTGTAATAAAGGTAAATAACTGTAATAAAGCTGTAATAAATGATAAAGAGCTGTGATAAAGGATAAAGCACTATAATAAAGCTGTAATAAAGGTAAATAACTGTAATAAAGCTGTGATATAAGTAAGGAGCTGTAATAAACTTAATGAGCTGTAATAACGATGCAATAAAGGTAAAGAGTTGTTGTAAAACTTTAATAAAGAATAAATGATGATAATAAAGCTGTAATAACTGTAAAGAGATGCAATAAGAATAAAGAGTGACACACTAAACACTGAAACATCAAATAATATATTTGGCTGGTGTGGCTTCTGTGTGAGGGTGTAAATGTGTAGTGAGTTGAAGTAAAGAGTGTCTAATTAACTGAACAGTAAATGTGTGTAAATGATGATTATGTAGAGACAGAGCTGATCTGAGATCATTCTCACAGGTTTTAAAAGGCTGGTGTGTATATACGATCAGAGTGTAACCTTTGAGGAGATTTAGGAGGCGGATACAAGCACAGATGAGTACTGGGTTTTAATATAGTCCATATAAGTGACAACAGGCAACATGTAGAACAGAACAACAATCATAACACCTCACATCAAACATCACTGAGAACAAAGTCTGAGCAGGGTAAGGGGAAAGCAGGAAGACTAAATACACATAATAACGAGAGGGAACAGGAGACAGCTGGTGACGATGGGAGGAGACATAGACGAGAACCAGGCGGAGGGCGGAGACACAGAGCACAAGATCATAACAAGCACCATGCGGACATGATAGCACGTAAACACAGACTCAGACGGGGAGGACGAGCAGGGCATGACACGGAGTCAGTGTTTCAGACGTAGTTGAGCTTATGCAGTGAACTGCTACACACATCACATCATCAAAAGAGTTACTATTATAATTTATTATAATCCAGAATTACATTCTAATTTAATTTCTATTAAACATTTATATGTAATTTTTATTTTTACTATAATTCTAAAGTCACTAAATATCATATAAAAATTAGAAATACAGATGATATAGTACATTTGTAAATGTATTAGATCTTGTTTTGTGGTGTTGTGTTCATGTGTAAAATGTTTTCATACAAGTTGTAAGTTTAAGTGTATTTCTGTACAAACACTGTATGAATCAGCTTCAGGGTTTGGAGAGTGTTTGGGCTGTTGTGGTCGTATTTTTCCGCAGGTCCACTACTTTCACGTGACTTTTAGCCCAATCCAAGGAAAAATCCACACAGACATTTTCTCCTTTAACCGTCTGAAAGCTGCAACACAGAAAAAAGTAAATACTCCATTAATACAGCAAATTACCACCAAACTAAACTGTAAACATATACAGAATGTATATGTGGTATAACTGACTTTAACAGTAATAATTCCTCATAAATTATTCCTCATTAATTATAAATTTAATATTATTTCTCTGCTGATTGTGAGTTTATCAGGTTTCCTGATTAATTACTGAACTGTTCAGTTCATTCAGTATGTAGAACATGTTGACTGTGTTGGTTCTCCTGATCATGTGATACTCACACAACAGCTTGTACGGGGCAGTTGTTGGGGGTCTTCTTGTAGGATACGATGCGTCTTATGGGGATCTTCACTTTAGTTAGTTTTGTACAGCAGTCTGCTCCGTTTTCAGTGCCTTCAGAACCTGAGAGGAGACAACAAGCAGAGTTTCAGACCCGCAGCGCATCACAGCATCACAGACAGAGATTTCAGCACTTAAACACATCATCATGAGGGGAATTCCACCAAATTTTCAAAATTTCTGTGTAAATAATTTACTAAGCTATAATAAAGTTATTTAGAGATGTTTAATGTGAAATGAGTCAGAACTGTATAAAGTGGTGGTAAATGATGCCCACCTGTAAAAGCTCCATCACAGAAAGTTATTACATAAAATGGTTATGAATACAAAGTCTGTTATCGGACATTGTTTGGCCTGAAATGCAAAGTACATTTGTTTCAGAAATTAATGACCTCTATTTGACCCCCTTATAACAACATACACTGTGTAAAACTCTTAGACACCTGCGCTGATAGTTTAAAAGCCTTTATCTGATCAATAAGTGTCTGTTCACCAGTAAGAACAGCAGATCTGATTAGAACAGATATAAATAATCATACATACAATACAAAGTAACATGAATATGTTATTGTGAGAGAAGTAGATCAGATCTTGATCCAGTTTGAAGAACAAAGTTAGGTTCCAGATTTCTCCTGGACGCCCCAGACATTGTATGAATGTGTTCAGTTCCTTCAGCAGGAAATCTTGATTTAGCTTAATGAAGTACTGAGCAATCAAAGCAGGTATTAGATGAGAACTGATAATAATACTGGGTTGTTTAATAAAAATAAACAAACTGACGTATGTAAAAGCACTACTTACTGTATTAATACTGTTTGGATATTTAAATAATAACTTTTTTACTGAGTAAATAAAAACAAGTTCTGAGTGACAAACTTTTATACAGTACTGTTTTCCAAAACTGGTATTCACAACGCTGGACATTCAATATGCAAACACACCTCTAACCCTCTAACCAATCACAGTGTGTTTTATACCATACTATTAGTATCCTGCCCAGTTCTAGATGTTCCAGTTACTCCTCCTACTACTACTACTACTACTAGTACTACTACTAGTACTACTAATAATAGTAGTAATTGTTCAGTGAGATGCAGAATCTGTCATTCTCAGAGTCTGACAGGAAGAAGCTGTTAATTTAAATGAATAAATAAATTAATAAAAGACTCCAGTACGCAGCTGCTCAAAGATAAGCTCAGTCCAAGAAGTGCCCTTTGGCTATGAGGGTTTATGGGATGATGGTGTTGAAGGCGGAGGTGATGTTCATAAAGGACAGTTCAACACAGGAGTCTTTGCTCTCCAAGTGAGAGGACGGACCTCAGGCATCTGCAGTGAAGTGGTTTTGTTTGTATGCGTACTGGTAGGAGGCTCCTGTGATGTTGATGGTTATCTCCATGTGTGCCATGTCCAAATTTTCAAAGCACTTCAAGATCATTGGGGTGTGTGTTACTGGACATGACCGTGTTGAGCAGACATGTTGGGACAATCTTTCCAGGACAATAAAATGTTAAAGTGTCCGCTATCACCTCTCAGAGCTGCTAAGTACAGACCCTACAGACCTGGCCTGGGATGTTGTCTGGACCTGCAGCCTTCCGGGGTTGAATTTCTGCTCCTCACATCTACGGTGGTCACTCGGTTAGCTCAACTGTCTGGGGGGTGAGCCTGGAGTCTGGAGAGGTGTTGGGATCCTTAAATTGAGCATAAACGGTAATCATCAGTAAGGAAAACCACCCTGGGGCATCTCTTCTGTTGTAGGCCCTGATGCTTTTGATGCCCTTCCACATGCTCAGGGGTTGTTTGCAAGAAAGTGGCCCTGGATTTTGAGAATATCGGTAGCTTTATACCCACAGTGAGATCTCTTTGCTGTTTTGGGTGCAGATGCATCACCAGACCTGAATGTGGGTTTCAGGTTGGGGCGGATGGTGATTACTGTGGTGGTAGCTGATAACAGATAATGAAATTGTCCACTAAGTCCAGTGCTTGTTGCTACCTCTCTGTAGATCTGCCAGTCAGTGCATTCAAAACAGTCTTGGAGGCAGCACCAGTGGGACGTGCAGTGATGGTCTTTGTTGGTGGTTTACTGAACTTCAGCCAAGGGCAGTAGGCAGAGAGCAGTATGATAGAGATGTGGTTGCAGGGGCCGAGGTAGAGGCAGCGAATGAGTCTGTGTGTCCGTCATCTGTCTTACATTTATCATCGCAGTACTAGGGGTTTCTCTATATTGTGCAGCCATAGTTTCTGATACTCACCACTGCAGGTCTGCTGGAGAGAACAGAGCAGCAGCACCATCAGCAGAGCAGACAGAGTCCTCATTGTAGCAGAAGAGATTTCACCCAGAGACACGGAGCTGAGGAGAGGAGAGAAGGGAGTCCAGTGGATGAGTGACCAGCATTCCTCATTTATACAGGGTGGGAGCCGGACCCCTGCATGGCTGAAATCCCGAAATGTTAATGTTGTATAGAGTCACTGTATAGAGTGTGTTTTAAAAGTCATACAGGCTCTTCTTTCAACCCAATGATAAGCATACACTGCAACGTGGCCAACTTATCTGGTGCAGCAGTTATTACAACACTGAATGTTACTGCTGCACTATTTAAGGTGAAATGAGAGAATTCAAGCTACCAAAGGAAAAATTGTGATTTGTGATCTATAGGAGGTAATTCACTCTGGAATTATTGCTGAGCAGAGCAGTAATACTATGTACACAGCAGATTCATACTGGATTAAAATCATGGATCTCCTCAGTAATCTTAAAACGCTGATGTAGTCTGTAAATGAACCAGAACTCCTTATTGCTGCCGCTAGCCTCATATAAACCTATGTTGGTCATCACAGCTTATTAAAAATGGATATTTGTTATGTTGAACACAAAACTGCAGTCTGTTCAGAGTACTCAGGCTTTTCCTCCATTACCTCCCATATACTCACTCAGAGCCTCTGGTCTTTCTGCTCGCCCCCTGTTAGGACTGAGGGAGGGTCTCTGAGTTTTGAGACTATGGCTGAACTGTACCGTATGGTTAGAGAATATCGTTTTTAGCCAATTCTTAAAGAAACTGCTTTATTCTCAGAGGCGTGTCTGCAGGTGGCTGGGGTGGGCATGGCCCATCCAGAGATAAGCCTTGCCCAACCAGAGAAATTATCTGTCTGTCCAATGAAAACACACCATTATAGTTATTTATTAGGCATTCCTAAAGATTTAGTAATCAAAAAATGTGCTGCTTTCCTATTGGTCATTTCGGAGGAGGGGGTGTGGTCAGACAGGGCTCCTCCTTCCTGTATGATCCTCATTATCACCAAGCAACACAAGCAAAGCATATATGGTTAAGAGAACTGCTACACGTGTGCTGCTGTCAGCATATTAATATCAATATTAATAATATTAAGTTATGTTAATTGTCTAGTACAGGTTCACAAGCTGCATGCTTCTTTTAGGTCACCTGCTCTCTTGGTTACCACTGGTTTAGGGATTAGCCAGTATGGAAACCCTTAACCCCAGTACACACTGTGACCACTGTGGCCAGCACATCTGCCAACATCGAGCAAAGCATTTTGCTGCCTTAGCAAACTTCCATCCTGCACCTAATCCAGACACACCATCCTCCTCCAGCTCTGCTGTGTCCCATACTGACTTAAAGAGAACTCTCTGTTAAAGACCTTTAGACCCCAAATATGGTGTACATGCCCCGTTTCAATTAAATATCATGTACAAACCAAACAAACTACTTCATACTCTCTCTCATCCACTGAGCGAAACAGAGAGCTTGTAAGCTCCACAGCTTCATCTATTGGGAGATCAATCTCACCAGAGTTCTGAGTAGCCTGGGACACACACCCATTACTATGGCAACAGATCTTCCACAGCTGACAGTCATCTACGCTAGCGCAGTAGCTCGTTAGCGTTTCCTACAAAGTCCAGCAGCACTCGTAGTCAAGGGCGTGACATTGTTTCTCCTCATTTGATCTGAGATACTGCTGGATTCAGCACCTTACCCGCCCGTGGTCTCTGGGCCGTCGCTAAAGGGTCTCTCCACAGGTCCAACCAGACTTGGCTTCTCCACAGTGGGGTCCAGTCTCACTCCCTGGAACCCAAGAGGACCTGCATTCCCTCTGACCTTCCCAGCAATCACCTCTACCCGGATGAGCCTACCTCAGGCGTCCCAGCAGAACGAGGTTGGTGCACCACTGGACTCTTGAACTCGTTCCCTGGTTCTGGCCGGCTCTCTATTGACTGTTTTTAGGTAAGCATTATCACTGGATTTCCACCCTCACGGAGGGTGTTCTCTGTTTGAGGCGGCCACCGGACTAACGCCGAGACCACGGCGAGGAGCATTTAATCATTGTTCAGACTGTCTCTGTTGGGCTGGTTTCTCTCTCCCCTCTCACCAGGGCGTGAGGTGCTGCTCAGGGTTCCTCCACCACCGCATTGTTCCAGCGCGGTGACCCAGATAGCAGCAGATCACATCAGCGGCCCTGTGCTACAACCCAGCCGCCAAAGGGATTATCACCCAGCCTGCTCCAGGCCCACTGCTCACTCCCCTCTGACTCCTCGCGCTAGCGAGCCGTTGGACTGTTTTTGTTTACTTTTGCTCTGAGTCTAATAAACCTTGAGTATGTATCGTGTAATCCCTCTTGAGCCTGAATCCTCACAGAGTTAAATATCTCATTAAACTCTTATATACCACTCAGACTTTCCTGCTTTAGCTCCAGCGTGACATCACTCAGGAGAACAGCTTTACAGATTGTATTATTTTCTGAAGCACTGACTTCACTACCATCATATGATTTCTCATAGTGAGACGCTGTAGAGGAATTTCTATAGTTTTATGTTTTTAGAATAAATAAAACATTCCTGTGTGTTATATTTGAATAGTACTGGACATCTACACTGTTTATGGCATATGGGTCTTGAGAGTCAGGGCTCCTGTTAAACATGGAGTCCATTCCAGACAATCTTGAGTAGTTTTAAAAAAATGTTTAAAAAAGCAAAAGCAACACTGTTTTTCTGGCCCAGCTGAAGAAAAGACATCCTAGACTCACGAAGGACAAAACTGCTTACAAACTGATACAAAAAAGATCTTATACAATCAGCCAAGACGACCAGCATGTATTTAATAAATTATTAATATATTTTTGTCAGTAAAATCTAAACTACCAGTAGTTATAAGTGTACAGAATCAAACTGATAAACTACTTACAGACTGAAACACTGCTGAACAGGGAACAGCCAGTACTTTAAAATGGACTCTCTCTCTCTCTCGCTCGCTCTCTCTCTCGTACTGCAGAGTCAGCATGTTTACACAGTTAGCCCACTAAGCTATACCAACAACCACTACTTTCACTTAATAAGTTACAAACCCAGCTGGAGATCACGTTCCACGAGCACACTGCCTACATTCAAGCTCAAGAACCACCTCTTCTATAAATATGTTCAATATCTTCAACAGTTAATCTGAACAGTACAGACAAATAACTTACATCAGACTGAAGCGATGGAACCAGACAGGATACTAGGAGCTGTGAGGGAGGGTGGGCTTCTCCGAGGGGAAGGCAGAGTAAGTGGTGTAAAAGAGTGGGTGTGATCAGGGTGAGCAGAGGCTCTGGGTGTTGCTCAACATCAAGAACACAAGGACAGAGAACGAGTGAACAGGAGGTGGAGAGATACTGTGCACTTGTTATATCACAGTTGGCCCTTCAATTCAGTACTGTATACTATATACTGTACACTCTGTAGTGCTCCAGTGATTACTGTATACTGTACACTCTGTAGTGCTCCAGTGATTACTGTATACTGTACACTCTGTAGTGCTCCAGTGTATACTGTACACTCTGTAGTGCTCCAGTGATTACTGTATACTCTTCTTAAGTTTATACTGTATACTCTGTAGTGTTGCAGTATATACTGTATACTCTTCTTAGGTTTATACTGTATACTGTATACTGCACCAATATATACTATATGTCAGGAGTATGTTCTTCAGGATTCAATTCGGTCCAGTTAGATTAACAAGAGCAACATTAAAAAAACTGAATACTTTTGAAAAAAGCGCATCTTAGTGTTTATTTATAGAAACAGTAAACAAAATTTGTATCTGCTTGTTAGCTCAGTTTCACATCTTGTTGGGTTGTTGCTGCTGGTGGAAATAATAAATATCAGTCTCATATGTAACATATGTCTCTGTCTATTCATGGTTTAACAGACACATCATCAGAAGAGGTTTTGATTAATCCTAATCCAGTAAAAAGTATGAAATACAGGGGTCCCCAGAATGTCTCAGGATGAAAATTCTGTGGGTTCCTTAAAAATAAATCTATTATATTAACCTGTTACATTAACCTGTTATATTAATCTCTTATATTAACTGTTATAACTGTAAACAGTGTGATTGTGTTAATGTGTAGTGAGTTGAAGGAAAAAGTGTCTAATTAACTGAACAGTAAATGTGTTTAAATGATGATTATGTAGAAACAGAGCTGATCTGAGATCATTCTCACAGGTTTTAAAAGGCTGGTGTGTATATATGATCAGAGTCAGTGTAAAAGTTTCAGACGTAGTTAAGCTTATGCAGTGAACTGCTACACACATCACATTATCAGAAGAGTTATTACTATAATTTATTATAATCCATAATTACATTCAAATTTAATTTCTATTTTTAAAAATCATATGAATTTTTTCTTTTTACTGTAACTCTAAAGACACTAAATATTAGCAGGACGTTGGAAAAAAATCAGCTTTATTGAAGAAATAGCAATACAAGCTTATAGTTTTGTAAATATATTAGACAATTCATCTTGTTCCACTGTGTTCATGTGTAAAATCTCTACATAGAAGTTTAAATGTATTTCTGTACAAACACTATATAAATCAGCTTCAGGATTTGGAGAGTGTTTTGGTTTAGGCTGTTGTAGTTGGATTTTTCCGCAGCTCCACTACTTTCATGTGATTTTTGACCCAATCCAACTTAGGATCCACACAGATGTTGTTTCTTTTAACCAACTTAAAACTGTGACAAAGAAAAAAAAATACTCCATTAATACAGCAGATTATCACCAATCAAACTAAACTGTAAACATATACAGAATGTATATGTGGTATAACTGACTTTAACAGTAATTCCTCATAAATTATTCCTCATTAATTATAAATTTAATATTATTTCTCTGCTGATTGTGAGTTTATCAGGTTTCCTGGTTAATTACTGAACTGTTCAGTTCATTCAGTATGTAGAACATGTTGACTGTGTTGGTTCTCCTGATCATGTGATACTTACACAACAGCTTGTTTGGCGCAGTTGTTGGGGGTCTTCTTGTAGGATACGATGCGTCTTATGGGGATCTTCAGTTTAGACAGTTTTGTACAGCAGTCTGCTCCAGAGTCAGAGCCTTCAATACCTGAGAGGAGACAACAAGCAGAGTTTCAGACCCGCAGCGCATCACAGCATCACAGACAGAGATTCCAGCACTTCAAAACATCATCATGAGGGGAATTCCACCAAATTTTCAAAATTTCTGTGTAAATAAGTAACTAAGATATAATAAAGTTATTTAGAGATGTTTAATGTGAAATGAGTCAAAACTGTTCAAAGTGGTGGTAAATGATACCCACCTGTAAAAGCTCCATCACAGAAAGTTATTACATGAAATGGTTATGAATACAAAGTCTGTTATCGGACAATGTTTAGCCTGAAATGCAAAGTACATTTGTTTCAGAAATTAATGACCTCTATTTGACCCCCTTATAACAACATACACCGTGTAAAACTCTTAGACACCTGCACTGATAGTTTAAAAGCCTTTATCTGATCAATAAGTGTATGTTCACCAGTAAGAACAGCAGATCTGATTAGAACAGATGTAAATAATCATACATACAATACAAAGTAACATGAATATGTTATTGTGAGAGAAGTAGATCAGATCTTGATCCAGTTTGAAGAACAAAGTTAGGTTCCAGATTTCTCCTGGACGCCCCAGACATTGTATGAATGTATTCAGTTCCTTCAGCAGCAAATCTTGATTTAGCTTAATAAAGTACTGAGCAGTCAAAGCAGGTATTAGATGAGAACTGATAATAATACTGGGTTGTTTAATAAAAATAAAACACACTGACGTATGTAAAAGCACTACTTACTGTATTAATACTGTTTGGATATTTAAATAATAACGTGTTTTACAGAGTAAATAAAAATGAGTTCTGAGTGACAAACTTTTATACAGTACTGTTTTCCAAAACTGGTATTCACAACGCTGGACATTCAATATGCAAATACACCTCTAACCCTCTAACCAATCACAGTGTGTTTTATACCATACTATTAGTATCCTGCCCAGTTCTAGATGTTCCAGTTACTCCTCCTCCTCCTCCTCCTACTACTACTACTATAACTACTACTAGTACTACTAATAATAGTAGTAATTGTTCAGTGAGATGCAGAATCTGTCATTCTCAGAGTCTGACAGGAAGAAGCTGTTAATTTAAATGAATAAATAAATTAATAAAAAACTCCAGTACCCAGCTGCACAAAGATGAGTGTCTGTTTGTCTATGAGGGTTTATGGGATGATGGTGTTGAAGGCGGAGGTGATGTTCATAAAGAACAGTCTAACACAGTCTTTGCTCTCCAAGTTGAGAGAGGACAGACCTCAGGCATCTGCAGTGAAGTGGTTCTGTTTGTATGCGTACTGGTAGGAGGCTCCTGTGATGTTGATGGTTATCTTCATGTGTGCCATGTCCAAATTTTCAAAACACTTCAAGATCATTGTGACATGTTGGGACAATCTTCCAGGAGAATAAGATGTTAAAGTGTCCACTATCACCTCTCAGAGCTGCTAAGTACAGACCCTACAGACCTGGCCTGGGATGTTGTCTGGACCTGCAGCCTTCTGGGGTTGAATTTCTGCTCCTCACATATTCGGTGGTAGGCTCAACTGGCTGGGGGGTGAGCCTGGAGTCTGGAGAGGTGTTGGGATCCTTAAATTGAGCATAAACGGTTATCATCAGTATGAAAAACCACCCTGGGGCATCTCTTCTGTTGTAGGCCCTGATGCTCTTGATGCCCTTCCACATACTCAGGGGTTGTTTGCAAAAAAGTGGCCCTGGATTTTGAGAATATCGGTAGCTTTGGCTATCTTTATACCCACAGTGAGATCTCTTTGCTGTTTTGGGTGCAGATGCATCACCAGACCTGAATGTGGGTTTCAGGTTGGGGCGGATGGTGATTATTGTGGTGGTAGCTGATAACAGATAATGAAATTGTCCACCAAGTCCAGTGCTTGTTGCTACCTCTCTGTAGATCTGCCAGTCAGTGCATTCAAAACAGTCTTGGAGGCAGCACCAGTGGGACGTGCAGTGATGGTCTTTGTTGGTGGTTTACTGAACTTCAGCCAAGGGCAGTAGGCAGAGAGCAGCATGATAGAGATGTGGTTGGAGGGGCCGAGGTAGAGGCAGGGAATGAGTCTGTGTGTCCGTCATCTGTCTTACATTTATCATCGCAGTACTAGGGGTTTCTCTATATTGTGCAGCCATAGTTTCTGATACTCACCATTGCAGGTCTGCTGGAGAGAACAGAGCAGCAGCACCATCAGCAGAGCAGACAGAGTCCTCATTGTAGCAGAAGAGATTTCACCCAGAGACACGGAGCTGAGGAGAGGAGAGAAGGGAGTCCAGTGGATGAGTGACCAGCATTCCTCATTTATACAGGGTGGGAGCCGGACCCCTGCATGGCTGAAATCCCTAAATGTAAATGTTGTATAGAGTCACTGTATAGAGTGTGTTTTAAAAGTCATACAGGCTCTTCTTTCAACACAATTACAAGCATACACTGCAACGTGGCCAACTTATATGGTGCAGCAGTTATTATCAGTCTGTGGTGGCCAGTGTCCTGTTTTACACCGTGGTGTGCTGGGGAGGCAGCACATCCAAGAAGGACACATCCAGGCTGGACAAACTTATCAGGCGGGCTGGCTCAGTGATCGGCCTGCAACTGGAATCTCTGGTGACGGTGGCAGAGAAGAAGACAATGGACAAACTTCTGGACATTATGGACGATGCCAGTCATCCTCTGCACACCGTCATCAGCAACCAGAGGAGTCTGTTCAGTGACCAACTGCTCCTACCCAAGTGCAGAACCAACAGACTCAAAAACTCCTTTGTCCTTCATGCCATCAGACTGTACAACTCCTCTCTGCAGGGGAGGAGGGGTCACAGGAGGACAGAGGATGGGATGGAGCAGTAGATTGATAATGACACAACCGGACTAAGTGCATAAACAAGTGCAATAATAGTGTGCAATACCTCCCAGTTAGATTTTTCTTTTCTTTTTTCTTTATTTTGTACATTGGATTTTTTTATTTATATTCCTTTCATATGTTTCTTGTGTGTTTATTGTAATTTATTGTGATGCTACTGGAATCCTAATTTCCCTGAGGGAACCCTCCCAAAGGGATCAATAAAGATCTATCTATCTATCTATCTATCTATCTATCTATTATGTTACTATAATGTAACTGCTGCACCATTTTAGGTGAAATGAGAGAATTCAAGCTGCCAAAGGAAAAATTGTGATTTGTGATCTATAGGAGGTAATTCACTCTGGAATTATTGCTGAGCAGAGCAGTAATACTATGTACACAGCAGATTCATACAGGATTAAAATTATGGATCTCCTCAGTAATCTTAAAACGCTGATGTAGTCTGTAAATGAACCAGAACTCCTTATTGCTGCCGCTAGCCTCATATAAACCTATGTTGGTCATCACAGCTTATTAAAAATGGATATTTGTTATGTTGAACACAAAACTGCAGTCTGTTCAGAGTACTCAGGCTTTTCCTCCATTACCTCCCATATACTCACTCAGAGCCTCTGGTCTTTCTGCTCGCCCCCTGTTAGGACTGAGGGAGGGTCTCTGAGTTTTGAGACTATGGCTGAACTGTACCGTATGGTTAGAGAATATCGTTTTTAGCCAATTCTTAAAGAAACTGCTTTATTCTCAGAGGCGTGTCTGCAGGTGGGCTGGGGTGGGCATGGCCCATCCAGAGATAAGCCTTGCCCAACCAGAGAAATTATCTGTCTGTCCAATGAAAACACACCATTATAGTTATTTATTAGGCATTCCTAAAGATTTAGTAATCAAAAAATGTGCTGCTTTCCTATTGGTCATTTCGGAGGAGGGGGTGTGGTCAGACAGGGCTCCTCCTTCCTGTATGATCCTCATTATCACCAAGCAACACAAGCAAAGCATATATGGTTAAGAGAACTGCTACACGTGTTTGTAGCTGTTCTCAGCATATTAATATCAATATTAATAATATTAAGTTATGTTAATTGTCTAGTACAGGTTCACAAGCTGCATGCTTCTTTTAGGTCACCTGCTTTCTTGGTTACCACTGGTTTAGGGATTAGCCAGTATGGAAACCCTTAACCCCAGTACACACTGTGACCACTGTGGCCAGCACATCTGCCAACATCGAGCAAAGCATTTTGCTGCCTTAGCAAACTTCCATCCTGCACCTAATCCACACACACCATCCTCCTCCAGCTCTGCTGTGTCCCATACTGACTTAAAGAGAACTCTCTGTTAAAGACCTTTAGACCCCAAATATGGTGTACATGCCCCGTTTCAATTAAATATCATGTACAAACCAAACAAACTACTTCATACTCTCTCTCATCCACTGAGCGAAACAGAGAGCTTGTAAGCTCCACAGCTCCATCTATTGGGAGATCAATCTCACCAGAGTTCTGAGTAGCCTGGGACACACACCCATTACTATGGCAACAGATCTTCCACAGCTGACAGTCATCTACGCTAGCGCAGTAGCTCGTTAGCGTTTCCTACAAAGTCCAGCAGCACTCGTAGTCAAGGGCGTGACATTGTTTCTCCTCATTTGATCTGAGATACTGCTGGATTCAGCACCTTACCCGCCCGTGGTCTCTGGGCCGTCGCTAAAGGGTCTCTCCACAGGTCCAACCAGACTTGGCTTCTCCACAGTGGGGTCCAGTCTCACTCCCTGGAGCCCAAGAGGACCTGCATTCCCTCTGACCTTCCCAGCAATCACCTCTACCCGGCTGAGCCTACCTCAGACGTCCCAGCAGAGCGAAGTTGGTGCGCCATTGGACTCTTGAACTCGTTCCCTGGTTTTGACCAGCTCTCTATTGACTGTTTTTAGGTAAGCATTATCACTGGATTTCCACCCTCACGGAGGGTGTTCTCTGTTTGAGGCGGCCACCGGACTAACGCCGAGACCACAGCGAGGAGCATTTAATCATTGTTCAGACTGTCTCTGTTGGGCTGGTTTCTCTCTCCCCTCTCACCAGGGCGTGAGGTGCTGCTCAGGGTTCCTCCACCACCGCATTGTTCCAGCGCGGTGACCCAGATAGCAGCAGATCACATCAGCGGCCCTGTGCTACAACCCAGCCGCCAAAGGTATTATCACCCAGTCTGCTCCAGGCTCACTCGGACTCCTCGCGCTAGTGAGCCATTGGACTATTTTTGTTTACTTTTGCCACTGCTCTGAGTAAATAAACCTTGAGTATGTATCGTGTAACCCCTCTTGAGTCTGAATCCTCACAGAGCTAAATATCTCATTAAACTCTCCTATACTACTCAGACTTTCCTGCTTTAGCTCCAGCGTGACATCACTCAGGAGAACACCTTTACAGATTGTATTATTTTCTGAAGCACTGACTCCACTAACATCATATGATTGCTCATAGTGAGACGCTGTAGAGGAATTTCTATAGTTTTATGTTTTTAGGATAAATAAAACATTCCTGTGTGTTATATTTGAATAGTACTGGACATCTACACCGTTTTCTGGCATACGGGTCTTAAGAGTCAGGGCTCCCATTAAACATGAAGTCCATCCCAGACAATTTCGAGTAGTTTTAAAAATGTTTAAAAAAGGAAAAGCAACACTGTTGTTCTGGCCCTCCTGAAGATGATATCCTAGACTCACAAAGGACAAAACTGCTTATAAACTGATACAAAAAACATCTTATACACTCAGCTAAGACGACCAGCATGTATTTAATAAATTATTAATATATTTTTGTCAGTAAAATCTAAACTACCAGCAGTTATAAGTGTACAGAATCAAACTGATAAACTACTTACAGACTGAAACACTGCTGAACAGGGAACAGCCAGTACTTTAAAATGGACTCTCTCTCTCTCTCTCTCTCTCTCTCTCTCTCTCTCTCTCTCTCTCGTACTGCAGAGTCAGCATGTTTACACAGTTAGCCCACTAAGCTATGCCAACAACCATTACTTTCACTTAAGTTACAAACCCAGCTGGAGATCACGTTCCACGAGCACACTGCCTACATTCAAGCTCAAGAACCACCTCTTCTATAAATATGTTCAATATCTTCAACAGTTAATCTGAACAGTACAGACAAATAACTTACATCAGACTGAAGCGATGGAACCAGACAGGATACTAGGAGCTGTGAGGGAGGGTGGGCTTCTCCGAGGGGAAGGCAGAGTAAGTGGTGTAAAAGAGTGGGTGTGATCAGGGTGAGCAGAGGCTCTGGGTGTTGCTCAACATCAAGAACACAAGGACAGAGAACGAGTGAACAGGAGGTGTAGATATACTGTGCACTTGTTATATCACAGTTGGCCCTTTAATTCTGTACTGCATACTGTATACTGTATACTTTACACTCTGTAGTGCTCCAGTGATTACTGTATACTGTACACTCTGTAGTGCTCCAGTGATTACTGTATACTGTACACTCTGTAGTGCTCCAGTGTATACTGTATACTGTACACTCTGTAGTGCTCCAGTGATTACTGTATACTGTACACTCTGTAGTGCTCCAGTGTTTACTGTATACTGTATACTCTGTAGTGCTGCAGTATATACTGTATACTGTATACTGCACCAGTATATACTGTATACTCTTTACTTCTTAAGTTTATACTGTATACCGCACCAATATATACTATATGTCAGGAGTATGTTCTTCAGAATTCAATTCGGTCCAGTTAGATTAACAAGAGCAACATTAAAAAAACTGAATACTTTTGAAAAAAGCGCATCTTAGTGTTTATTTATAGAAACAGTAAACAAAATGTGTATCTGCTTGTTAGCTCAGTTTCACATCTTGTTGGGATGTTGCTGCCGGTGGAAATAATAAATATCAGTCTCATATGTAACATATGTCTCTGTCTTTTCATGGTTTAACAGACACATCATCAGAAGAGGTTTTGATTAATCCTAATCCAGTAAGAAGTATGAAATACAGGGGTCCCCAGAATGTCTCAGGATGAAAATTCTGTGGGTTCCTTAAAAATAAATCTATTATATTAACCTGTTACATTAACCTGTTATATTAATCTCTTATATTAACTGTTATAACTGTTTAACTGTAAACAGTGTGATTGTGTAAATGTGTAGTGAGTTGAAGGAAAAAGTGTCTCATTAACTGAACAGTAAATGTGTTTAAATGATGATTATGTAGAAACAGAGCTGATCTGAGATCATTCATGGTGTGTATATATGATCAGAGTCAGTGTAAAAGTTTCAGACGTAGTTAAGCTTATGCAGTGAACTGCTACACACATCACATTATCAGAAGAGTTATTACTATAATTTATTATAATCCAGAATTACATTTAAATTTAATTTCCATTTTTAAAAAATCATATGAATTTTTTCTTTTTACTATAACTCTAAAGTCACTAAATATTAAATATAAGCAAGACATTGGAAAAAAAGCTTTATTGAAGAAATAGCAATACAAGCGTATAGTTTTATAAATATATTAGACAATTTATCTTGTTCCACAGTGTTCATGTGTAAAATCTATACATAGAAGTTTAAATGTATTTCTGTACAAACACTACATAAATCAGCTTCAGGATTTGGAGAGTGTTTTGGTTTAGGCTGTTGTAGCTGGATTTTTCCGCAGGTCCACTACTTTCATGTGACTTTTGACCCAATCCAACTTAGGATCCACACAGACAGTGTCTCCTTTCTTCGTCTCAAAACTATGACAAAGAGAAAATACTCCATTAATACAGCAGATTATCACCAATCAAACTAAACTGTAAACATGAACAGAATGTATATGTGGTCTATTCGACATTAACAGTAATAATTCCTCATTAATTATAAATTTAATATTATTTCTCTGCTGATTGTGAGTTTATCAGGTTTCCTGGTTAATTACTGAACTGTTCAGTTCATTCAGTATGTAGAACATGTTGACTGTGTTGGTTCTCCTGATCATGTGATACTCACACAACAGCTTTTATGGCGCAGTCGCTGCGGGTCAGCGTGTAGGATACGATGCGTCTTATGGGGATCTTCACTTTAGACAGTTTTCTACAGCAGTCTGCTCCGGCGTTAGGGGCTTCAATACCTGAGAGGAGACAACATGCAGAGTTTCAGACCCGCAGCGCATCACAGCATCACCGAAGGAGATTTCAGCACTTCAACAGATAATTATGAGGGGAATTCCACCACATTTAAAAATTTTCTATATAATAAATTTGTTAAGGAAGTTAGCAGAGGCATTCAATAGAGTGGTTTGGTGTGAAACGCTCTATTGTAGAGAAACTCATAGAGACACACTGGTGGTGAATAGAACCAGACGTCCACCTCTAAAATCTCCATTACATGAAATGGTTGGTGATGAAGTTTTGGCCTAAAATATGAAACACATCTGTGTTATAGACATGGTGACCCCTGGTTCCTATCACCACCACTGTGAAGAGTTTGTAAGTTGCAGTGAACCATTTCACACCATTATGCATGACCTCTATTTGAACTACTCTATTGGTATTGATTAGTAGTAAAGCCAGAGACCAGCAGGCCACACAACATATTCTGTTAATCATTCTTTAAATATTAATGTTTACAATACTGGATATGTAAATATATCCCTCAATCACAGTGTTTTTAAAAACATGTCCTTGTAGAGTCCAGTTGGACACTTTCTTGTACCATAACTGAAGAAAGGAGCAATTCCATGTTGTCAAAGGTTTCACAAACTATTTGCAGTAAAATTTGCTTTAAATTTGAGTTAAAGTCTGTTTAAGCAGATCATCTGAGTTACAACTTTAATTTACTTGTGTTTCATGTCCAGATGAAAGTGATTAGCTAGTATAGGTAATGTAAGATACCAGCAAGCATAGCTAACTAAACAGTTTGAGGGTGAAAGTTATTTATGCAGAGATCCAATTTATTTTGTCTATCGTGCTGTAAACCAGCCAATCAGAGTAGAGCTCATTGTACTATTAATGAGCTCACCAAAAAAACAACAACAGTGTTTTATTCTAGGACCAAATCATAAATGGGGGTGTAAAACCATATCTGGACAGTATCACCCTGACCAACGTCATTTACCTTCTATGTAGTTTTCAGGGAATATTTTTTTATAATATTAAATACTGAATAAATGTAATCTACTCTACCTTCAAGGTCCTCATGTAATGCAACCATAAATATAATAAAGTTATATATCAAATATATCAAATCAATTTCTATCAAATTACTGATGTGTTTTCAGCTTACTGCAAGTAATATACACTCACCACTGCAGACCTTCTGGAGAGAACAGAGCAGCAGCACCACCAGCAGAGCAGACAGAGTCCTCATTGTAGAGATTTCACCCAGAGAGACGGAGCTGAGGAGAGAAGAGGAGAGAGGAGCCCAGTGCTGGATGAGTGACCAGCACTCCTTCATTTATACAGAGTGATAGCAGGACCCCCCCGCATCACCGAAATCCCCTAGTGATGTCATGTGTAGCATGTTTCTCAGTAGTTATCATCAGTAACATCCTTCCTGTTCTTTTCAAGTCTAACTTTACTTCTGTGTGGGAGAACATTGCTATTTTCAGACCGTGCAGAGAACCTACCCCAAAATAGAGAACTGAGCAGAAACCAAACTGATCTCACAAGCTGTGCATTTCAAATTCCATGTTATTGTTTTCTGAGTAAATGTAAATGAACATATTGTACAGAGAACACTCTTAAATACAGTGTAGTTCAGTAAACTGTGCTGTACTGTGTGTACTGACCACATTTAACATTCTATTTTTTATTTTTAATCCAATAAGTTAAATTCAGCAAACCCTTGTGAAAAAGAAGTAAATTTAAGAGCATTAAAAGTATGTTTAAAAGAATAATTTAATTAAATTTTAATAATTTAATCATTTAAATATACTTTCAGTGCTCTTAAATATCCACAAGCGTTACCCAGGCAATAACATAGTACACTGAACTATACTTATTCTATACTTTCTATGCACTTATGATTAATGTAATAAAAGTTTATTCCAGAAGGCAGCTGAATATCTCATTTAAACCTAATAATGGGCCAGTTGTTGTAAATCTAACAATGATTCATAGTGTAAAGCTTATTTTTCCCTGTATTACAGACAGCAGAATGCATTTTGCAGTAAATCGCAGATTATTTCACCCAAGTGACTGTTTCAGCTAGGTGTGTCATGTAAATGCTTATTAAAAATTGGTGTTTGTAAGTATTTGAATGTATTATTTTAGGTCTAAGCTTTTATCTGTATTGTTTTTTTACACAAAGCGTTCATTAGACGATCATTTTACGAATATACGAGCTAGTAAAACAAAAAGTTTAACAAAATAATTTTATTATAAAATAAAAACTATTTGATCTGACTCACTATTCAGCCAACCAACCAAGTGTCTTGGGCAGGGGTTCCCAACCTTTTGCAACCCAAGGCCCACTTAACCCACCCCAAAACACACAGCCCCCCAGAATATTTTTTATTGCCGTTTAGCTATCTATACCATGAACTATCTATACGACCTGTGAAACCGACTGCATAATCACACAACAAAAGAAACAAACCATCTACAGCACTTTCTGTCACTCACCTGATGAGACGGCTGATGTTGTTTGCAAGCTACCAAGTGGTGGATGTCAGGTTGAAGATCAGAAAGTTGCAAACGGAGGTCTGGCTCAACATTAAGCCTAGTCCTGTATTTGGTCCAGCCTTTGCTATAAGCTGCGCAACACGGTAGGAAGCCTCAACAGCTTTAGCATTATTGGCTCCAGAGCAAGATAATTCAAGAGTCTTTTTCTTGCTTCTTTAAGTCTGTTCTCAAAACATTCCACAGGTTTAGACGCATACTCGCTTCACTTGGTTGGCTTCAACGCTTCATTTGCCAAGACCTCCGAGCACACAGCGCAGAGCGGTAGCGGCTCGTTTTCTGTTCCTGTGCTTGTGAAGCCTAGTGCTAGCTACTCACTGCTGTACTTTCTTATATTCAATTTATGCTTTTCTCGGTTCTCTCAGTAAGAGATACAGCGGCTGCTTCACTTGTAGATGGTCCAGCTTTTTAACCGTTTATCTATAATGTGTACACAAGACAACAGCTTCACTCAGACTGAAGTAGCTAACTAAGTAGCTAGTTAATCCACTAGCTAGTGCTGCGTGTCATGTGACGTACTACGCCAAACCAATCAAAGAACTCAAATTAAATACGTTTTGCAAATAAACAAACTAAATATGCTGAACTATCTGTTTATTGGAGAAAAAATACTTAGCAAAAAAAAAAGATTTTTGGCCTACGGCCCCCTTGCAGTACGTCTGCGGCCCACAGGTTGAAAACCACGGGTCTAGGGGGAATGAAGGAATTACCACCTGTCTGTTACCTGAAACCCTGTCCCTTTGTGATGCAAAAACGTAAAAGTCAGTTCTGCGCTATGTGTAAATGTAACGTACCTGGAGCTACAGAGTGCGGTCAGCTTACCTGAGACTTACTTCACTCCCTCGGTGCCGGTGTTCTGTCGACCGGTGCTACACTGGTGGAAATGAATACTGCAAGTGCTGGAAAATAATACTGCAACTCTCAAGCAGACAGTAACATTAGGCTGAATTTAGATAACAAGCTTAAAGAAAACTATTAACATTATAACAACATTAAAACATTATACTTTTAATTTTAACACTTTACTGGACATCTTATGTCAGCACTCATAGACACTATTGACACTTTACTGGACATCTTATGTCAGCACTCATAGACACTATTGACACTTTACTGGACATCTTATGTCAGCACTCATAGACACTATTGACACTTTACTGGACATCTTATGTCAGCACTCATAGACACTATTGACACTTTACTGGACATCTTATGTCAGCACTCATAGACACTATTGACACTTTACTGGACATCTTATGTCAGCACTCATAGACACCATTGACACTTTACTGGACATCTTATGTCAGCACTCATAGACACTACTGACACTTTACTGGACATCTTATGTCAGCACTCATAGACACCATTGACACTTTACTGGACATCTTATGTCAGCACTCATAGACACTACTGACACTTTACTGGACATCTTATGTCAGCACTCATAGACACCATTGACACTTTACTGGACATCTTATGTCAGCACTCATAGACACTATTGACACCTTGCCAGACATCCTGTACATTTGCACTCCTGGACACTGTTTAACACTTTGCTCTACATCCTGTACATTTGCACTCCTGGACACTATTTATACACTATTTAATTTTTATATACCTTATTGTTTTTTTGTACTGTGTTTGTAACTGCTGCTGGCTGCTAAATTTCCTTTGGGATCAATAAAGTATCTATCTATCTATCTATCTATCTATAAACAAGAAGGAAAAAATTATACAAGTACGCGCCAACCATCAAAATCTTGACATAATATGATTCGGGTCAGGACCGCTCTGGGCTAGCTCTGACGGGGACGCCTCTACTTCAGGTAGTTCACAACGAAACTATAAAAAAACGCCAGAGGAAGGGGGAAACTCCCGCCAAAGGGCGTTGGCAGAACACCAGCGTGCCACCAGGCATACCATTCCACCCCCGCCATGATTCAAAGCACCTTTAGTAAGTGACTTCATCTGAGCTCCATTGGAAAATCAGTGGCTGCCCCTAACCATGTGACCTACCTAACCTAACACTTCACACAAACATAGAGGGGTCCCACACCCAAAAACACAACTCCAATGGTAATTCCACAGTTTCACACACACACACACACACACACACCAAGTCCTGGATGAAACATTCACTGTTCCTCATACACTATAACCCTACTCGCCCTGGAGACCTTTATTTTATTTATTTATTTCATTTTTATAATTCACAGCTTTATATCAGGGAAAGCTGGTTTTAACACATACATGTTCATGTACTGTATTTTCTTGTTCTTATCCAACTGATGGAGAAAACTTGCTTGCACAAACTCCCGGGAACGTTTCACGTTTCACAGTCGTATCAACAGTGTGGGAACATTCACTACACACACACACACACACACACACCTCCTACTGTTTCCCACCATCGCTTCGCCCCCTCACCACCCCTGTGGGAAAATTCCCACGTGACGTCACAGAACCTGTTGGTCATCAGTCATTACTACTGAGGTTATATCATCGATATCTTCCTACATCATTTGAACACAAGCGCTGCTCTTCATAGCCGGTACACATTTCACAATGAAATGACCAATAGAAATGCTCTAAAGTCACATGGACTAAAAAATCTGGTTCCATTGACCTGCATTTAAAAGTACAGTAGGTTTTTGTCCTCTCCTATGTAGCATGTCACCCAAATAGAATCTGCTCTGTGGTGGTCCTGTGGGGGTCCTGATCATTAAAGAACAGAGTAATAAAGTATACAGAGAATCAGATGAACTACAGTCTGTAAGTGGATGTAAACAAAGGCACATGGACAGCGTGACAGCACCCCCCCCCCAAAGCGACCCACCCGGGGAGCCAACCCCAGGAGCCACCCCAGAGGAGGGCCAGGACAAAGACGGGACAGACCGGGCAGACAGACGAACCAGGCAGACGGAGCAGACCGGGAACAGACAGACGGATGGACCAGATGGACAGACAGACGGAGACCAGGAACAGGCAGAGAAAAACGGGCAGACAGGAACAGGCAAAGGCAAACAGGAACAGGCAAAGGCAAACAGGAACAGGCAAAGACAGACAGGAACAGGCACAGACAGGAACACGAACAAGAATTGGCAAACCGGAACACAGGAACAGGCACAGAAAAACTGGCAGACAGGAACCGGAACAATAAAAAACAGGGACAGACAAACACAAAACCAGGAAAGACGAGGACGAGTACGGACGACGAGACGAACAGGAAGGAAGACGAGGAGACGACACAGGAAGAGGGAGATGAGAGAAACGAGGAACACGACAAGAGGTAAAGGGAGGAGGCTGATGAGAGGACGGAGGACAACGAGACGACACGGGAGGAGGGAGACGAGGACAAGGGAAACCAGACACGCCAGGAAAAAACAACAAAACACCAGACAGAACTCAAGCACGAAGACAGGACAACAGAGCAGGAAGACAGGGTGCAGGGCAAAACACAAAAACGGGAACTGGAACCAACACGACAACAGGAACAGGGACACACAAACCACCAAAAACAGGGACAGGGACACAAACAACTACAGGAACAGGGAAAACAAAAGACGACAAGGGCAACAGACCAGGGACAGAAGAAACAAAACAGGGCGGGCGGGAGGGAAAAACGAAGCCAGTCTTAAGTGGCACAGTTCGGGGGGCGGAGTCAGGAGCCGCCCGGGGGGCGGAGTCAGGAGCCGCCCGGATCACCGTCCGGGGAGCGGGTGCGGCGACGCCCACGGAGGCAGCGGGAGCTGCGGCGACGCCCTCGGAGGCAAGGGAAGCTGCGGCGACGCCCTCGGAGGCAGTGGGTGCTGCGGCGACGCCCTCGGAGGCAGGGGAAGCTGCGGCGACGCCCACGGAGGCAGGGGGAGCTGCGGCGACGCCCTCGGAGACACACGCAGATGAGGACTGATAGGTTTAATGCGATTAATTTTAACAAAACAGACAGGCAACCCTGAACACACTGACAGAATAACAACGAAGGACCAAGACAGAGGACAAACACAGGGTATACATATATATATATATATATATATATATATATATATATATATATATATATATAACTCAGCTTCACAGATTAACATGTTGGTTGTACAGAGCGGTGTTCTCCAGAACTAGACGAGCAGGTCCATTCCAGAACCGTTCCTGTTAAACACTCAGTTCTCTCTGTTCACTCTTCAGATTTTAGAGCTCCTTATTCTTTCAGACTCACTTTAGTCTCCGGCTGAAGCGCCTCACTTCCTACCTCGCCTGTGTGCGCACGCTGCACGCCCCAATGTGCACAGATCTGATTGGCTGAAGAGCCTTCGGTGATTTTACAGCGCATGTGATTGGTCTGTGAGTTCACTGCGCCGTAAAGCCCGTATACCACAAAGACAAGAAAAGCTCCACCTCTTAAAATAAACACTGTCAGATTTAAATCATTCTCAATAGATTATCAGTTTGGGTCTGAATTGGACAACGTCTGGGTCCGGATCCGCGGTCCGCCTATAAGTATATATATATATGATGCCCTGCTGTACAGTGTTTATCTGAGCCTCACACCAAACATTTATATGCATGTACACTACCGCTCAAAAGATTAGGATCACTTTAGAATTTCATTTCATGCAATTCTCCTGCAATTCACAATGAAGAATAAAAATGTTTGTATTAAAGTCTATTTTTGTATAGAGGCTTATTTTACATATAGTCTATTATCAGTAATTCTCAGTCCTCTGTCTAAATCTCCTGGTACGGCCACCAATCCAAGTTAAGGATGTTATTGGACTAATTGGTTGTTAGGACACTCTTGCTCAATTGTGATCACAGCTGAAAAACATTCTACTAATAAGTGAGTATAAAAGGGAACAACATTCTAGGTTAGTTTAGTATCTGAAGATCAGCAGTTGATGGCTTGCTGACCGACTCACAATGACCAGAAAGAAACAACTTTCTTTAGAGACCCGTCAGTCCATTGTTGTGTTAAGGAAGAAGATACTCCATTAAAACAAGAACATTTCACTGTGATCCCAAACTTTGAGTGCTAGTGTATGTCTTGGCATGATGCGCAAATGAAAAGTTAAAAACTTACATTTTGAACTGGATAAAGCAGAGATGTTTCAAAATGGAACTTGGGAAAAGATTGGGAGCAGAGGAGGATTAGCGCCCCCTCCATGTTGACAACAGTCTTGATCTGAAATCATTCTGACAACTGCAAGGCTGCATATCAGATGTGTTTTTGTGTGAGACTGTCTCTCCATTGCCTGCAGTCTAGACCACTGGTCACCCACTGAAAAAATTTATGGTAATTAAGAGAGGAAAACAGGACCATGTAGACTATGCAGAAGCTGGAATCTAATATCGAGCAAGAATGGAATATTTGACTTCCAGAACTATAGCTATCGTCTCCTCAGTTCCCAAACTCTTACAGAGAGCTGTTAAAAGAAAAGCTGGTGATCAATCCAATCATCAGAAGAGCTTTTGAACTATTCTAGTCCAATACAAGGTGTGAAGGACAACAGAGAAACAAACAGAGGTCAATGCTTAGCAGACAAGCTTCTATCTTTGGTGTTTTTTAACATGAGATGCAGTACCGGTCTACCTCAGGGTGGCGCTGTATCAAAATGGCTTTAAGTTATGTTCAAGATTCAAGAGTTTTATTGTCATGTGTACAGCAGAACAGACAGTTACACTGTACAATGAAATTCTTACTTTGCTGCTCACCAACAGATAAAGATAACAAATAAAAGAAATAAAAATATATATACAAAATATACAAAGTATAACAAAGTTGAAGAATAAAAGTATTTTTATAGTTAAAGAATAAAAAATAAAAGTTATGTGTGCTTTTATGTGCAAGTATGAAGAGCAGCAGCCATAAAGTGCAAGTTGCAAGAAACAAATGTAAACAATAATGAATAATAAACGGTATTCTGACAGTACAGTGAATATAAACAGTATTCTGACAGTACAGTGAATGTAAACAGTATTCTGACAGTACAGTGAATATAAACAGTATTCTGACAGTACAGTGAATGTAAACAGTAATCTGACAGTACAGTGAATGTAAACAGTATTCTGACAGTACAGTGAGTGTAAACAGTATTCTGACTGTACAGTGAATGTAAACAGTAATCTGACTGTACAGTGAGTGTAAACAGTATTCTGACAGTACAGTGAATGTAAACAGTAATCTGACTGTACAGTGAGTGTAAACAGTATTCTGACTGTACAGTGAATGTAAACAGTATTCTGACTGTACAGTGAGTGTAAACAGTATTCTGACTGTACAGTGAATGTAAACAGTATTCTGACTGTACAGTGAGTGTAAACAGTATTCTGACAGTACAGTGAATGTAAACAGTATTCTGACTGTACAGTGAATGTAAACAGTATTCTGACAGTACAGTGAATGTAAACAGTATTCTGACTGTACAGTGAGTGTAAACAGTAATCTGACAGTACAGTGAGTGTAAACAGTATTCTGACTGTACAGTGAATGTAAACAGTATTCTGACAGTACAGTGAATGTAAACAGTATTCTGACTGTACAGTGAGTGTAAACAGTAATCTGACAGTACAGTGAATATAAACAGTATTCTGACAGTACAGTGAGTGTAAACAGTAATCTGACAGTACAGTGAGTGTAAACAGTATTCTGACAGTACAGTGAATGTAAACAGTATTCTGACTGTACAGTGAGTGTAAACAGTATTCTGACTGTACAGTGAATGTAAACAGTATTCTGACTGTACAGTGAGTGTAAACAGTATTCTGACTGTACAGTGAATGTAAACAGTATTCTGACTGTACAGTGAGTGTAAACAGTATTCTGACAGTACAGTGAATGTAAACAGTAATCTGACAGTACAGTGAATGTAAACAGTATTCTGACAGTACAGTGAGTGTAAACAGTATTCTGACAGTACAGTGAATGTAAACAGTATTCTGACTGTACAGTGAGTGTAAACAGTATTCTGACAGTACAGTGAGTGTAAACAGTATTCTGACAGTACAGTGAATGTAAACAGTATTCTGACTGTACAGTGAGTGTAAACCGTATTCTGACAGTACAGTGAGTGTAAACAGTATTCTGACAGTACAGTGAGTGTAAACAGTATCCTGACAGTACAGTGAATGTAAACAGTGTTCTGACAGTACAGTGAATGTAAACAGTATTCTGACAGTACAGTGAATGTAAACAGTATTCTGACTGTACAGTGAGTGTAAACAGTAATCTGACAGTACAGTGAATATAAACAGTATTCTGACAGTACAGTGAGTGTAAACAGTATTCTGACTGTACAGTGAATGTAAACAGTATTCTGACAGTACAGTGAATGTAAACAGTATTCTGACTGTACAGTGAGTGTAAACAGTAATCTGACAGTACAGTGAATATAAACAGTATTCTGACAGTACAGTGAGTGTAAACAGTAATCTGACAGTACAGTGAGTGTAAACAGTATTCTGACAGTACAGTGAATGTAAACAGTATTCTGACTGTACAGTGAGTGTAAACAGTATTCTGACTGTACAGTGAATGTAAACAGTATTCTGACTGTACAGTGAGTGTAAACAGTATTCTGACTGTACAGTGAATGTAAACAGTATTCTGACTGTACAGTGAGTGTAAACAGTATTCTGACAGTACAGTGAATGTAAACAGTGTTCTGACAGTACAGTGAATGTAAACAGTATTCTGACAGTACAGTGAATGTAAACAGTATTCTGACTGTACAGTGAGTGTAAACAGTAATCTGACAGTACAGTGAATATAAACAGTATTCTGACAGTACAGTGAGTGTAAACAGTATTCTGACTGTACAGTGAATGTAAACAGTATTCTGACAGTACAGTGAATGTAAACAGTATTCTGACTGTACAGTGAGTGTAAACAGTAATCTGACAGTACAGTGAATATAAACAGTATTCTGACAGTACAGTGAGTGTAAACAGTAATCTGACAGTACAGTGAGTGTAAACAGTATTCTGACAGTACAGTGAATGTAAACAGTATTCTGACTGTACAGTGAGTGTAAACAGTATTCTGACTGTACAGTGAATGTAAACAGTATTCTGACTGTACAGTGAGTGTAAACAGTATTCTGACAGTACAGTGAATGTAAACAGTAATCTGACAGTACAGTGAATGTAAACAGTATTCTGACAGTACAGTGAGTGTAAACAGTATTCTGACAGTACAGTGAATGTAAACAGTATTCTGACTGTACAGTGAGTGTAAACAGTATTCTGACAGTACAGTGAGTGTAAACAGTATTCTGACAGTACAGTGAATGTAAACAGTATTCTGACTGTACAGTGAGTGTAAACCGTATTCTGACAGTACAGTGAGTGTAAACAGTATTCTGACAGTACAGTGAGTGTAAACAGTATCCTGACAGTACAGTGAATGTAAACAGTGTTCTGACAGTACAGTGAATGTAAACAGTGTTCTGACAGTACAGTGAATGTAAACAGTATTCTGACTGTACAGTGAGTGTAAACAGTATTCTGACAGTACAGTGAGTGTAAACAGTAATCTGACAGTACAGTGAATGTAAACAGTAATCTGACAGTACAGTGAATGTAAACAGTGTTCTGACAGTACAGTGAATGTAAACAGTATTCTGACAGTACAGTGAGTGTAAACAGTATTCTGACAGTACAGTGAGTGTAAGGTGCAGTTAAAATCAGACCAGTTAAAACCAGTTCAGATAGGAGAGGTTAGAGAGGTAGTGAGGTGTTCACAAGCCTGATGGCCTGTGAGTAGAAACTGTTGCTCAGTCTTGTGGTCCTGGACTTCACACTCCTGTAACGTCTGCCTGAAGGTAAACGTGTGAAGAGTGTGTGCTGGGGGTGTGTACTGTCCCTGATTATGTTGTAGGCCCACTGGTGACCCTGGTGTGGTAGATGTTCTGCAGTGAGATGGACTGTGCAGTTTTGATCACACGCTGGAGAGCCTTTCTGTCCTGAGCAGTAGAGTTTCCATACCAGACGATGATGGAGCTGGTAAGAACACTCTCAATCATACTCCTGTAGAAGGTGCTGAGAATTTTGGTTGGCATACCAAATTTTCTCAGCCTTCTCAGAAAGTACAGTCGCTGCTGGAACTTCCTGATGATGATCTGAGTGTTGTGGGACCAGCTGAGATCCTCACTGATGTGAATGCCAAGGAACTTAAAGGTTTTCACCCTCTCTACCTCAGTCTCCCCTATGTACAGGGCTGTGTGTAGCTCTCACTTCCTCCTTGGATCAACAATCATTTCCTTGGTCTCGTCTGCATTCAAGGAAAGATTGTTGTCATGACACCAGGCCACCAGCTCAGCCACCTCCTTCCTGTACGTTGTCTCTTCCCCACCAGTGATCAGTCCAATGACTGTAGTATCATCAGCAAACTTGATGATGCTGGTGTTGTTCTGGGAGGCCACGCACTCGTATGTGAAGAGCGTGTACAGAAGGGGGCTCAGCACACAACCTTGAGGGACCCCTGTGCTCACTGTTCTTGTGCTGGATGTGCAGCTGCCGACTCTGACTGACTGGGGTCTGTCTGTTAGAAAACTCAGCACCCAGTTGCAGAGGGCTGGTGTCAGTCCGAGGGTGAGGAGCTTTTCTAAGAGTCTGTGTGGGATGACCGTGTTGAACGCTGAACTGTAGTCAATAAAGAGCATTCTGACATATGTGTCCTTGCCCTCCAGGTGTGTGAGGGCTCCAGGTGTGTGAGGGCTCCAGGTGTGTGAGGGCTCCAGGTGTGTGAGGGCTCCAGGTGTGTGTGAGGGCTCCAGGTGTGTGAGGGCTCCAGGTGTGTGAGGGCTTTGTGAAGAGCAGCGTTGATTGCGTCGTCTGTAGACCGGTTCCGGCGGTATGCGAACGTAAAGGATCTATTGTGTTGGGAATGGTCTTCTGGATGTGAGTCATGACTATCCTCTCGAAGCACTTCATCACGATTGAAGTGAGTGCAACAGGGCGATAGTCATTAAGGCATCTCACATTACTTTTCTTTGGGAGGGGCACGATGGTGGTGGTCTTGAAACAGGATGGCACAAAAGCTTGTGTGAGTGACAGATTGAATATGTCTACAAACACATCAGCCAGTTCTGATGAGCAAACCTTGAGCGCTCGCCCGGGGATGTTGTCTGGGCTGCTGCTCTGCGTGGGTTGATTCTCATCAGGTTCCTGCGCACATCCACTGTTGTTACAATGAGTGATGGGTTCTGTATGCTCTCCTTGGCCGCAATGTCCTTCAGTTGGTCAAGGTTGAGGACATCGAAGCGAGCATAGAACTCATTCAGCTCATCAGGCAATGCAGAATGGCTGGTTGTGAGTGCCGTGCTTGTTTGTTGATGGTTGGTGATACGGTGCAGTCCTTGCCACATGTGCCGGGAGTCTGCTGTGGTGTAGTAGCCCTCCAGCTTCAGCCTGTACTGTCTCTTAGCTTCTCTGATAGATCTACGCAGGTCGTATCTAGACCTTTTGTAGTCCTCAGCGTTGCCAGAGAGAAATGCAGTCTGGCGAGCACGTAGCATGGACCGAACTTCACCATTTATCCATGGTTTTTGGTTGGGGTACTTTATGCAGCGCTTTGAAGGGACAATGGTTTCAATGCAGCTGCTGATGTCATAGCATATCTGTAAATCTGAAAACTTGCCCAATGAACTGCTATTCAGACTGAAGACAGAAGAGTAGATGACGAGAAAGACCTCAGATAATGTTTGGAAGATCCACCAAACTAGAAAAGACCATCTCCAGAAGAAGAACTGCTAAACTAAATACGCTGTTAGCACTAAAGCTACAGCACACTGCCAAGATGGGATGCCCAGAACACTAGAGGGGTAGTTCTCACTCTGACCTAATGTACATTTGACTTCATGGTGAGTCTCTTTACTTTTTGTTGTGAACAGTTGCTCCAAAGTAAACAACCACACTTAGGATGCTGGAGGAAAGTTTGGTTTATTGAAGAAATAGAAATATAAATGATACAGTTTGGTAAATACATTAGATAGTTCATCTCATTCCACAGTGTTATGAGTTTAACTGCATTTCTGTACAAACACTGCATGAATCAGCTTCAGGGTTTGGAGAGTGTTTGGGCTGTTGTGGTTGTATTTTTCCGCAGGTCCACTACTTTCACGTGACTTTTAGCCCAATCCAAGTTAGAATCCACACAGACAGTGCCTCCTTTAACCGTCTGAAAGCTGCGACACAGAAAAAAAATGAAAATACTACATTAATACAGCAAATTAACACCAATCAAGCTAAACTGTACATGAACAGACTGTACACCATTGTCCAAAACTGTGAGGTACCTAAGCTAATAGTTTAAAAGTCTGATCAATATGTGTATGTTCACTTCCAGATTTCTCCTGGACGTCCCAGACATTGTATGAATGTATGCAGTTTCTTCAGCAGCAAACTTGATTTAGCTTAATGAAGTACTGAGCAGTTAAAGCAGGTATTAGATGAGAACTGTAAATAATACTGGGTTGTTTAGGAGAAGCTTGGAAAGAGTTAAATAAACACACTGACGTATGGAAAACACTACTTACTCTATTAATACTGATTAATATTTAATAATAAAGTGTTTTACTGAGTAAATAAAAGCTTACTGTTTGTAAGGAATGGCTTTTTTTAAATAAAGTGAATAAAGGTTTTACACAGTACTGTATATGTGGTTTAATTGACATTATCAGTAATAATATCAGAAATGCAGAATTAATTCTAAATCAGTGCCCTAGTTTATATAATCCTGGTTAATTACTGAACTGTTCAGTTCATTCATATATATAGAACATGTTGACTGTGTTGACTCTCCTGATCATGTGATACTCACACAACAGCTTGTATGGGGCAGTTGCTGCTGGTCAGCTTGTAGGATACGATTCGTCTTATGGGGATCTTCACTTTAGTTAGTTTTGTACAGCAGTCTGCTCCAACGTCACTGGCTTTATTACCTGAGAGGAGACAACAAGCAGAGTTTCAGACCTGCAGTGCATTTCAGCACCACAGAAACAGATTCCAGCACTTTAACAGATTAGCATGATGACTTTCTACATTTCTGTAAAATTAATTTGTTAACAATGTCAACAGAGTCACTCAGAGTGGTTTGGTGTGAATGTTTTCAGTGTTAAAGTAGGTAATAAGAAGAGCTGGCACAGTTCCCAGAGCTGCTTACTGTGAGCTAATGAATCAACTCACTCACAAAACTCACAAAACCACTCAGACCCCCTATAAATGTTGCATCCAAGTGTACATATTTAGTATCGCAGGGGATAAACTTCTAACCAATCACATCTTTTTTACAGTGTGCTACTAGCGGACTGACCAGTCACAGTTCCAGACGACTTTTAAATGTATTAATATTAGTAATAAGTTTGCAGAACTAGCAAATTCTCCATATTGTGCACCCCCTGTAGCTAAAAATGAACAGAGTGATGGATACTCACCACTGCAGGTCTGCTGGAGATAGCAGAGCAGCAGCACCATCAGCAGAGCAGACAGAGTCCTCATTGTAGCAGAAGAGACGGAGCTGAGATGAGGAGAGGAGAGGAGAGGAGAGAGGAGCCCAATGCTGGATGAGTGACTATCATCCTGTTATTTATACAGAGCAGGACCCCCGCATGGCTGAAATCCCCTACCGCTCTACTGTTAATTACAATTCTCAGTAGCTCTGGTGCTGTACGGGTTCAGTTCCTCTTCTTTCTGTCTAGCAGTGGAGCTGCGTAGGAGAACAACCTCAGCTATTTTCATTCTTTGCCTGGAATCTGCCCCAATTAAACAAATCACACACAAAACAACCTTTTCCTAACAATCGTACACTATATACACTACCGCTCAAAAGTGGGATCACAGTGAAATGTTCTTGTTTTAATGGAGTATCTTCTTCCTTAACACAACAATGGACTGACGGGTCTCTAAAGAAAGTTGTTTCTTTCTGGTCATTGTGAGTCGGTCAGCAAGCCATCAACTGCTGATCTTCAGATACTAAACTAACCTAGAATGTTGTTCCCTTTTATACTCACTTATTAGTAGAATGTTTTTCAGCTGTGATCACAATTGATCAAGAGTGTCCTAACAACCAATTAGTCCAATAACATCCTTAACTTGGATTGGCGGCCGTACCAGGAGATTTAGACAGAGGACTGAGAATTGCTGATAATAGGACTATATGTAAAATAAGCCTTTAAATAGACTTTAATACAAACATTTTTATTCTTTAAAAATCATCTGATACTCTTACATTGGTTGTGAAATGGACAATATTGTTTGTGAAATGAAATTCTAAAGTGATCCTAAACTTTTGAGCTGTAGTGTATAAATAACTTAAAGCTCCTCTACAGAGAACTCACTTAAATACAGTATTTTTATACACTTTATTACATCATCTTTACTCATAACACACTGGAAAATAAATAAAACATCAAATCTATGGTTATTTTGTTTACCCCAGTATGTTAAATGATGCACAAATAAACACTAACTGTGTATTAAATTGTGCACAAGTGTGTTCTCTGTAGAGGTGGTGTTAACTCATATATTCCTATATCATTTAAACAAGGCCACAAGATTCAGTTCATGACAGTAATGTTTTGGCAGTGGATGTATGGAAGGCATGGCCATGCAGAGTGGCAAGCAAGGAAAACCATGGGTAATGATAATAATAACAATAATACATTTTATTTAGAAACACCTTTCAATACCCAGGTGCAGTGAGAACCCAAGAACACTGTGCAATGAAATCAACTAGATACATTAATTATAACAAGCAAGATACAAAACAAGATTAAATATAAGGATAAATACATGAACAATAAAAAAGGGAAATGCCAGCTGATAAAGATGATGATATGCAGGCACGTAACTCCTGGTTGGTGACCATTCCAGAGCACTGGGCCAACAAACACTAAAGGCCTGAACACCTACCGTATAAACCCTGGAGTTTGGGACTGTTAGGTTGGTACCTGAGGAGTTGAGAGTACAGGTGGGAGACTATAACTGGAACATGCTACTCAGAGATATGGAGGAGCCAGACCATAAAGTCATGTACAAACAAGTGAAAGTACTGACTGTGAAGACATGGCCCCACTGCGTAGGCCCTCATGCACCACACCAACCCCAACCCAACCTCCAACCTGGTCACTGCCTTGCAGCCCCCAAACATTAGCTGGTTAGTTGGTATCAAGGAGGTACTGATGATCACCTGCCCAGTTCTGGTCACAGCCCTGTTTCAAAAGTAGGGCTAATTAGAGAACAGCACTACAGTAGTCAGTTTTAGGGTTGAGTATAGAGCCTTGAGGAACACCAAGGCACAAGGAAGATGACATTCTGTGTTGGGTTTCTGGACTGTGTGGTGAGGCTTAGTGAGATAGTGGTGCAGTATTGGTGCCGACCTGTGTGAAACCCTATATTCCTAGGTATTGCACTTGCACTGTATGTAACCTTGTATGTTATGCTCTTCTCTCCAGGTATCAGTACTGGCCCTTGTTTCTGGCAGTGTTTGAGCTCAAAGGACTTGGACCTGTTTGTACTTGCTAGAGATACATACTCTGACCAAACACAAAGCACTTATATTAGTCACTCTCGATAAGATTGTAGGCTAAATGCCATAAATGCTAAAATAAATGTACCATCAGACAGAGGTGTAAGGCTGTTGATGACCTGCCTCCTGTCCCAGCCGGTTCCATGTTTCTAGCATCTATTCACTCAATGCTGAGCTTGAAGCACTTTATTTAATATATAAATTACATACAATCAAATACATTAAGACAAAGAACGTCCAGACAATCACAAACGCAGAGAGATCAGTTTCAGGAAGAAGACTATGCAAAATCTATAAAGCAGGAAGCTTCTCACTGACAGGCTGTGAACACAGAAACACAGAACAGAAAGAAACTATAAAGAGAAAATGGTCCCCACAGAGGACTTTCACTGAACCTCCACTGAAATACATTCTTAGAAAGCAGACAAACCAAAGACGTGATGATGTCAGTGTTTACTGCAGCCACTGTTTCCTATAAACCTGAGAGATTATCTTCAGAAGCTCTACTGAGATCTGAGCATGCTCAGTCTGCAGCTTGGGAGAGAGAGAGAGAGCTTCTCTGGCAGTGTTTAAGATGGAAATGATAGATAACCTGAACACACCTGATTTAAGGTCTTCATGATCTGTGCTGATCAAACTGATCAAAATTGAGGTGGTGTAACGAATCAGACTCGGACATGACGTTCCGATCCATATGCAGGGCTTTATTAACTCAAACAAGGGAATGAAACGTGAACACAAAGCGCAGAGCTGGGCCCACGGAGGGGAGAGTCCCAGGAGACCAGGTCTGTTAGAGTCTGAGGCAGCCTAGGGGAACATCTACTGGAGCAGAGGAGTTGGTAGGTGACAGGGTAGCCGCTGCTGGTAGCCACAGAGCCTCGAAGACCTCAGGAGTGGTTCTCCTGTCTGAGCAGTGGAAGACAGAGTAGCTTCCTGAGTGCTGGAGAGAAAACCAGGAGCTAGGCCCTGTCTGAACAGCTCAAACAAACAGAGGTTAGTCCTTGCATTGTCCCGGAGCTCGCCAGGAAAGGATCCATGTGGGGGGTTACACCACCCCCTCTGTTCCCAGGGGGAGCGTAAGAACACAGTTTATATTCACTAGTTTCAAAAGTCACTTGAGGACTGGTGGGAGCCGGGAGAACGCTCGCTTGAGGGAGCGAGCCCAAACACAATGTCCGCACCAACCTCACAACGTGGAGACCCGTGGGGTAGAGACGCCAGGGGTGAGTTCAGACTTCTCAGTGTACATGGCGCATATATACTGTACAGTATGAGCTGCAAACATATATCCAACATATTCATATACATCCAGCTCTGTGGCCAACAGCAGTTTAGTCCCACCCATTTAAATGAATGAGCCATAAAAAAAACAGAGGTCATTTACTGTGATGGTTAAAAGTTTAGAATTTTCTATATTTTTGCATTAATATGGCCTTAAACATAACATCACTTTCTAATGACAAATCATCTTTGGTAGGATGACTTGTGTGCTTAGACTTGTTGTTTGGCTGCATGACTCACACTCGCTTGAGATTCAGCTCTTTCTTTAGAACTCACTGTTGTAATTCAGCACTCATTGTTCCACTTTTGCAGGAAAAGGCCCAAACCATAAAACTACCACCACCATGTTTCACAGCTAGGATAACAATACCTTCACCTACCTGTGTACAGGTAAACTGTAACACTACCTTCACCTACCTGTGTACAGGTAAACTGTAACACTACCTTCTCCTACCTGTGTACAGGTAAACTGTAACACTACCTTCACCTACCTGTGTACAGGTAAACTGTAAGCTCTGGATAAGAGTGTCTGCCAAATGCAATGAATGTAAATGTTAGAATTTGCCCGATTGTGGACTCATGAACACTGACATTAGCCAGTGTAGGAGAGGCCTGCAGATCCTTAGATGCTCCCCTGGAGTTCTTTGGGATCTTACAGAATGTTCTACAGGTTAGTTTTATGTAGAGTCAGTTTTTTTGGATGACCACTCCTGCTGTTGTATTTCCTCCATTGGTACTGTGCTGATAGTTCTGATGCAGTTCCAATGAGGACCTCATTGGGCTGAGACATGACGTGCACTAACAAAAGTATATAGTAAAGACCAGACTTTAATAGTGAAGACATAGGTGGTACAGATCATCAAACTTGCATCTCATTGATTAAACCTCATGAACCTCATTGTCACCTATACCAAACTCATCATTCTCAAGCTCCACACTCTTCACCCAGAGAGACCTGGACCTGAGGAGAGGAGTCCAGTACAGGATGATGACCCTGACACTTGAAATCCCCAACCACATTTTGAAGGTATCTTCTGTTCCTCTTCTCTCTGACCGACTCTGTGAAAACAACCTTGACTATTTTCAGTCTTTGCCAAGAATCTGCCCCAACAAACAGAAACAGTTCTGTTTCTACCAGGTGAGGAAATAAGTGTGCTGTACTTCAGCTGGATGAACGATAATCAGAATCAGAAATACTTTATTGATCTCAGGGGGAAATTGCAGTTTTTACAGTAGCAGCCGGTTATATAGAAGAATATACACTCTAATAATAATTTACAACAAAAAAGAAATTTGTAGTATGTACACATATATAAGTCTTATAGTACAATAGAATAATAAATGTAAAGTGACTGTGTCTATAATATTAAGTACAGATATAATGTATACAGCAGTAAGAGTTTAGAAGTAGGAAAGTTATTGCACATTTGAGTTCTTACATACATAATTCAATTTTTGTTCTACTGGTATCACTGTACGTGTGAAAGGTGTCGTATGTTAAGAGAGGAGTTATAAAGTCTGATAGCCACTGGTAGGAATGACCTCCTGTGGCGTTCTGTAGTGCATTTTAGCTGAACTTAACTTAAACTGTCCAAACGGAAACGTCTATCACAACAACTCATGACACCGCCAATCTATCCAATCTCACAGGCTTTCCACTAAAAAGCGTTTCGCAATCATTTCTCCATCCTGCTTGTAAAAAAGGGGAACAGCATATAGTGTTATTGAAGACTTGTATAACAGAAGACTGGAAAACTAATCTAAGCCGGATCTGTTTGTGTCGTGATTTGCTGAGTGGATAAAAGCTTCCCGTCTGGAAAAAAAAAGTTTTTAATATAATTATGTGCCCAAGTGACTAAAACCTTTGCATTGTACTGTATATCAGCTTAAAATAGACTACAAAACACAAATAAATATGACTTTGAGAGCAGGATTAATATAACATAGAGGTTATTACTGTCATATATTTCTTATTTTCAATTTTTTATACTGTTTTAACAGCATTATCATGTTTTTGTGTTGAAGAGAAGCTCTGTGTGGACCCTAAGGCCTCCTGGGTTAATGGTCCTCTAAAAAAACACAGCAGAAAACATCCTCAAAACCCTGAAGCTGACCATATGAAGGTAATGCAGTAGCATATACAGTATAATATACATTCACACTGAACACAGGTGCATATTACATCCATTCATTATATCCCACTTTATCCAGGTCACCAGTCTATCACATGGTCAACACACACTCACACCTACGGTCAGTTTAGAGTGAGGATCCATGCATGTGTTTGGACTGTGGGAGGAAACCGGAGTACCCGGAGGAACCCACTCAAACACAGAGAGACCATACACACTCCACACAGAACCACCCGGACCGGGAATCCAACCCAAATCATCTTACTGTGAGGAGACAGTGCTGACCACTACACCACCATACTAACCACTACACCACCATACTAACCACTACACCACCGTACTAACACTACACCACCATACTGACCACTACACCACCATACTAACCGCTACACCACCATACTGACCACTACACCACCATACTAACCACTACACCACCATACTGACCACTACACCACCATACTGACCACTACACCACCATACTGACCACTACACCACCATACTAACCACTACACCACCGTACTGACCACTACACCACCATACTGACCACTACACCACCATACTAACCACTACACCACCATACTAACCACTACACCACCGTACTAACCACTACACCACCATACTGACCACTACACCACCATACTGACCACTACACCACCATACTGACCACTACACCACCATACTAACCACTACACCACCGTACTGACCACTACACCACCATACTGACCACTACACCACCATACTAACCACTACACCACCGTACTGACCACTACACCACCGTACTAACCACTACACCACCGTACTGACCACTACACCACCATACTGACCACTACACCACCATACTAACCACTACACCACCATACTAACCACTACACCACTGTACCAACCACTACACCACCATACTAACCACTACACCACCATACTAACCACTACACCACTGTACCAACCACTACACCACCATACTAACCACTACACCACCATACCAACCACTACACCACCATACTAACCACTACACCACCATACTGACCACTACACCACCTTACTAACCACTACACCACCATACTAACCACTACACCACCTTACTAACCACTACACCACCGTACTAACCACTACACCACCATACTGACCACTACACCACCATACTAACCACTACACCACCATACTAACCACTACACCACCATACCAACCACTACACCACCATACTAACCACTACACCACCATACTGACCACTACACCACCTTACTAACCACTACACCACCATACTAACCACTACACCACCTTACTAACCACTACACCACCGTACTAACCACTACACCACCATACTGACCACTACACCACCATACTAACCACTACACCACCATACTAACCACTACACCACCATACTAACCACTACACCACTGTACCAACCACTACACCACCATACTAACCACTACACCACCATACCAACCACTACACCACCATACTAACCACTACACCACCATACTGACCACTACACCACCTTACTAACCACTACACCACCATACTAACCACTACACCACCATACTAACCACTACACCACCTTACTAACCACTACACCACCATACTGACCACTACACCACCATACTAACCACTACACCACCGTACTAACCACTACACCACCGTACTAACCACTACACCTCCGTACTAACCACTACACCACCGTACTAACCGCTACACCACCGTACTGACCGCTACACCACCGTACTGACCGCTACACCACCGTACTAACCGCTACACCACCGTACTGACCACTACACCACCATACTGACCACTACACCACCATACTAACCACTACACCACCGTACTAACCACTACACCACCGTACTAACCACTACACCACCATACTGACCACTACACCACCATACTAACCACTACACCACCATACTGACCACTACACCACCGTACTAACACTACATCACCATACTAACCACTATACCACCGTACTAACCACTACACCACTGTACTGACCACTACACCACCGTACTGACCACTACACCACCATACTAACCACTACACCACCGTACTAACCACTACACCACCGTACTAACCACTACACCACCATACTAACCACTACACCACCATACTAACCACTACACCACCATACTAACCCCTACACCACCGTACTAACCACTACACCACCATACTAACCACTACACCACCATACTAACCACTACACCACCGTACTAACCACTACACCACCATACTAACTACTACACCACCATACTAACCACTACACCACCATACTAACCACTACACCACCATACTAACCACTACACTACCGTACTAACCACTACACCACCATACTAACCACTACACCACCATACTAACCACTACACCACCATACTAATCACTGTGCTGCCATATACATAGTACAGTGAAACATAAAATGTATATATGTTTGAAGTCCTTGTTTTAATGACTTGGTAATCCAAACAATCTAAAGATATGATATAAATATATATATATATATATTAAACTGAAATATGATCCAGTTTTAAACAGGATGATCATACGAAGCTTTCATGAAGGGGAAACCAAACTTTTGTTTGGTTGTTCTATTTAATTGAATGTGGGTTAAAGGGGAAACACTGCTTTCAGTTTCATTAGTTTCTCATACAGTCTGTCCTGACTTTTCTTGAAGCTGGGTTATATCTGTGTGTCTGTCTGATTTTTCAGAAACGCGTCTCAGTTAAATTATTGGGTCAGATTCTTAGCAAACTCTCAAATAGCTGCTGCTGTTCAGTCACACAGAAGTGATATTAGTGAAGCGAGAAGAGGAAGCATGTAAAGCAAGAGAGCTACTGAGAAACGTGAGGAACATGAGAGCTGTGGGGGATTTCAGTCTGCTCTGTTTTAGTGACAGATTGCTGGACTCCTCTCTCTCTCTCTCTCTCTCTCTCTCTCTCTCTTCCTCAGGTACTTTTCTCTCTCCGTCTCCCTCTGAGAAATCACACAGCTTCCTTCCAGCTGGCTTTACCTCTAACCACTCGGAACTACGCAGTGTTTATTATTCACTGGAAACGCTTTAAAGGAGCAATATGTAAAATAACACAGTCCATCAAATTCAAATTCCAACAATAGGGGGCAGCCAGGGGGCATTATCAGAAAGTCTTTCCTATTCAGCATCTTACTTCATCACTTTACTCTCCAGTAGCTTCTTCTAAAAGCCTTTATCTGATCAGTAAGTGTGTGTTCACCAGTAAGAACAGCAGATCTGATTAGAACAGATGTAAATAATCAGACATACAATACAAAGTAACATGAATATGTTATTGTGAGAGAAGTAGATCAGATCTTGATCCAGTTTGAAGAACAAAGTTAGGTTCCAGATTTCTCCTGGACGCCCCAGACATTGAATGAATGTGTTCAGTTCCTTCAGAAGCAAATCTTGATTTATCTTAATGAAGTACTGAGCAGTCAAAGCAGGTATTAGATGAGAACTGATAATAATACTGGGTTGTTTAGGAGAAGCTTGGAAAGGGTTAAATAAACACACTGACGTATGGAAAAGCACTACTTACTGGAGTAGTGGAAAAGATAGCTGTTTAAATATAATAACTGAATAAGTTTATATGTTAAAGAGAAGCTCTGTGTGGATCCTAAGGTCTTCTGGGTTAGTGGTCACCTGGCAAAACTGAAGAAACTGCAAAATTAATCTATCGCAGTGGAAAACTGTGCATCCTCAAAATCCTGATGTTGACTATATAATGGTCATACAGTCGCATATACAGTGTAAAATGTATATACATGCACACTGAACACATTCATAGCATAACAGTGAAACCTAAAATAAATATATATTTAATGTATTATAAAAATGTATATTTCTTTTGTTTTTTTGTGTTTTTTAAAAAGATTTACTATGAAATTTTCGTTTTAGTGACCTGATAATCCAAATAATCTGAATACATACTAAGTAAGAATATAAATAATAAGAATACCGAGCAACGAGCTCTACCCTAAATAAAAATCAAATAACTCTGTTGTTGGTTTCTATCACGTCTCAGCCTTGCAGTTCTCCTCCGCGTCAGTGGAGGTCGCTATCCCTGGAATTTTAGATTGTCGGTTTCTCAGGTGTTTCTGGTTTGCTCATTGGGACTCATGTATAAAGGCACACACTAGGCACAGGCCCAGCGCAAGGTCTTGTTTTCGTTTCTGATACAATTCTGAGCATAAGTATGATTATGAATTCCTGCTTTTGGACTAATTTTGGTTTGGACATAATCAATTGGCTTGCATTTTGGTTTACGAGTCCAGCTCTGTTTCTGATTTCCTGTCTGCTGCTGTTTATGACCCGTTCTGGATTTATCTGGCTACTGATTTCAGCCCAAGCCCTGTTTTGTTTGTTTACCTTTCAATGAAGACCTGCACTGGGATCCAGTCCTCTGTGAATTATTACAGTTTCAGATTAGTTCATGGTACTTATTCAGGAATTAGAATTGAATTGACATTTCAATAGCTTTGACCTCTTACTTAACACTTAAACAACTTCATTCAGTACGAAGTTACAATGTGGAACTCTTTTCATACATTCTGTTTCACTTTCAGTGTTTCAGTGTTTCAGTGTTCGTGGGAAACAGTCCTCACCCCACTCTTTGATGAAGTCATTTAGCAGGTTCTGTGTATGTGTAACATTGTCTGTTCCACTGGAATGTATGTGCAAGTGCACAGTGTCTCTTGTCTCGAGGACGAATCAACAGTTTTCAGTCTTTTTGTTCTTAAAATCTTATATGCACATGTAAGCTTGACATTATTGTCTATAAGTTTAAAGATCCCAAGATAAAAGTCATTCTCAGTTCCTTATTATGGTGAATATACTGGTATATGACTAATGCCTGTCACATTTTTGAAATTAGGAGTAACAGCAGAAGTGCATGTGATACGTCCATAGAAAGGTGATGCAACAGCACTGTAGCAGGTTGGGTTTCCAATCTGGTCATATCGTAACATCTTTGGTGGTCGACGAACACTTTGAGGATGCTGAAGTTGGGTTCTCTGGTGTTTCAGGTTCTCAGGTGAGCTCACTTTTTTTAGGGGCAGTTGTGGCCTGAAGGTTAGGGATCTGGTCTTGTGACTGGAAGGTTGCCGGTTCGATCCTTTGGCTCAGTCTCTCCTCAGGTATGATGACTCCGAGTTCACTTTTCTGGCAGCTTATTGTGACCTTGCTCGTCCTCGTCCTCATCGTTATCGTTTTCCTCAGGCTTAATAGACTGTTCTCAGATTTTACATCTTGTTTATCATTTGATTTGGCATGTGATCGCTCGTGGGCCTTCAACAGTAGTTGATCACAAGGCAAGAGCAGGTTGAGATGTAGTATTCTTAACTTAGCTTTTCCTCTTTCAGAGGAATCTCTTTATTTACTTGCTGTACTGTGACATGGATGATGTCCTCACAGTAATTTCTCAATTGTCCTGGACTTCCTGAGGTGTTAGATTGCACACTAGGACATGATCACCTGGGCACAACATTGAACTTCTTACCTTCTTGTCATAGTTTCTCTTATTTAGATGAAGCAGCTTTGTGGGTGTTCTCTTTTGCAGTTGTGTATGCCTCTCACATTCCACTTTTCCATTTCTCTAGATGCTCCACTTGAGAGCTACTGCCAGGTTCTAAGTGTAAGTTAAAAAAACAAACCAGTGGGCAACCTAGGAGACCGCCCATAAAGCAAATAAAATGAAGAGAATCCTGTCACATCTGAGCGAGTGACGTTCTAGGCAAATATTAGTTTACTTAACGACTCTTTCCAATTTGACTTTTCTTTATCTGTGAGAGTTTTCAACATCTGGAGAAACGTCCGATTGAAGCATTCTACTTTTCTGTTCCCCTGGGGATGGTAGGGAGTGGTTCTTGAACCTGTGATGCTACAATACTTGGCCAATACAATTCCCCTCCCTGGTCATGATGTATATGTGAAGGGAACTCAAACTTAAGGGCGTAGTTATTAAAAATATGGTCTGCTACTGTTTTGCCTTGACTTACTCTTTTGACTTGTTGGTTGTTGTGTATACATAGGCCTGAGCAAATCCAGTGAAATGGTCAAAGATTACCAGTATGTATTCATCATTCAAGTGGAGGAAGTCAACAGAAATCAACTCAAATGGATGTGTGGTGACAATGATACTAAGCAGAGCTCAAGTCTCTCTGCTGGGCATCTTTTGTTTTAGGCAAGTGCAGCTCATTACACAGTGCTCTATGTCCCTTCTTATTTATGGCCAAAAGAACTGATCTTGAATCAGTGATGTCCTCTTAATGCCTTGGTGCTCCATATTGTTATGTAATGCCTTTAGTATTGTCGTTTTGTGTGTTTCTGGTAGGACTAATTGTTTCGGGTGTTGTTTTCCTCCTCACTTAATTCTAGTTTGTCTGTGCTTGGTGGTGAATTTTTGTATTTCTTGATGTGCTGGTTTTGTCTCAGACTTTTTATTTTGGATAACTGCTCCAATATTGGGGTCATTCACTTGATCTTGCACTAGTGTCACCCGTGCCAGTGGAGTCACTGACACATCAGACATGATGAATACATCTTTGACAGAGATTGTCATTAACCACGAGGCACTGGACTCCAACTCTAGCTTGATCAGTTGTTTCTATTGCATCATAGGGTATTTCCTCTGTACACTCTTGCATCAGGGTTCCAACTCCTCAGGCATTCGTGACAAACTATCGGCGTCAGCATTTTCTCTCCCGGGGCAGTACTTTATGGAAAAATGGAAATCAGTCCATTCAGTGACCCATCTATTGGTTCTGGCATTTAGTTTTGCAGAGGCTAGAACATAAGTCAGTGGATTTCAATCTCTATAAACTGTGAAGAAGGGTGCCTAGTATAAATAAACCCAGAGTGTTTCAGTTCCTTGCCTGAATGCAAGTGATAATTATTTTCAGATGCTGATAAAGTGCATGACCCATACGCAATTACTCAAAGTTTTCCATCCAGCTCCTAGTCCTTGGTAAGGGGCACCAGTGTGCAGGAGGGATGGCTGTGAGAAATCTGGAAATCCCAGCACTGGAGGTTGTACAAGGTAGCCTATCAGTTGCTCTAATATTTGCTGGTGTTTTCCCATCCACTTAATTGGTGTGTTGGAGGGCACTATCTTGGCCTTTACCTTCCTAGACCCCTCCCTCTCTTTAGTAGTTGACTCATTCTCTTCCGCAAACCTCTTGATGAGATCATAGAGTGAACCAGCAATGCAAGAGAAATCCTTTATGTACTGTCTATAATTACTCAAAAGCCCCAGCACTCCTCTCAGCTCACCTACAGTGCTTGCCTTCCACTCTGCAAGAGCCCTTAGAGCAGATGTGGAATCTACTTCCTTCTGCAGACACATGGTGTCACAAAAGCTGTCAAGTGTCGACTCTCCTCTGACATAAACCCCTGGTGGCAAGCCTTGCTCTGGTCTAGAAGTGAGAACAATGTGTTTCCTCCCAGACTGCCCATGACATCCTGAACCCCAGGAATTGGCTGACTATCAGGGTGGGTTTTCTGGGTGGTCTATGCAAAGGAGTAAAGATGAATCCTTTTTACCTTTCTTACACATACCACTGGAGAAGCATAGGCAGAGTTTGATTTCTGGAGCCAGCGATGTGCAATCAAATCCAATGAGTATTCCTTCATTTCTTTATATAGTGGCTTTGGGACTGATACATATGTTCTGACAGCTGGTTCTGAATCTTTCAATGAGTGCTCAACTGCAGACTTTCAATACAACCTATGCCACTATCAGATTTTGAAACTCTGAGCCTGACTCTTGTCTCTGTCTCTCATCCAGGCGAGAAAGATCAACAGGAGGGTCCCACAGCTCATTAGCGTCAGCAGTCTGGATAATATTCTTTTTAAGAGGTGATTTGCTTTCCTTAAACATTCTGATTGGATGTACAGATGCAACTGCACCAAATGTACCAATGTCCAATGGTGGCAGGCCAATACTGTGTCTTCTCTGAAGGGCTTTGCAAGTATTCCACATTCCACTGAACTACACTTTGTTTTGGGACAACAAGTGTGTGGCAGGCTGTCCTCACCAGATACTCTAGACTGCTCTATGCTCATGCCTTGATAAAAGCTTTGGCATACATCCATCCTGGGTTGGAAATGTCGTTTCTACTGTTTTAATTATGAGTTTTCCCT
>CM038713.1:4274429-4346929 GCA_021613375.1 Megaleporinus macrocephalus | reverse complement strand
CTATCTATCTATCTATCTATCTATCTATCTGTTTACCATTCTTTCTATCTATCTATCTATCTATCTATCTATCTATCTATCTATCTATCTATCTATCTATCTTTAACTACACATGATTTTGATTATTATAGTCTTCAAGAAAGCAGAGATGTGTCAGTCAATCAATAAATCAGTCAGTCTGTCTGATGTCCCCTCTTTAACTACACATATCACATTATCACCAACTGTACACCCACATAGTGAACTGAGGTAACTGAGGTAACTGAGATAGATGTGTGAGATATGTTTTTAAACATGGTGGGTGAGAAATATCTGACACATGGCTTGTAAGTCTGTGCTGAGTGTAAATTATCAGAAGAATTAGAAATGTTCAGTTGCGTATCTTCAGCACAGCCGTGAAAAGTATGTACACTGAGAAAAGCAAAGGCCCTAGAACTGACCCTTGTGGTACCTCACAGAAAATATTACATTTTGTTGATGAATGATTTCCCAGTGATACTAGTAGCTGTTTATTTCTAAATTAGGCTTTAAACCAGCCCAGCACTGAGCCTGAGAGGCCGATCAACAGTATCAAAAGATACTCTAAGATCCAATTAGACCAGAATAGAAAGGTTTTGTATATCAGCACTAAACCTGAGCTTACAGACAACACAAACCAAAGCCGTCACTGTACTATGGTTAGAACGGAAACCTAACTGAAACTTCTCATATAGCTTGTTTACTATTAGAATCATTAAGTTGTTTGAAAACAAGCTTAGAAATCTATCTAAAATGATGTAGTATGGATCTGTGTTGCTCTTCTTTAGTGGAGGCTTCTGGAAAAACACCTGCTGACAGAGTCAAGTCAAGTCAAGTCAAGTTTATTTGTATAGCGCTTTTTACAACAATGTTGTCACAAAGCAGCTTTACAGGAATTTTAAAGCATGAAAAACATGAAATAACACACTTTATCCCTTGTGAGCAAACCAGAGGCAACAGTGGCAACAACAACTCCCTCAACTGGAGGAAGAAACCTTGGGAGGAACCAGACTCACAAGGGGAGACCCATCCTCCTCTGGTCGAACAGTATTTACAGTTTATAAACTAAAGCTGAGTTTGAAGGTAAAAGCTTTAGAAGCTGTACAGGTGCTACATCAGGTGGGTGATACTGTGATGCAGTCAAGGTGGAGCAAATGGCACAAACGGAGAGGGGCGTTGGTTGGAGCCAGGTGACGGGGGGCCCTGGTGGTCAGTCTTTTACAGTATTCGGCGGGAAAGGTGGGTGGTTATTACCTCAAAGGCAGAGAACAGTTTACAACCATTAAAGGGAGCCCCGGCTCACATGTAAATCTTAATATGGTTTAATGACTCAAAATTATTAAGACACGCTGAAAAAAAGCACTAAAAGTATCAGATTTATTAGATTTTGTGTAAAATCCGCTGCACGTGGGTCTCCATTGTTGTATCTACTGACGTGATCAGCGGGTAGTGGCGTCAAATGGTTGCAGTAACCGGCCGTCACGCTTGAGCACAGCTAGCTAGCTATAAACATGCTACTGTTCAGTCTTTACAGTTTGATCTAGAACTCAACATTTCTGACATCAGCGGTGACATCACACACCACGTTAGTGTAAATGGTGAACAGAGAGGGTGGAGGAGAGAGTGACACAGTGCTGGAGTTGTTGTGAAACTGTGTGTTGGTGTTGACGGAGAAGGAGAGTGTCTGTTAAAGGAGCTCCGCTTTCTAGCAGGAAACATTCACGCTCAGTAAACAGCTAGATACACTGAACGGGAGTGTCTCTGAGCTTCACACTCCTTTATTAGTGAAGTACTATGTTCACTACTAAGACTGGACTTTCACCTTCAGGATCCACAAACGAGGAGAAGCAGCTGCCGCTAACGCTAAACGTTCTCAGGAGAGAATCCAGCGCATGTTCACGTTCACGGTTCTTCTCGCGGTTCTCCATAATCTGGAGCTTTTGGACTTCCTGTGTGGGGAAACTGTGGCACTGCATTGTGTTTTAGTCTCCGCTTAAAACCAACAGCCTCCGTCTAGTCTCTCACCAGTGGTGGTCTACTGACCCACTCAAACTCATCCAGACTGAAGTGAGGAGAGCAGAGCGGGGGTCTTTGGGTAGCTGTGTTGGTCCACACGCTGCTTCACTAACTATTCTCCTTGTTTATGTTTGTGAAGCTGTTTAGACTAATATCAGTCTTCACACTGCCTTTCACTGAAACAACATCAACAACACAATGTACATGGTTTTCTTTAAGCTAGGTTAGTAACTAACATTCACTCCTTCACACCACAGTCCAGTTCAGACCTTAAACCATTTGATGTCATCTACCCAGCAGGCATTGCACGTCAGAAATAATGGCTGTGTCTATATGTTAAATATTTAGAATAAAAGTGTTAATTTATAAATAAATCTGATACTTTTGTGATTTTTTATAGCGTGTCTTAATAATTTAGAGTCATTACAACATATTAAGGCTTACAAGTGTTACCAGCCGGGGTTCCCTTTAAGACATCATCTAGAACACTTTCAGATACCATCTTAAAGAATGAAGTAGGAACAGGATCTAGATCACTTGTGGATGCACTGATAACTGATAACAGAGAAAGATGTTGTTACTGATGTGGCTGTTTATCAGGAAGGTCTTATTAATGCTATATTTTGGAAATGAATTGAAAACTCTTTGCCAGATCTGTTACCAAAAGACTCGTCAGTCTGTCTACAGTGGAGAGAACAACTTTGGTGTTCTCTTTATGTTGGCGCTGTTGTCCCACCACTCCACGCGTTCACACAGGTTTGTTGATGGTGGGATCCCAGTGTCTCAGGGTGGTCTCATGTCTATGTTAGCTTCTGCTTCTCTTCTTTTAGTTTAGACTTTTATAGTTAGATCTCCTGGAGTTGCCAGCCTCACTCTGAAATAGAAACCTAAACAGTAATTTTTAACATTTGTTTATGTCATAGTTACCATAGTGAAGATCATTAAATGTGAAATGCATCTACAAGCTGGTATGTGATATTTAATACACATTATTTTGAAAGTGAATTTACAAATTTTCCCAGCTTCTCGTTTGTTTCTGGAGATTTCAGGATGTATAGTTGTAGTGAACACACAGTTTTCCAGAAACATGTCTGAGCAGGAGGGTTTCAGGCGCCTCCAAAGTAAACAGCCGTGACTGTAGTTGCTCAATATTAAGCTCAGACTAACAGGAAATAAAAAAAAGAAAGTAGAAGAAAACACGCTGAGTGCTGGAGCTGACTCTCGGCCATGCAGTGACCCCGTCCCCGCTCCGCATATATAACAGGATCATAGTCCCTCACCCAGCACTGGACTCCTCTCTCCTCTCCTCTCCTCAGCTCCGTCTCTCTGGGTGAAATCTCTTCTGCTACAATGAGGACTCTGTCTGCTCTGCTGATGGTGCTGCTGCTCTGTTCTCTCCAGCAGACCTGCAGTGGTGAGTATCCATCACTCTGGTCTCTTCTGTCTAGTCACCACTGACATCTGGACAGGGTTTATACTTGTTTACATTTATTTAAACATGATTTAAAGGCTCATAGTTCATGTTTGTACTCAGTGTTTGTTATTTGTGTGGTTATTATGCTACTATTATGTATCATAGTTCATTTTTAGTCTATGATCATTTTCTGAGCTCAGTTTATCTCCTAAAATCAAACAGACTGTTTTTATTACTGTATCATTAAAACTGATGTATGTAAATGATTTGAAAAGTTTTGATTGGCGGCCCTGTTTTGTAAGTTCAGCGTGAGTGGGTGGGGCTAATCTGCTGTAGGATAAGTATGTATACATATTTAATCCAGACTGTGATGTCATGTGTGTTTTTCATAACTCATAACAGAATGAATTAATATAAAAGTAGCAGTTTTCACAGTTCCATTAAGTTTTGAATGTTTAACGATGTTTCATGTTAAATCTATGAAAGTTGAGTTTGAGCTGATATGAGCTCTTTAAACCTGACAAACTGCTGGAGCCTCTGTTGAGCTGTGAGACTGAAACTCTGTGCTCCTCTCAGGGTCTGAAGGCTTAATAAAGTCTGGCTTTTCTAAAGGTAGTACAGTCCCAGTAGGCTGCTGTTTTGACTTTATGAACGTAAAGATCCCCTTGAGGCGCATCATATCCTACAGTAAGACCAGAAGCAACTGCCCCAAAAGAGCCATTGTGTAAGTATCACCTGCTTGAAAAAAGAAATGTCTGAACTTGTTGAGATTTTTAATTAACTATATAAAGCGACTGACTCCAAATCAGTAATGAACAATAACAGTATTCTGTCTATTTTATCTTCATCTCAGCTTTAAGTTGGTTAGTGGAAGAAACATGTGTGCAGATCCTAAAGCTGCTTGGGTTCAGGAACACATGAAGAAGCTAAAACCCTCAAACTGACCACTCTGACCACATGAAGACTATTTCATACAATATAATGTTTATATACGTGCACTCTGTATGTACCACTGTGTAACTGAATATATATGTAACTTTATATCATGTGTATTTCTCTTCCTTCAATAAACACTCTTCCCCACAACGTCCTGCTCTTTATACTTGATACTTTGATACTTATTATGTATCATCGCTGTCCAAAGAAAAACGAGTACCTCCAAAATAGTAACTTTACAGGAGAGGACCACAACTTACTTTACATTTAATGTAAGTCAGTAGAACCAGAATGCTTTCAAGCTGTTTTGAAGCTTTTGTATTAGTCTGGAGTCAGTGTTACTCTGGAGTCAGTGTTATTCTGGTGTCAGTGTTATTCTGGAGTCAGTGTTACTCTGGAGTCAGTGTCACTCTGCAGTAAGGATTGCTCTGGAGTCAACATTGCTTTGGTGTTAGTGTTACTCCAGAGTGTTTATCCAAAGTCAGTGTTACTCTGGAGTCATTGTTACTCTGCAGTAAGGGTTGCTCTGGAGTCAGTGTTAGTGAGTGTTACTCCAGAGTGTTTATCCAAAGTCAGTGTTACTCTGAAGCAGGTGTTAGACTGGAGTTACTCTGACTCCAGTGTAGCTTTGATAATCAATACTGACCAGAATGTTGTTACTCCTAGTAGATGAACTTTGACTCTCCAGTTTATCTTCATGGTCTTAACCATCATTTGTAACATTTGTTTATGTCACAGTTACCATAGTGACGATCATTAAATATGAATGGTGTGTGCAACATATCAGACAATTCATTTTTGTCAAGCTGGTATGTGATATTTAATACACAATATTCTAAAAATGAATTTACTAATTTTCCCAGCTTCTCGTTTGTTTCTGGAGATTTCAGGATGTATAGTTATAGTGAACACACAGTTTTCCAGAAACATGTCTGAGCAGGAGGGTTTCAGGCGCCTCCAGAATAATCAGCCGTGACTGTAGTTACTCAACCTTAAGCTCAGACTAACAGGAAATTTAAAAAAAAAGAAAGTAGAAGAAAACATGCTGAGTGCTGGAGCTGGCTCTCAGCCAGGCAGTGACCCCGTCCCCACTCCGTATATATAACAGAATGATAGTCCCTCACCCAGCACTGGACTCCTCTCTCCTCTCCTCTCCTCAGCTCCGTCTCTCTGGGTGAAATCTCTTCTGCTACAATGAGGACTCTGTCTGCTCTGCTGATGATGCTGCTGCTCTGTTCTCTCCAGCAGACCTGCAGTGGTGAGTATCCATCACTCTGCTCACTTCTATCTAGTCACCACTGACATCTTTATAGAGTTTATATTTGTTTACATTTATTTAAACATGATTTTTTAAGTTTATGTTTGTACTCAGTGTTTGATGTTTGTGTGATTATTATGTAACAAATAACAGTCATAGTTCATTTTTAGTCTATGATCATTTTCTGAGCTCAGTTTATCTCTTAAAATCAAACAGACTGTTTTTATTACTGTATCGTTAAAACTGATGTATGTAAATGATTTGAAATGTTTTGATTGGCGGCCCTGTTTTGTAAGTTCAGCGTAAGTGGGTGGGGCTAATCTGCTGTAGTATAAGTATGTATACATATTTAATCCAGCCTGTGATGTCATGTGTGTTTGTCATAACTCGTAACAGAATGAATTAATATAAAAGTAGCAGTTCTCACAGTTTCATTAAGTTTTGAGTGTTTAACAATGTTTCATGTTAAATCTATGAAAGTTGAGTTTGAGCTGATATGAGCTCTTTAAACCTGACAAACTGCTGGAGCTTCTGTTGAGCTGAGATACTGAAACTCTGTGCTCCTCTCAGGGTCTGAAGGCTTCATGGAGCCGGGCTGTTCTGAAGATGCTGATGACCCAGTAGGCTGCTGTGATGGCGTTATGAGTGCAAAGATCCCCTTCAAGCACATCGTAGACTACAGGGTGACCCCCTGCCACTGCCCCAACCGAGCTGTTGTGTGAGTATCACCTGCTTGAAGAAGCCACCAAATGTCTCCCTACGTCTGAACTTGTTGATATTTTGTGAATTAACTATATAAACCGACTGACTCCAAATCAGTGATAATCAATAACAGAATTCTGTTTATTTTATCTTCTTCACAGCTTTATGTTGATTATTAGAAGGAAGCTGTGTGTGGATCCTGAAGCTGCTTGGGTTAAGAAATACTTGAAGAAGCTGAATGCAAGAAGCTGACCACACTGACCACATGAAGACTATTTAATACAGTAGAATGTTTATATATGTGCTCTCTGTATGTACCACTGTGTAATTTTATATATATGTAACTTCATATCATGTGTATTTCTTTTTATTCAATAAACACTCCTCTCCACAACGTCCTGCTCGTTATACTTGATGTTTTAATGACTCATTATATATCTATCTCCAAAATAGCAACTTTACAGGAGATGGCCACAGCTTCCTTTAAATTTGATGTGAGTCAATTGAACCAGAATTTTTTCCAAGCTATTTTGGAGCTTTTCTATTATTCTGGAGTCAATGTTAAACTGGAGTCAGAGGCACTCTCGAGTCAGCTTTACTCTGCAGTAAGAGTAACTCTGGAGTCAGGATTACTTTGGAGTCAGGGTTATTCTGAAGTGAGCATTACTCTGCAGTAAAGGTTAATCTGGAGTCAGTGTTACTCTGGAGTCAGTGTTAGTGTTAGTGTTAGTGTCACTCCATTACACTGGAGTTATACAGGTTTGAGAATCAATACTGAAAAGAATGTTGTTACACCTAGTAGTCAGTGTTACTCTGCAGTGAGGGTTACTCTGGTTGAGGATTACTTTGGAGTCAGGGTTATTCTGAAGTGAGCATTACTCTGGAGTCAGGGTTACTCTGGAGTCAGTGTTAATGTTACTCCCGAGTGTTACTTCGACGTCAGTGTTACTCTGAAGCTGGTGCTACACTGATTCCAGTGTAGCTTTGATAATCAATACTGACCAGAATGTTGTTACACCTAGTAGATGAACTTTGATTCTCCAGTTTATCTTCATGGTCTAAACAGTCATTTGTAACATTTGTTTATGTCTCAGTTACCATAGTGACGATCATTAAATATGAATGGTGTGTGCAACATATCAGACAATTCATTTTTGTTAAGCTGGTATGTGATATTTAATACACAATATTCTAAAAATGAATTTACTAATTTTTCCAGCTTCTAGTTTGTTTCAGGATGTATAGTTATAGTGAACACACAGTAAACAGCCGTGACTGTAGTTACTCAACATTAAGTTCAGACTAACAGGAAATAAAAAAAGAAAGTAGAAGAAAACATGCTGAGTGCTGGAGCTGACTCTCAGCCAGGCCGTGACCCCGTCCCCGCTCCGTATATATAACAGAATCATAGTCCCTCATCCAGCACTGGACTCCTCTCTCCTCTCCTCTCCTCAGCTCCGTCTCTCTGGGTGAAATCCCTTCTGCTACAATGAGAACTCTGTCTGCTCTGCTGATGATGCTGCTGCTGTGTTCTCTCCAGCAGACCTGCAGTGGTGAGTATCCATCACTCTGGTCTCTTCTGTCTAGTCACTACTGACATCTTTATAGAGTTTATATTTGTTTACATTTATTTAAACATGATTTTTTAAGTTTATGTTTGTACTGAGTGTTTGATGTTTGTGTGATTATTATGTAACATATAACAGTGATAGTTCATTTTTAGTCTATGATCATTTTCTGAGCTCAGTTTATCTCTTAAAATCAAACAGACTGTTTTTATTACTGTATCGTTAAAACTGATGTATGTAAATGATTTGAAATGTTTTGATTGGCAGTCCTGTTTTGTAAGTTCAGCGTAAGTGGGTGGGGCTAATCTGCTATAGGATAAGTATGTATACATATTTAATATAGACTGTGATGTCATGTGTGTTTGTCATAACTCGTAACAGAATGAATGAATATAAAAGTAGCAGTTCTCACAGTTCCATTAAGTTTTGAATGTTTAACAATGTTTCATGTTAAACCTATGAAAGTTGAGTTTGAGCTGATATGAGCTCTTTAAACCTGACAAACTGCTGGAGCTTCTGTTGAGCTGAGATACTGAAACTCTGTGCTCCTCTCAGGGTCTGAAGGCTTCATGGAGCCGGGCTGTTCTGAAGATGCTGATGACTCAGTAGGCTGCTGTGATGGCGTTATGAGTGCAAAGATCCCCTTCAAGCACATCGTAGACTACCGAGTGACCCCCTGCCACTGCCCCAACCGAGCTGTTGTGTTAGTATCACCTGCTTAAAGAAGCCACCAAATGTCTCCCTACGTCTGAACTTGTTGATATTTTGTGAATTAACTATATAAACCGACTGACTCCAAATCAGTGATAATCAATAACAGTATTCTGTCTATTTTATCTTCTTCACAGCTTTATGTTGATTATTAGAAGGAAGCTGTGTGTGGATCCTGAAGCTGCTTGGGTTAAGAAATACTTGAAGAAGCTAAATGCAAGAAACTGACCACACTGACCACATGAAGACTATTTAATACAGTAGAATGTTTATATATGTGCACTCTGTATGTACCACTGTGTAATTTTATATATATGTAAGATTACATCATATTGATTTCTCTTCCTTCAATAAACACTCCTCTCCACAACGTCCTGCTTGTTATACTTGATGCTTTAATGACTCATTATATACCTATCTCCAAAATAGCAACTTTACAGGAGATGGCCACAGCTTTCTTTAAATTTGATGTGAGTCAATGGAACCAGAATTTTTTCCAAGCTATTTTGGAGCTTTTCTATTACTCTAGAGTCAAGGTTACTCTGGAGTCAGGGTTAATCTGGAGTCAGAGGCACTCTCGAGTCAGCTTTACTCTGCAGTAAGGGTAACTCTGGAGTCAGGATTACTCTGGAGTCAGGGTTACTCTGGAGTCAGGATTACTCTGGAGTCAGGGTTACTCTGGAGTCTGTGTTAATGTTACTCCAGAGTGTTACTTCAACATCAGTGTTACTCTGAAGTTGGTGTTACACTGTTTTATGAGTTATTGAGTTATACAGTTCTGAACAGAATTAATTTGATCACAATTACTTTGGAGTGAGGTTATTCTGAAGTGAGCATTAGTCTGCAGTAAGGGTTACTCTGGAGTCAGCATTTCTTTGGTGTCAGCATTGCTCTGGAGTCAGTGTTACTCTGGAGTCGGTATTAGTGTCACCCCAGAGTGCTACTCCATAGCCAGTGTTGCTCTGAAGTTAGTGTTACAATGGAGTTACACTGACTGCAGTGTAGCTTTAATAATCAATACTGACAATCAATACTGATAATCAAAACTTCCTTTAATTTTAATGTGAGTTAATAGAAACAGAATTGTTTCCAAGTTACTTTGGAGCTTTTCTATTGGTCCATTTACCATGAAATGTTCAAACAATGTAATTTTTGGATATACATGTCTTTGTATGGAGAGCTATGATATACAAGATGTAAAGAAAAGGTAGATAAACATGTTTAATAAACTGAACAGATAAAACCTTAAACTCAAATACTGAACTGGAATAAATTAAAACCCAGGATTATTTATTATTGTGGAGCTTTAGGGATTTTACTCTACACTCAGGTTTCTGTGTATTATGAGATAATTTATCAAATCTGGGTATTTATCCAAATCATTGATACTTTGGAGTCAGGATTACTCCGGAGTCAGTGTTACTCTGAAGTCTGTGTTATACCAAAGTAAATGTTATACCAGAGTCAGGGTTACTCTGAATTCAGCATTACTCTGGAGTCAGGGTTACTCTGAATTCAGCGTTACTCTGGAGTCAGGGTTACTCTGAATTCAGCGTTACTCTGGAGTCAGGATTACTTTAGAGTTACCGTTACATTTGTCTCAGGGTTACGCTGTAGTCAGTGTTACTCTGGAGTCAATTACACTCTGGAGTCAGTGTTAATCTGGAATTGGTTGTACTCTGAAGGTTACTCTGGAGTCAGGGTTGCTCTTCATCCATTGTTACCCTGGAGTCAGTGTTACTCTGCAGTCAATGTTAATCTTGTGTTACTCTTTAGTCAGGGTTACTCTGGGGATCAGCGATACTCTGCAGTAAGTGTTGCTCTGGAGTCAGGATTATGTCAAAGTCAGAGTTACTCTATAGTCAGTGTTACTCTAATGTCAGGGTTACTCTGGAGTCGGTGTTACTTTGGAGTCAGTGTTAGTGTCACTCCAGAGTGTTACTCCAAAATCAGTGATACTCTGAAGTTTAAGTTTACTCTGGAGTTACATTGACTCCAGTGTAGCTTTGGTAACCGATACTGACCAGAATGTTGTTACACCTAGTAGATGATCTTTGACTCTCCAGTTTATCTTCATGACCATGAAAGTCATTTGTAACAAACTGGTATGTGAGATTGAATTATATTCTGAAAATGAATTTAAAAATTTTCTCACCTTCCCCTTTGTTTCAGGAGATTTCAGGATGTATAAATATAGTGCCGACATATTTGAACACAGTTTTTCCAGAAACTTGTCCCAGAAAGAGGGTTTTGGGCTCCAGAGTAAACAGCTGTGACCGTAGTTGCTCAACATTAAGCTCAGACTAACAGGAAATTAAAAAAAAAGAAAGTAGAAGAAAACATGCTGAGTGCTGGACCTGGATCTCGGCCATGCAGTGACCCCGTCCCCGCTCCATCTATATAACAGGATCATAGTCCCTCACCCAGCACTGGACTCCTCTCTCCTCTCCTCTCCTCAGCTCCGTCTCTCTGGGTGAAATCTCTTCTGCTACAATGAGGACTCTGTCTGCTCTGCTGATGGTGCTGCTGCTCTGTTCTGTCCAGCAGACCTGCAGTGGTGAGTATCCATCACTCTGGTCTCTTCTGTCTAGTCACCACTGACATCTGAACAGGGCTTATACTTGTTTACATGTATTTATAAGATGATTTAAAAGACAGATGTCCTATATTTGTACTCTGCTTTTATTTGTATGATTTTATGTACAAAACTGTATGTAAATGAGGTCTGTTTTGATTGGCTGATCTGTATTGTACAAGACTTGTTAACTTCAGTGTGAGTGGGTGGGGCTAAACTGTTTTAGAAGTATGTGGATGTATATAAATATGGTATTTTTCATAACATCACAGACTCTGAACACAAAACAAAATGTTTTTGCAGCTTCAGTTAATTTTGAATCTTTAATAATGTTTATCTGCTGCTCTGTTACATAAACACTAAATTATATACGTTCAGTTTTCCAACAAACTGCTGGAGTGTCTTTCTGTTGTGTTGTGAGACTGAAACTCTGTGCTCCTCTCAGGGACTGAAGGTAGTAATGCCCCAGTACACTGCTGTCATGAGTTTGTGAAAGTAAAGATCCCCTTAAAGCGCATAGAATCCTACAGTGAGACCAGAAGTATGTGCATCAAACGAGCTGTTGTGTGAGTATTACTTACTTGAAAAACCCACCAAATGTCTACCTATGTCTGAACTTGTTTGAGATTTTGTGAATTAACTATATAAACTGACTCCAAATCAGTGATGAACAATAACAGTATTATAACTATTTTATCTTCATCACAGCTTTAAGACGGTTAGTGGAAGAAACATGTGTGCAGATCCTAAAGCTGCTTGGGTTCAGGAATACATGAAGAAGCTAAATCCCTGAAGCTGACCACACTGACCACATGAAGACTATTTCATTCAGTAGAATGTTTATATACGTGCACTCTGTATGTACCACTGTGTAATTTCATATATATGTAACTTTATATCATGTGTATTTCTTTTTATTCAATAAACACTCTTCCCCACAACGTCCTGCTCGTTATACTTGATACTTTAATGACTCATTATATACCTATCTCCAAAATAGCAACTTTACAGGAGATGGCCACAGCTTCCTTTAAATTTAATGTGAGTCAATGGAACCAGAATTTTGTACCAAGTTATTTTGGAGCTTTTCTATTATTCTGGTGTCAGTGTTACTCTGTAGTCAATGTTAATCTTGTGTTAGGGTTAATCTGGGATCAGTGTTACTCTGCAGTCAATGTTAATCTTGTGTTAGGGTTACTCTGGGATCAGTGTTACTCTACAGTCAATGTTAATCTTGTGTTAGGGTTAATCTGGGATCAGTGTTACTCTGCAGTCAATGTTAATCTTGTGTTAGGGTTACTCTGGGATCAGTGTTACTCTGCAGTCAATGTTAATCTTGTGTTAGGGTTAATCTGGGATCAGTGTTACTCTGCAGTCAATGTTAATCTTGTGTTAGGGTTAATCTGGGATCAGTGTTACTCTGTAGTCAATGTTAATCTTGTGTTAGGGTTACTCTGGGGTTGGAAATACTCTGTAGTCAGGGTTACTCTGGGATCAGTGTTGCTCTGCAGTCAATGTTAATCTTGTGTTAGGGTTACTCTGGGGTTGGAAATACTCTGTAGTCAGGGTTACTCTGGGATCAGTGTTGCTCTGCAGTCAATGTTAATCTTGTGTTAGGGTTACTCTGGGGTTGGAAATACTCTGTAGTCAGGGTTACTCTGGGATCAGTGTTGCTCTGCAGTCAATGTTAATCTTTTGTTAGGGTTACTCTGGGGTTGGAAATACTCTGTAGTCAGGGTTACTCTGGGATCAGTGTTGCTCTGCAGTCAATGTTAATCTTTTGTTAGGGTTACTCTGGGATCAGTGTTACTCTACAGTCAATGTTAATCTTGTGTTAGGGTTACTCTGGGATCAGTGTTGCTCTGCAGTCAATGTTAATCTTGTGTTAGGGTTAATCTGGGATCAGTGTTACTCTGCAGTCAATGTTAATCTTGTGTTAGGGTTACTCTGGGGTTGGAAATACTCTGTAGTCAGGGTTACTCTGGGATCAGTGTTACTCTGCAGTCAATGTTAATCTTGTGTTAGGGTTACTCTGGGGTTGGAAATACTCTGTAGTCAGGGTTACTCTGGGATCAGTGTTGCTCTGCAGTCAATGTTAATCTTGTGTTAGGGTTACTCTGGGGTTGGAAATACTCTGTAGTCAGGGTTACTCTGGGATCAGTGTTGCTCTGCAGTCAATGTTAATCTTGTGTTAGGGTTACTCTGGGGTTGGAAATACTCTGTAGTCAGGGTTACTCTGGGATCAGTGTTGCTCTCCAGTCAATGTTAATCTTGTGTTAGGGTTACTCTGGGGTTGGAAATACTCTGTAGTCAGGGTTACTCTGGGATCAGTGTTGCTCTGCAGTCAATGTTAATCTTGTGTTAGGGTTACTCTGGGGTTGGAAATACTCTGTAGTCAGAGTTACTCTGGGATCAGTGTTGCTCTGCAGTCAATGTTAATCTTTTGTTAGGGTTACTCTGGGATCAGTGTTACTCTACAGTCAATGTTAATCTTGTGTTAGGGTTAATCTGGGATCAGTGTTACTCTGTAGTCAATGTTAATCTTGTGTTAGGGTCACTCTGGGGTTGGAAATACTCTGTAGCGAGTGTTGCTCTGGAGTCAGCATTACTTTGGAATCTTTAACCATGTTACATGTTAAAACTGCAAAAGTTCAGTTTAACCTGATATGAGCTCTTTAAACCTGACAAACTGCTGGAGCCTCTGTGTTGCTGTGAGACTCAAACTCTGAGCTCTTCTCAGGACCTGAAAGCTTCATGGAGCGAGTACAGTGGTGTTCTGGTTTTGTGGAATTTAAGATCCCCTTGAGGCGCATCACATCCTACATGAATACCAGCAGCAACTGCCTCGCAATAGCCGCTGTGGAGAATCACTGATTTGGAAAAAGCCACCAAATGTCTGCCTACATCTAAACTAGTTGATATTTTGTGAATTAATTATATAAACTGACTGACTCCAAATCAGTGATGAACGACAACAGAATTCTACCTTTTTTATTTTCATCGCAGCTTTAAGACGACTATTAGAAGGAAGCTCTCTGCAGATACTGAAGCTCCTTGGGTTAAGAAATACATGAGCTTAAGAAATACAGCTTTACAGGGGCAGGCTAGAACTTACTTTAAATGTAATGTAAGTCAATGGAACCCAATTTCTTTCCAAGCTATTTTAAAGCTTTTGTATTAGTCTGCAGTCAGTGTTACTCTGCAGTTAGTGTTACTCTGCAGTTAGTGTTACTCCGCAGTCGGTGTCACTCTGGAGTGTTATTCTACAGTTAATGTAAATCTTGTGTTACCCTGGAGTCAGTGTTACTCTGCAGTCTATGTTAATCTTGTGTTACTCTGCAGTTAGTGTTACTCCGCAGTCGGTGTCACTCTGGAGTGTTATTCTACAGTCTATGTTAATCTTGTGTTACTCTGGAGTCAGGGTTACTCTGGGGATCAGCGATACTCTGCAGGAAGTGTTACTCTGGAGTCAGGATTATGTCAAAGTCAGAGTTACTCTATAGTCAGTGTTACTCTAATGTCAGGGTTACTCTGGAGTCGGTGTTACTTTGGAGTCTGTGTTAGTGTCACTCCAGAGTGTTACTCCAAAATCAGTGATACTCTGAAGTTAGTGTTACTCTGGAGTTACATTGACTCCAGTGTAGCTTTGATAACCGATACTGACCAGAATGTTGTTACACCCAGTAGATGATCTTTGACTCTCCAGTTTATCTTCATGACCATGAAAGTAATTTGTAACAAGCTGGTATGTGAGATTGAATTATATTCTGAAAATGAATTTAAAAATTTTCTCACCTTCCCCTTTGTTTCAGGAGATTTCAGGATGTATAATTATAGTGCTGACATGTTTGAACACAGTTTTTCCAGAAACTTGTCCCAGAAAGAGGGTTTTGGGCTCCAGATTAAACAGCTGTGACTGTAGTTGCTCAATATTAATCTGAGACTAACAGGAAATTAAAAAAAAAGAAAGTAGAAGAAAACATGCTGAGGGCTGGACCTGGATCTCGGCCATGCAGTGACCCCGTCCCCGCTCCGCATATATAACAGGATCATAGTCTCTCATCCAGCACTGGACTCCTCTCTCCTCTCCTCTCCTCAGCTCCGTGTCTCTGGGTGAAATCTCTTCTGCTACAATGAGGACTCTGTCTGCTCTGCTGATGGTGCTGCTGCTCTGTTCTGTCCAGCAGACCTGCAGTGGAGAGTATCCATCACTCTGCTCACTTCTGTCTAGTCACCACTGACATCTGAACAGGGCTTATATTTGTTTACATGTATTTATAAGATGATTTAAAAGACAGATGTCCTATATTTGTATTCTGCTTATGATAGTTGTATGATTTTATGTACAAAACTGTATGTAAATGAGGTCTGTTTTGATTGGCTGATCTGTATTGTACAAGACTTGTTAACTTCAGTGTGAGTGGGTGGGGCTAAACTGTTATAGAAGTATGTGGATGTATATAAATATGGTATTTTTCATCACAGACTCTGAACACAAAACAAAATGTTTTTGCAGCTTCAGTAAATTTTGAATCTTTAATAATATTTACGTGCTGCTCTGTTACATAAACACTTCTGCACAGTTCAGTTTTCCAACAAACTGCTGGAGTGTCTTTCTGCTGTGTTGTGAGACTGAAACTCTGTGCTCCTCTCAGGGACTGAAGGTTCTTATGTCGCAGTAGACTGCTGTCATGAGTTTGTGAAAGTAAAGATCCCCTTGAGGCGCATCATATCCTACAGAATGACCAGAAGCAACTGCGCCAAAAGAGCCATTATGTGAGTATAACCTGCTTGAAGAAGCCACCAAATATCTCCCTACATCTGAACTGGTTTGCTGTTTTCTAAATTAACTATATAAACTGACTGACTCCAAATCAGTGATGAACAATAACAGTATTATAACTATTTTATCTTCATCACAGCTTTAATGATGTTAGAGGAAGGAACCTGTGTGCAGATCCTGAAGCTGCTTGGGTTCAGGAACACATGAAGAAGCTAAATCCCTGAAGCTGACCACACTGACCACATGAAGACTATTTCATTCAGTAGAATGTTTATATACGTGCACTCTGTATGTACCACTGTGTAATTTCATATATATGTAACTTTATATCATGTGTATTTCTTTTTATTCAATAAACACTCTTCCCCACAACGTCCTGCTCGTTATACTTGATACTTTAATGACTCATTATATACCTATCTCCAAAATAGCAACTTTACAGGAGATGGCCACAGCTTCCTTTAAATTTAATGTGAGTCAATGGAACCAGAATTTTGTACCAAGTTATTTTGGAGCTTTTCTATTATTCTGGTGTCAGTGTTACTCTGTAGTCAATGTTAATCTTGTGTTAGGGTTAATCTGGGATCAGTGTTACTCTGCAGTCAATGTTAATCTTGTGTTAGGGTTACTCTGGGATCAGTGTTACTCTACAGTCAATGTTAATCTTGTGTTAGGGTTAATCTGGGATCAGTGTTACTCTGCAGTCAATGTTAATCTTGTGTTAGGGTTACTCTGGGATCAGTGTTACTCTGCAGTCAATGTTAATCTTGTGTTAGGGTTAATCTGGGATCAGTGTTACTCTGCAGTCAATGTTAATCTTGTGTTAGGGTTAATCTGGGATCAGTGTTACTCTGTAGTCAATGTTAATCTTGTGTTAGGGTTACTCTGGGGTTGGAAATACTCTGTAGTCAGGGTTACTCTGGGATCAGTGTTGCTCTGCAGTCAATGTTAATCTTGTGTTAGGGTTACTCTGGGGTTGGAAATACTCTGTAGTCAGGGTTACTCTGGGGATCAGTGTTGCTCTGCAGTCAATGTTAATCTTGTGTTAGGGTTACTCTGGGGTTGGAAATACTCTGTAGTCAGGGTTACTCTGGGATCAGTGTTGCTCTGCAGTCAATGTTAATCTTTTGTTAGGGTTACTCTGGGGTTGGAAATACTCTGTAGTCAGGGTTACTCTGGGATCAGTGTTGCTCTGCAGTCAATGTTAATCTTTTGTTAGGGTTACTCTGGGATCAGTGTTACTCTACAGTCAATGTTAATCTTGTGTTAGGGTTACTCTGGGATCAGTGTTGCTCTGCAGTCAATGTTAATCTTGTGTTAGGGTTAATCTGGGATCAGTGTTACTCTGCAGTCAATGTTAATCTTGTGTTAGGGTTACTCTGGGGTTGGAAATACTCTGTAGTCAGGGTTACTCTGGGATCAGTGTTACTCTGCAGTCAATGTTAATCTTGTGTTAGGGTTACTCTGGGGTTGGAAATACTCTGTAGTCAGGGTTACTCTGGGATCAGTGTTGCTCTGCAGTCAATGTTAATCTTGTGTTAGGGTTACTCTGGGGTTGGAAATACTCTGTAGTCAGGGTTACTCTGGGATCAGTGTTGCTCTGCAGTCAATGTTAATCTTGTGTTAGGGTTACTCTGGGGTTGGAAATACTCTGTAGTCAGGGTTACTCTGGGATCAGTGTTGCTCTCCAGTCAATGTTAATCTTGTGTTAGGGTTACTCTGGGGTTGGAAATACTCTGTAGTCAGGGTTACTCTGGGATCAGTGTTGCTCTGCAGTCAATGTTAATCTTGTGTTAGGGTTACTCTGGGGTTGGAAATACTCTGTAGTCAGAGTTACTCTGGGATCAGTGTTGCTCTGCAGTCAATGTTAATCTTTTGTTAGGGTTACTCTGGGATCAGTGTTACTCTACAGTCAATGTTAATCTTGTGTTAGGGTTAATCTGGGATCAGTGTTACTCTGTAGTCAATGTTAATCTTGTGTTAGGGTCACTCTGGGGTTGGAAATACTCTGTAGCGAGTGTTGCTCTGGAGTCAGCATTACTTTGGAATCTTTAACCATGTTACATGTTAAAACTGCAAAAGTTCAGTTTAACCTGATATGAGCTCTTTAAACCTGACAAACTGCTGGAGCCTCTGTGTTGCTGTGAGACTCAAACTCTGAGCTCTTCTCAGGACCTGAAAGCTTCATGGAGCGAGTACAGTGGTGTTCTGGTTTTGTGGAATTTAAGATCCCCTTGAGGCGCATCACATCCTACATGAATACCAGCAGCAACTGCCTCGCAATAGCCGCTGTGGAGAATCACTGATTTGGAAAAAGCCACCAAATGTCTGCCTACATCTAAACTAGTTGATATTTTGTGAATTAATTATATAAACTGACTGACTCCAAATCAGTGATGAACGACAACAGAATTCTACCTTTTTTATTTTCATCGCAGCTTTAAGACGACTATTAGAAGGAAGCTCTCTGCAGATACTGAAGCTCCTTGGGTTAAGAAATACATGAGCTTAAGAAATACAGCTTTACAGGGGCAGGCTAGAACTTACTTTAAATGTAATGTAAGTCAATGGAACCCAATTTCTTTCCAAGCTATTTTAAAGCTTTTGTATTAGTCTGCAGTCAGTGTTACTCTGCAGTTAGTGTTACTCTGCAGTTAGTGTTACTCCGCAGTCGGTGTCACTCTGGAGTGTTATTCTACAGTTAATGTAAATCTTGTGTTACCCTGGAGTCAGTGTTACTCTGCAGTCTATGTTAATCTTGTGTTACTCTGCAGTTAGTGTTACTCCGCAGTCGGTGTCACTCTGGAGTGTTATTCTACAGTCTATGTTAATCTTGTGTTACTCTGGAGTCAGGGTTACTCTGGGGATCAGCGATACTCTGCAGGAAGTGTTACTCTGGAGTCAGGATTATGTCAAAGTCAGAGTTACTCTATAGTCAGTGTTACTCTAATGTCAGGGTTACTCTGGAGTCGGTGTTACTTTGGAGTCTGTGTTAGTGTCACTCCAGAGTGTTACTCCAAAATCAGTGATACTCTGAAGTTAGTGTTACTCTGGAGTTACATTGACTCCAGTGTAGCTTTGATAACCGATACTGACCAGAATGTTGTTACACCCAGTAGATGATCTTTGACTCTCCAGTTTATCTTCATGACCATGAAAGTAATTTGTAACAAGCTGGTATGTGAGATTGAATTATATTCTGAAAATGAATTTAAAAATTTTCTCACCTTCCCCTTTGTTTCAGGAGATTTCAGGATGTATAATTATAGTGCTGACATGTTTGAACACAGTTTTTCCAGAAACTTGTCCCAGAAAGAGGGTTTTGGGCTCCAGATTAAACAGCTGTGACTGTAGTTGCTCAATATTAATCTGAGACTAACAGGAAATTAAAAAAAAAGAAAGTAGAAGAAAACATGCTGAGGGCTGGACCTGGATCTCGGCCATGCAGTGACCCCGTCCCCGCTCCGCATATATAACAGGATCATAGTCTCTCATCCAGCACTGGACTCCTCTCTCCTCTCCTCTCCTCAGCTCCGTGTCTCTGGGTGAAATCTCTTCTGCTACAATGAGGACTCTGTCTGCTCTGCTGATGGTGCTGCTGCTCTGTTCTGTCCAGCAGACCTGCAGTGGAGAGTATCCATCACTCTGCTCACTTCTGTCTAGTCACCACTGACATCTGAACAGGGCTTATATTTGTTTACATGTATTTATAAGATGATTTAAAAGACAGATGTCCTATATTTGTATTCTGCTTATGATAGTTGTATGATTTTATGTACAAAACTGTATGTAAATGAGGTCTGTTTTGATTGGCTGATCTGTATTGTACAAGACTTGTTAACTTCAGTGTGAGTGGGTGGGGCTAAACTGTTATAGAAGTATGTGGATGTATATAAATATGGTATTTTTCATCACAGACTCTGAACACAAAACAAAATGTTTTTGCAGCTTCAGTAAATTTTGAATCTTTAATAATATTTACGTGCTGCTCTGTTACATAAACACTTCTGCACAGTTCAGTTTTCCAACAAACTGCTGGAGTGTCTTTCTGCTGTGTTGTGAGACTGAAACTCTGTGCTCCTCTCAGGGACTGAAGGTTCTTATGTCGCAGTAGACTGCTGTCATGAGTTTGTGAAAGTAAAGATCCCCTTGAGGCGCATCATATCCTACAGAATGACCAGAAGCAACTGCGCCAAAAGAGCCATTATGTGAGTATAACCTGCTTGAAGAAGCCACCAAATATCTCCCTACATCTGAACTGGTTTGCTGTTTTCTAAATTAACTATATAAACTGACTGACTCCAAATCAGTGATGAACAATAACAGTATTATAACTATTTTATCTTCATCACAGCTTTAATGATGTTAGAGGAAGGAACCTGTGTGCAGATCCTGAAGCTGCTTGGGTTCAGGAACACATGAAGAAGCTAAATCCCTGAAGCTGACCACACTGACCACATGAAGACTATTTCATTCAGTAGAATGTTTATATACGTGCACTCTGTATGTACCACTGTGTAATTTCATATATATGTAACTTTATATCATGTGTATTTCTTTTTATTCAATAAACACTCCTCTCCACAACGTCCTGCTCGTTATACTTGATACTTTATAACTCATTATATACCTATCTCCAAAATAGCAACTTTACAGGAGATGGCCACAGCTTCCTTTAAATTTAATGTGAGTCAATGGAACCAGAATTTTGTACCAAGTTATTTTGGAGCTTTTCTATTATTCTGGTGTCAGTGTTACTCTGTAGTCAATGTTAATCTTGTGTTAGGGTTAATCTGGGATCAGTGTTACTCTGTAGTCAATGTTAATCTTGTGTTAGGGTTAATCTGGGATCAGTGTTACTCTACAGTCAATGTTAATCTTGTGTTAGGGTTAATCTGGGATCAGTGTTACTCTGCAGTCAATGTTAATCTTGTGTTAGGGTTAATCTGGGATCAGTGTTACTCTGGAGTCAATGTTAATCTTGTGTTAGGGTTAATCTGGGGTTGGAAATACTCTGTAGTCAGAGTTACTCTGTAGCGAGTCTTACTCTGTAGTCAATGTTAATCTTGTGTTAGGGTCACTCTGAGATCAGTGTTACTCTGCAGTCAATGTTAATCTTGTGTTAGGGTTAAAGGTTAGGGTTAGGGTTAGGGTTAAAACTACAAAAGTTCAGTTTGACCTGATATGAGCTCTTTAAACCTGACAAACTGCTGGAGCCTCTGTGTTGCTGTGAGACTGAAACTCTGAGCTCTTCTCAGGACCTGAAGGCTTCATGGAGCGAGTACAGTGGTGTTCTGGCTTTGTGGAATTTAAGATCCCCTTGAGGCGCATCGCATCCTACATGAATACCAGCAGCAACTGCCTCGCAAGAGCCGCTGTGGAGAATCACTGATTTGGAAAAAGCCACCAAATGTCTGCCTACATCTAAACTAGTTGATATTTTGTGAATTAATTATATAAACTGACTGACTCCAAATCAGTGATGAACAACAACAGAATTCTACCTTTTTTATTTTCATCGCAGCTTTAAGACGACTATTAGAATGAAGCTGTCTGCAGATACTGAAGCTCCTTGGGTTAAGAAATACATGAGCTTAAGAAATACAGCTTTACAGGGGCAGGCTAGAACTTACTTTAAATGTAATGTAAGTCAATGGAACCCAATTTCTTTCCAAGCTATTTTAAAGCTTTTGTATTAGTCTGCAGTCAGTGTTACTCTGCAGTCTATGTTAATCTTGTGTTACTCTGCAGTTAGTGTTACTCCGCAGTCGGTGTCACTCTGGAGTGTTATTCTACAGTCTATGTTAATCTTGTGTTACTCTGGAGTCAGGGTTACTCTGGGGATCAGCGATACTCTGCAGGAAGTGTTACTCTGGAGTCAGGATTATGTCGAAGTCAGAGTTACTCTATAGTCAGTGTTACTCTAATGTCAGGGTTACTCTGGAGTCGGTGTTACTTTGGAGTCAGTGTTAGTGTCACTCCAGAGTGTTACCCCAAAGTCAGTGATACTCTGAAGTTTGTGTTACTCTGGAGTTACACTGACTCCAGTGTAGCTTTGGTAACCGATACTGACCAGAATGTTGTTACACCCAGTAGATGATCTTTGACTCTCCAGTTTATCTTCATGACCATAAAAGTAATTTGTAACAAGCTGGTATGTGAGATTGAATTATATTCTGAAAATGAATTTACAAATTTTCTCACCTTCCCCTTTGTTTCAGGAGATTTCAGGATGTATAATTATAGTGCTGACATGTTTGAACACAGTTTTTCCAGAAACTTGTCCCAGAAAGAGGGTTTTGGGCTCCAGAGTAAACAGCTGTGACTGTAGTTGCTCAATATTAATCTGAGACTAACAGGAAATAAAAAAAAAGAAAGTAGAAGAAAACATGCTGAGTGCTGGACCTGGATCTCGGCCATGCAGTGACCCCGTCCCCGCTCCATCTATATAACAGGATCATAGTCCCTCACCCAGCACTGGACTCCTCTCTCCTCTCCTCTCCTCAGCTCCGTCTCTCTGGGTGAAATCTCTTCTGCTGCAATGAGGACTCTGTCTGCTCTGCTGATGGTGCTGCTGCTCTGTTCTCTCCAGCAGACCTGCAGTGGTGAGTATCCATCACTCTGGTCTCTTCTGTCTAGTCACCACTGACATCTTTATAGAGTTTATATTTGCTCACATTTATTTAAACATGATTTAAAGGATCATAGTTTATATTTGTACTCAGTACTTAGTAATAGTTCATTTTTAGTCTATGATCATTTTCTGAGCTCAGCTTATCTCCTAAAATCAAACAGACTGTTTTTATTACTGTATCATTAAAACTGATGTATGTAAATGATTTGAAAAGTTTTGATTGGCGGCCCTGTTTTGTAAATTCAGCGTGAGTGGGTGGGGCTAATCTGCTGTAGGATAAGTATGCATACATATTTAATCCAGCCTGTGATGTCATGTGTGTTTGTCATAACATAACAGAATGAATTAATATAAAAGTAGCAGTTCTCACAGTTCCATTCAGTTTTGAATGTTTAACGATGTTTCATGTTAAATCTATGAACGTTGAGTTTGAGCTGATATGAGCTCTTTAAACCTGACAAACTACTGGAGCCTCTGTTGAGCTGTGAGACTGAAACTCTGTGCTCCTCTCAGGGACCGAATATGTCAATGCCCTAGACATTGAGTGCTGTTCTGAGTTTGTGAAAGTAAAGATCCCCTTCAGACGCATCATATCCTACAGTAAGACCAGAAGCAACTGTCCCAAACAAGCTGTTATGTGAGTATCACCTTTTTAGAAACGTGTTTCTACCTCATTAATCTGCAGGAATTAACTGTGAACCTGATTCCAAATCAGTGATGAACAACAGTATTCTACCTATTTTATCTTCATCACAGCTTTAAGACAATTAGTGGAAAGAAGCTGTGTGCAGATCTTAAAGCTGCTTGGGTTCAAGAACACATGAAGAAGCTAAATCCCTGAAGCTGACCACACTGACCACATGAAGACTATTTCATACAATATATATGTTTATATACACTCTGTATGTACCACTGTGTAATTTTATATATTTGTAACTTTATATCATGTGTATTTCTCTTCCTTCAATAAACACTCTTCCCCACAACGTCCTGCTCGTTATACTTGATACTTTGATACTTATTATATTTCTTCACTGTCCAAAGAAAAACAAGTACCTTCAAAATAGTAACTTTACAGGAGAGGACCACTGCTTACCTTAAATTTAATGTAAGTCAATTTCCAAGTTATTTTTGAGCTTTTCTATTACTTTGGAGTCAGGCTTACTCTCGAGTCAGGTTTACTCTGCAGTAAGAGTAACTCTGGAGTCAGGGTTACTCTGGAGTCAGGGTTACTCTTGAGCCTGTGTTAATGTTATTCCAGAGTGTTACTTCAACATCAGTGTTACTCTGAAGTTAGTGTTACATCTGAGTTATACAGTTTTGAGAATCAATACTAAACAGAATGTTGTTACACCTAGTAGTCAGTGTTACTCTGCAGTGAGGGTTACTCTGGTTTCAGGATTACATTGGAGTCAGGGTTATTCTGAAGTGAGCATTACTCTGCAGTAAGGGTTAAGCTGGAGTCAGAGTTACTCTGGAGTCAGGGTTACTCTGGAGTCAGCATTACTCTGGAGTCTGTGTTAATGTTACTTCAGAGTGTTACTTCAATGAAGTTAGTGTTACACTGGAGTTATACACTTTTGAAAATCAATACTGATCAGAATGTTGTCACACCTAGTAGTCAGTATTACTTTGGTGTCAGTGTTACTCTGCAGTGAGATTTACTTTGGTTGAGGATTACTTTGGTGTCAGGGATAATCTGGAGTCAGCATTTCTTTGGTGTCAGCATTACTTCAATGTCAGTGTTACTCTGAAGGTAGTGTTACACTGGAGTATACAGTTTTGAGAATCAATAATGAACAGAATGTTGTTACACCTAGTAGTCAGTGTTACTCTGCAGTGAGGGTTACTCTGGTTTCAGGATTACATTGGAGTCAAGGTTATTCTGAAGTGAGCATTACTCTGCAGTAAGGGTTAATCTGCAGTAAGGGTTACTCTGGAGTCAGAGTTACTCTGGAGTCTGTGTTAATGTTACTCCAGAGTGTTACTTCAACATCAGTGTTACTCTGAAGGTAGTGTTACACTGGAGTTATACAGTTTTGAGAATCAATAATGATGTCACGGTGTGTGAGACGGCTGAGGCGGATACACACGCAGATGAGGATTGATAGGTTTAATCTGATTCATAACAGCAAACAGGTAAACAAAAACACACAAACAGCATAACAACGTAGGACAAAGACAGACTGCAAACACAGGGTATATATACACAGACTAGCAAGAGGGAACAGGTGACACAACTCAGGACAAACAGGTGTGCGAGGCGGGGCAAGGGTGGAGACAAGGAGCACGTGACAAAACAGAAACACATGGACGGGACGTAAACAAAGGCACATGGATGGGCAGGCGTGACAAATGAACAGAATGTTGTTACACCTAGTAGTCAGTGTTACTCTGCAGTGAGGGTTACTCTGGTTTCAGGATTATTTTGGAGTCGGGGTTATTCTGAAGTGAGCATTACTGTGCAGTAAGGGTTAAGCTGGAGTCAGCATTTCTTTGGTGACAGCATTACTCTGGAGTCAGTGTTACTCTGGAGTCAGTGTTAGTGTCACTCCAGAGTGCTACTCCAAAGCCAGTGTTGCTCTGAAGTTAGAGTTAAACTGACTCCAGTGTAGCTTTGATAATCAATACTGACCAGAATGTTGTTACACCTTGTAGATGAATTTTGATTCTCCAGTTTATCTTCATGGTCTAAACAGTCATTTGTTACATTTGTTTATGTCACACTTACCATACTGAAGATCATTAAATGAAAGTCGTGTGCAAAATATCAGACAATTCATTTTTAACAAGCGGGTATATGAGATTTAATATTTTATATAATATTTTATATAATATTTTTAAACTTTTTTTAAAGCTCAATATTTTCCCCCTTTGTTTCAGGAGATTTCAGGATGTATAATTATAGTGCCGCCATGTTTGAACACACAGTTCTAGAATCATGTCTGAGCAAAAGACTTTCGTGACCCTCCAGAGCAGTGGCGGCTGCTGATCTTTCAAAGAGGGGAAGCTCATTTTGGCTTTGCCAAAATCAGGTCGCCAAGATTAGAATCGTCTGCCATTGTGTACGTCTTCCTAGCTGTCTAGTTCACTCCGACCTAGCCAACAGTCTGAATGATTGATTGAACGAACTAACAACAGGCTCATCTTCTACGGACGAATGCACTGACGCTACGTGAACGTATGAGAAGTTAACAAAATCGAGTCAGCTGATTTGTGGTAAGCAGCTGATCATTTAATTTTTTACTTTTCAGGGGAAACTGAGCTTCCTTTTAGATTTAGAGAAATCGCCACTGCTCCAGAGTAAATGGCCGTGACTGTAGTTGCTCAATATTAAGCTCAGACTAACAGGAAATTAAAAAAAAGAAGGTCGCAGAAAACATGCAGAAGCTGGCTCTCGGCCGTGCAGGGACCCCTTATATATATATAACAGAATGATAGTCCTTCACCCAGTACTCCTCTCTTCTGCTACAATGAGGACTCTGTCTGCTCTGCTGATGGTGCTGCTGCTCCGTTCTCTCCAGCAGACCTGCAATGGTGAGTATCCATCACTCTGCTCACTTCTGTCTAGTCACCACTGACATCTTTATAGAGCTTATATGTGTTTACATTTATTTAAACATGATTTAAAGGCTCATAGTTTATATTTGTACTCAGTGTTTGATATTTGTGTGGTTGTTATGCTACTATTATGTATCATAGTTCATTTTTAGTCTATGATCATTTTCTGAGCTCAGTTTATCTCTTAAAATCAATCATCAATCATCTGTTTTTATTACTGTATCGTTAAAACTGATGTATGTAAATGATTTGAAAAGTTTTGATTGGCTGCCTTGTTTTGTAAGTTCAGTGTGAGTGGGTGGGGCTAATCTGCTGTAGGATAAGTATGTATATATATTTAATCCAGACTGTGATGTCATGTGTGTTTTTCATAACAGAATGAATTCATATAAAAGTAGCAGTTCTCACAGTTCCATTACGTTTTGAATCTTTAACGATGTTTCATGTTAAATCTATGAAAGTTGAGTTTTAGCTGATATGAGCTCTTTAAACCTGACAAACTACTGGAGCCTCTGTTGAGCTGAGATACTGAAACTCTGTGCTCCTCTCAGGGTGTAAAGGTGGTGATACCATAATAAAGGTGTGCTGTCTTGAGAATAAAGATCCCCTTCAAGCACATCACATCCTACAGTATGACCAGCAGCAACTGTGGCAAACAAGCTGTTATGTGAGTATCACCTGCTTGGAAATGTGTTCCTACCTTAGAATCTGCAGGAATTAACTATATAAACTCCAAATCAGTGACGAACAATAACAGTATTATAACTATTTTATCTTCATCACAGCTTTATGACGGTTAGTGGAAGGAACCTGTGTGCAGATCCTGAAGCTGCTTGGGTTCAGGAACACATGAAGAAGCTAAATCCCTGAAGATGGCCACACTGACCACATGAAGACTATTTAATACAGTAGAATGTTTATATACATGCACTCTGTATGTACCATTGTGTAATTTTATATATATGTAAGATTATCTGATGTGTATTTCTCTTCCTTTAATAAACACTCTTCCCCACAACGTCCTGCTCGTTATACTTGATGTTTTAATGACTTATTATATTTCATCACTGTCCAAATAAAAACAAGTACCTCCAAAATAGCAACTTTACAGCAGAGGACAAAACTTCCTTTAATTTTAATGTAAGTCAATAGAATCAGAATTATTTGCTAGCTATAGTGAAGGTTTTTTTTTGTTTGCAATCAAATTTTTGTTTATTTAATATAACATTCACAACATTCACCCAAACACACACTTTACACACAACAGTGCAACTGCACATATACATCAAAAACAGAACACTAAAAAAACAAACAAAAAACAAAACAAAACAAAAAAAAGAAACACATCCATTATATCTATAAAAGACAGAGACCAAGCTCTGACAGAGAGAGAATGGGGTGGGTTCCATCAAGTTGCAACTATTTTCTTGGCAACAGTGTCCTGGATGAGTCCGAGTCACATACGGTAACAAACTGCCAGACGGACTCAACGCAAATGCAGACTGTTCTCGTGAGGTTGCCGCTTTAGTCAGTCTGTGGAAAATGAAAGGGTATGTGTTTCCACCTAGTGGTTCAGATAGGGATTGCAGGGAGCTGGCCGGAGGGGGTTTCAAAGAAACGCTAGCTGGAAATACAGAAATTAAGCTCATTTGTTTAACGCCATAGATCGGCTCTCGGGATCGGCTAAATTGGAGAAATATCGGCCAATCACCGATCACATATTTTGATTACAAATCGGCCGATACTGATACATAGCCAATCGATCCTTCTATCTCTACTCAAATCCTAGTGAGCTCCTACATAGGCAGCATGTTACGTCATAGTATGCGCTCCCGACATGTAGACTGTCCCAATTCTTACATACCTTAAACATGCTGTCTACTGAGGAACCTTATTTAGACCTGATTTTAAGAAGCATCGAACACTTCCTCAGCCGCTAAGACAATCCCATGATGCACCGCAGGCTAATCTAGGAGCAGTGAAGTGGTTTTAAAATGTGAGTTATTTTGATTCTCTCTGGAGTTTTAATGTGTTTCTGGTCATATAATCACACAAAACAGTATTTTATTATCAACTCTGTAACGAGTCCTTCACCATTTACACTTTTATACTCCAGACATTAGCATTTATGCTAGCAGATTTTTAAGACTCGGGCTATTGTTTTGGATGCCGGCCGGTAGCTTAGCAACCAGCTAAACCACCGGTGGCATGCTGCAGTGGGCGGGAACAAGCCGTGACGCAGTCTCTCTCTAACTAGAGTGTCTCAGTAATCTGTTTTATGAGGAGAGATGAGGAGAGAACGCTGCTTCTTAAACAGCTCCCTACCTAGACAGCCTACTTAGACACTCACTAGGGTTTGAGACACACCCCTTGTCTTACCATGTCAGACTGGACTAGACTGAGTTAGTCAGAGTCAGAGATGGACTAGACTAGACTTCACGAGACTGGACCGGAAACAGGCAGATGACCTAAGCTGTGCCCGTGCACGTGATTAAGTGTCAATAAACTCAAGTCTACGCTGAAGTTCTCCTGACTTCTGATTCCTGAAGCACTTTGAGTTGCCCCTGTGTATGAAAGGTGCTATACAAATAAACTTGCCTTGCATTACCTTGCCCTACTGGTCCAATTAACAAACAGAATATCTTGAAGTTTCCAGGGACGAACAATGTTTTTTTACAATCAAACACTCTTCTCCACAAGAAGAGTTATACTTGATGTTTCAGTGACTCATTATGTATCATCACTGCCCAAAGAAAAACAAGCATCTCCAAAATTGCAGGAGAGGACCACAACTTCCTTTACTTTTAATGTAAGTCACCGAAATCAGAATTCTTTTCGAGGTATTTTGAAACTTTTCTATTGGTCTGAAGTCAGCATTACTCTGAAGTTAGTGATACACTGGAGATACACTGACAGATTTCAGGATTTATAAGTATAGTGCTGCCGTATTTGAACACACAGTTTTCCAGAAACATGTCTGAACAAGAAGGTTCCGGGGTCCTCCAGAGTAAACAGACTTTAGTTGCTCAATATTAACCGCAGACTAACAGGAAATAAGTAAAGAAGGCAGCAGAAAACATGCTGAGTGCTGGAGCTGGCTCTCGGTCAGGCAGTGACCCCGTCCCCGCTCCGCATATATAACAGAATCATAGTCCCTCACCCAGCACTGGACTCCTCTCTCCTCTCCTCTCCTCAGCTCCGTGTCTCTGGGTGAAATCTCTTCTGCTACAATGAGGACTTTGTCTGCTCTGCTGATGGTGCTGCTGCTCTGTTCTGTCCAGCAGACCTGCAGTGGTGAGTATCCATCACTCTGGTCTCTTCTGTCTAGTCGCCACTGACACCTTTACAGGGCTTTAGATTTTTTAAGTTTATGTTTGTACTCAGTGTTTGATTTTTGTGTGATTATTTAACAAATAACAGTGATAGTTTATTTTTAGTCTATGATCATTTTCTGAGCTCAGTTTATCTCTTAAAATCAAACAGACTGCTTTTATTACTGCTCCTTTAAAACTGATGTATGTAAATGATTTGAAAAGTTTTGATTGGCGGCCCTGTTTTGTAAGTTCAGCGTGAGTGGGTGGGGCTAATCTGCTGTAGTATAAGTATGTATACATATTTAATCCAGCCTGTGACGTCATGTGTGTTTGTCATAACAGAACGAAGTAGCAGTTCTCACAGTTCCATTAAGTTTTGAATCTTTAACGATGTTTCATGTTAAATCTATGAAAGTTGAGTTTGAGCTGATATGAGCTCTTTAAACCTGACAAACTGCTGGAGCCTCTGTTGAGCTGTGAGGCTGAAACTCTGGGTTCCTCTCAGGGTCTGAAGGCTTCATGGAGCCAGGCTGTTCTGAAGATGCTGATGACCCAGTAAGCTGCTGTTATGGCTTTGTGAATGTAGAGATCCCCTTTAAGCACATCGTAGACTACCGAGTGACCCCCTGCCACTGCCCCAAACGAGCTGTTGTGTGAGTATCACCTGCTTGAAGAAGCCACCAAATGTCTCCCTACGTCTGAACTTGTTGATATTTTGTGAATTAACTATATAAACCGACTGACTCCAAATCAGTGATAATCAATAACAGAATTCTGTCTATTTTATCTTCATCACAGCTTTAAGACCATTATTAGAAGGAACGTGTGTGCAGATCCTCAAGCTGCCTGGGTTCAGGAACACATGAAGAAGCTAAATGCCTGAAGATGACCACACTGACCACATGAAGACTATTTAATACAGTAGAATGTTTATATATCATATTGATTTCTCTTCCTTCAATAAACACTCCTCTCCACAACGTCCTGCTCGTTATACTTGATGTTTTAGTGACTCATTATATTTCATCACTGTCCAAAGAAAAACAAGCATCTCCAAAATAGTAACTTTACAGAGGACCACTGCTTACTTTAATTTTAATGTAAGTCAATGGACCCAGAATTGTTTCCAAGTTATTTTGGAGCTTTTCTGTTAGTCCATTTATCAGATGTTTTTGTTTGGAGAGCTATGATATACAAGATGTAAGGAAAAGGTAAATAAACATGTTTAATAAACTGAAAAAGATAAAACCTTAAAGCCAAATACGGAACTGGAATAAATTAAAACCCAGGATTATTTATTATTGTGGAGCTTTAGGGATTTTACTCTACACTCAGGTTTCACTCTGCACTGTGTATTATAAGATAATTGATCAAATCTGGGTATTTATCCAAGTCATTGATACTCTGGAGTCAGGGTTACTCTGGAGTAAGTGTTACTCTGAAATCTCTGTTATACCAGAGTCAATGTTACACCAGAGTCAGGGTTACTCTGGATTCAGCATTACTCTGCAGTCAGTGTTACTCTGGAGTTGGGATTACTCTGGAGTCAGGATTACTCTAGAGTTAGCGTTACATTTGAGTCAGGGTTATTCTGCAGTCAGTGTTACTCTGGAGTCAGGATTACTCTAGAGTTAGCATTACATTTGAGTCAGGGTTATTCTGCAGTCTGTGTTATTCTGGAATCAGCATTACACTGGAGTCAATTATACTCTGGAGTCAATGTTAATCTGGAATTAGTTATACTCTGAAGGTTACTCTGGAGTCAGGGTTACTCTGTAGCCGGTGTTGCTCTTCATCCATTGTTACCCTGGAGTCAGTGTTACTCTGGTGTTGGGATTAGTCTGGATTCAGCGTTACTCTGGAGTCGATGTTACTCTGGATTCAGTGTTACTCTGGAGTCGATGTTACTCTGGATTCAGTGTTACTCTGGAGTCGATGTTACTCTGGATTCAGTGTTACTCTGGTGTTGGGATTACTCTGAAGTCAGTGTTACTCTGGTGTTGGGATTACTCTGGATTCAGTGTTACTCTGGAGTCGATGTTACTCTGGATTCAGTGTTACTCTGGAGTCGATGTTACTCTGGATCCAGTGTTACTCTGGAGTCGATGTTACTCTGGATTCAGTGTTACTCTGGAGTCGATGTTACTCTGGATTCAGTGTTACTCTGGAGTCGATGTTACTCTGGATCCAGTGTTACTCTGGTGTTGGGATTACTCTGAAGTCAGTGTTACTCTGGTGTTGGGATTACTCTGAAGTCAGTGTTACTCTGGTGTTGGGATTACTCTGGATTCAGTGTTACTCTGGTGTTGGGATTACTCTGAAGTCAGTGTTACTCTGGTGTTGGGATTACTCTGGATTCAGTGTTACTCTGGTGTTGGGATTACTCTGGATTCAGTGTTACTCTGGTGTTGGGATTACTCTGAAGTCAGTATTACTCTGGTGTTGGGATTACTCTGGATTCAGTGTTACTCTGGTGTTGGGATTACTCTGGATTCAGTGTTACTCTGGTGTTGGGATTACTCTGGATTCAGTGTTACTCTGGTGTTGGGATTACTCTGAAGTCAGTATTACTCTGGTGTTGGGATTACTCTGGATTCAGTGTTACTCTGGAGTCGATGTTACTCTGAAGTCAGTGTTACTCTGGTGTCAGACTGGGTCTGGAGAAATACGGTGAATACTCAGAGGGTATTTTTTCAGTGTTCATGTTGGTTTTTATTAGTGTTTTTAATTATATCTCTTAGAATTGCAATTAGGTTTATGTACAAGACACTATATTTATTAATAAAATGTATTTTATGTTTATTCTTTGTGTTTGTAATTTTCTGGGGAGGACATGGCGATTCAGCGGAATAGTTCATGTATAAAACATGCCTAGACCACCAACGTGTCCCAATATGTTCAGCAAATAAACAACTGTGTATGAAAACGTGCTCCGTGAGAGAGTGTGTACACTTATCTTTACGAGTTTGGACCACACCTGAATCAGAGCCGGGAAAAGAGGAAGGAACTCCGGGAAGCCTGGGCAGGAGTTCTTGGCAGCTTGCTGAGATTGAGGAAGCAGGACTCCCTCGAGTCCCTCATGGAAGAGTGGGAGCATACGACATGGGGGTGGGACACAAAGCTTTCATCCCAGGAAACTGAAGAGAAAGGGGACAATGTTAAAGGGCAGGAGAGTTGATACACATTAGTTATTACGTAACACCATTTGGGAAATTCCCCAGTCTGTCCCGAGGCAGTGATAAGAACTAGTTATTTTAGGTGCCAAGCAGAGAGGATTTTTACACCCCAGTGTTACTCTCGAGTCAGAGGGACTCTACAGTCAGTGTTACTGTGGAGTCAGCGTGACTCTGCAGTCCATGTTACTCCAGAGTCAGTGTTACTCCATACGCTATGTTACTCCAAAATCTGGATTCAATGTTATGCTGGAGTCAGTGTTACTCGGGAGTCAATTTTACCCTGGGGTCGGTGTTACCCTTGAGTAAGTGCTACTCTGGAATCAGTGTTAGTCGGGAGTTAGTGTTACTCTGGGGTCTTTGTTGCTCTTGAGTTGGTGTTATACTGTGGTCAGTGTTACTCTGCTGTCGGTGGTATTTAGTGGTCGGTGTTACTCTGAAGTTTGTTGTTACTCTGATGTCTGTGTTACTCTGGGGTCGGTGTTACTTTGGAGTTGGTGTTACTCTGGGGTCTGTGTTACTTTGGGGTTAGTGTTACTCTGGAGTTGGTGTTACTCTGGGGTCTGTGTTACTTTGGGGTTGGTGTTACTCTGGAGTTGGTGTTATTCTGGGGTCTGTGTTACTTTGGGGTTGGTGTTACTCTGGTGTCGGTGTTACTCTGGGTTCGGTGTTACTCTGGTGTTGTGTTACTCTGGGGTCAGTGTTACTCTGGTGTCGATGTTACTCTGGGGTCAGTGTTACTCTGGTGTTGGTGTTACTCTGGGGTCAGTGTTACTCTGGTGTTGTGTTACTCTGGGGTCATTGCTACTCTGGGGTCTGTGTTACTCTGGGGTCGGTGTTACTCTGGGGTCAGTGTTACTCCAGTGTTGTGTTACTCTGGGGTCGGTGTTACTCTGGGGTCAGTGTTACTCTGGTGTCTGTGTTACTCTGGTGTTGGTGTTACTCTGGTGTCTGTGTTACTCTGGTGTTGGTGTTACTCTGGTGTCTGTGTTACTCTGGGGTCAGTGCTACTCTGGTGTCTGTGTTACTCTGGTGTCGGTGTTACTCTGGTGTCGGTGTTACTCCGGTGTTGTGTTACTCTGGTGTTGGTGTTACTCAGGAGTCAGTAACAGACAGGAGTTATTTGTTGTTTTATGGTTATTATTTTGAAAACTAATCCCTGGATCAGATCCTATTCTCCCAGCTTCCCCTTTCTTTCAGGACATTTCCCACCAAATTCCTGCCTCTGTTTTAACTCATGGCATTCTAGTGGATTCATATTTGAAGGCCCCTAATTTTTACCAAAAATTGAGTTTCGAGCCCGTCCGGAGCAAACAGTCCCAAGTTCAGTCTCTCAGTATGAACTCGTGATGACCCAAAATACAGGAAGATGGTAGCAGAGAACATCCTGACCGCTGGACCCGGCTCTCGGCCCTGAGGGAGGTCCGGCTCCCACTCCGAATAACTCGTGCAACACTGTACTCCTCTCTTCTCTCCTCAGCTGCGTCTGTCCGGGTGCTGCTGCTCTGTTCTCTCCAGCTCCAGGTCTACAGTGGTGAATGTCCATCACTCTGGTCACTTCTGTCTCGTCACTACAGAGACCTGGACAGGGTTTATATCATTGTACACATTTGAAAACTCGCAGCCTTAATCTTTACTCTGCTTCTGATATTTATACACTTTTATCCAACAAAACACAATTTTATATGTTCAGGTTGAGAAGAAATGAGAGAAGGTTCAGGTCCAGGATTAAACTTTGAATTTGTCGTTAATTTGACTTGTCTCCTGGTACAGATATCAACATGTGTGAGTGTGTGTGGTTTTCTACAAAAAAAAAAAAAATTATTAATATAAATCATATAAATCAAGAACTGCTCTCTGGTTGCTCCTATTACTACAAACACAACTTAAGCGCCCACAAGGAATAAACATAATTAAAGGCTTGCCATGAGGCTAAGGCCTAGCTGTCGATTAGCTATAGAATGTACAACATAATATAATTATCACAGCTAACAGTGATTCACTTGGCATAAATTATACATCACATAAACATTGTATTGAGGCATTTTAGCTCAAAAACATGAACTCTGGACATGAACTGTGCCACACAAGAGCCTACAGGCACCAAATAGGTAGTTAGCTTCCATAAATACCCGGACAGGGCTTCAAACTATCATTACACTTGACAGAACTCAATGAAAATGGCACTTTGGGGCTTACACAAACAAGCATAGAGCACAAATAATGTTATTCCCTTCCAATGGACGCACACAGTTAATGAGACAGATTGAAAGAAGTCTGTGGCATACTGATACCTCTCTGAACCACGCTGGTGCAGGCGGAAAATACGAATTACATGCAAAATGCTAAACTACAGGCAACTAACTAGTGGACTAAAAACCAGTAATGTCCTTTGTACAATCTTTAAAAATGTTCATGTGCTGCTCTTTTACATAAACACTATAAAAGTTGAGGTTGACCTGAGTTTAAACCTGACAAACTGCTGGAGCCTCTGTTAGAACTAGAATTTGACCTACGCATTTAACCTTTACATGCAGTGAAACACCCACATACACACTAGTGAACATACACACTAGGGGGCAGTGAGCACACGTGCCTGGAGCGATCGGCAGCCCGATCCACAGTGCCCAGGGAGCAGTTGGGGGTTAGGTGCCTTGCTCAAGGGCACTTCAATCATGGCCTGCTGGCCCCAGGGACCGAACCGGCGACGTTCTGGTCACAAGACCAGAGCCCTAACCTTCAGCCCACGACTGTCCCCGCAACTGCTGAGCTGAGAGACTGAAACTCTGGCCTCCTCTCAGGAAGTGGAGGTGTAAGTGCCCTTGATGTGCTGTTGGTGTGTGGAAAGGTCCTCTTCAGCCGCATCATATCCTACAGGGATGATCAGTGATGAACAGTAAGAGTATTCTGCTGCTCTATCTTCATCACAGCTTCTACACGGTAGCTGGAAAGGAATTCTTTGTGGATCCTAAAGCTGCTTTGGTTCAGGAACACATTATGGAGCTAAATCCCACAAACTGACCACACTGACCACATGAAGACTGTTTAATGCAGTGGATTGTCTGTATATGTGCACTCCGTACATACATTGTAAAGATGTCTATTCTATCATGTATGTTATTATGGAGGACAACATTTTTAAAAGATTAAAGAAAATGACTCTAATTCATACTGGAATAATTCAAAACCCAGTCTGGTTCCTTCAGCTGGAGGTTTCTGTGCTGCTTCCTGACTGCACTCCTACAATAACTATGATCTGATACTTTATTATATCATATTTACAGTATGTTAGGATGAAGCCCTGATCCTAGACTAGCACCTACCATATATATGATCATGTACACATACACTCCTGTTCTCTTCAGCAGACTCTGTTTTTGTGGTAGTGACTCTGTATTTACTCAAATACAGTTCATTGTAAAGTTTTTACACATCAGTGGTACTCAGAAGTCAGCGTTACTCTGGAGTCAGAGTGACTCCGGACGGAGTCAGTGTTACTGCAGAGTCTGTGTTACCCTGGATTCAGTGTTATGCCGGAGTCAATGTTACTCAGGAGTCAGGGTTACTCCAGAGTCCGTGTTACTCCAGAGTCTGTGTTACCCTGGATTCAGTGTTATACCAGAGTCAATGTTACTCAGGAGTCAGGGTAACTCCAGAGTCAGTGTTACTCTGAAGTCAGTGTTACTCCAGAGTCAGTGTTAATCCATAGTCGGTGTTGCTCCAGAGTCTGTGTTGACCTGGATTCAGTGTTATGTCAGAATCAATGTTACTCAGGAGTCAGGGTTACTCCAGAGTCAGGGTTACTCTGAAGTCAGTGTTACTGCAGAGTCTGTGTTACTCTGGATTCAGTGTTATGCCAGAGTCAACGTTACTCTGAAGTCAGTGTTACTCAAGAGTCAGTGTTAATCCATAGTCAGTGTTGCTCCAGAGTCTATGTTGACCTGGATTCAGAGTCAATGATACTCAGGAGTCAGGGTTACTTCAGAGTCAGTGTTACTCTGAAATAAGTGCTACTGCAGAGTCTGTGTTACTCCATAGTCCGTGTTACCCTGGATTCAGTGTTATGTCAGATTCAGTGTTACTCCAAAGTCAGTGTAGCTCTGGAGGCAGTGTTACTCTAAAGTCTGTGTAAAGCTGGAGTCAGTGTTACACCAGAGTCTATGTAATTCATGAGTCAGTGTTTTTCTTTTTAAATCAGAGCCTTATTTCTTTCTCCTATGTTTTTTTTTTTAATGCTTTTAATGCTGATTTTGGCCTAACCAGATTAACATCATGATCTGCGAATTTTCACTGCAGTCAGACAGATACTTTAGTAGCACTTCTATAAACCCTATATTAATAATGCATTTATGAATATATGTATTATACATTACATGGCATACATAATTATACATCACCTTATAATGACTGCCATGAGCCTGTATAACCACTCATACGTAGGTATAGCTACAGTACATACATACCACTTCATAAATTAAGTGTGTGTAACTTTATAAACACAGGTTGTGTAATGCATTATAATGCTTTATAATTGAGTACTACGTTGTATGCCCTGTTTGTGAATCTGATGTGATTATCTCACTTGACTTAAAGCCAGTTTATAATGTTCTATGTGTTCAAATTTTAAAAACTTTCCATCAAATTGAATGGCTTTAAAAAAACACACTTCACTGAAAGAGCACTTCTAATGCTCTATAAGGTGATATGTATTACAGTAAAGTTTTCTTGATGTTTAAAAGAAATTAAAAATGTTAAGTTCCCTTAAAAACTTAATTTGAGAAACACAGTTATATGTTATAATGTTGTAATCATTCTAACCATAGTTCTGTTACAGCTATGATTTGTGTGGTCAGTGACCTCAGGATTAGCGCTGATGTACGAAATCTTTCTATTCTGGTTTTGTTAGATCTCAGTGATCACCAGATTCTAATCCAACGCCCTGAATGCTGCGTCGGCCTCTCAGACACAGTGTTAGAATGGTTTAAGTCGTTTTTAACAGTCATGGTTGCACTCGGAAGTTATTTATCAAGAAAATGTAATGTGGTATTTCCTCTGGGGTACCCCAAGGGTCAGTCCTAGGGCTTTGCTTTTATCATTGTATGTGTTATCTCTAGGTGATGTCCTTAGGAAGCATGATGTAAACTTTCATAGTTACACTGATGACAAGCAATTATACATTTACATTCCTTCTAGTAATTTACATTCAGTAGATAGACTTACAGGCTGTGGGTCAGAGATTTCTCAGTGGAGGTCACAATAGTTTTTTACAATTAAATCAAAATAAAACTGAATTACAGATTATTGGTACTGAAACTCAGAGACAAGAGCTTCATTACAGACTTGGTTTTTTAACTACTAATCTCAAACCTGAAGTACGAAACCTGGGTGTGAGCTTAGACTCTGAGCTCTGAGTTGTTACTGGTCCAGAACGCAGCAGCCTGGATCCTAACAAACACTAAACAGATCTAAACAGAAGAGTCAATGTTACTCAGGAGTCAGGGTTACTCTGAAGTCAGTGTTACTCCAGAGACAGTGTTAATCTATAGTCTGTGTTACTCTAGAGTCTGTGTTACCCTGGATTCACTCTTATGTCAGAGTCAATGTTACTCAGGAGTCAGGGTTACTCCAGAGTCAGGGTTACTCTGAAGTCAGTGTTACTCCAGAGACAGTGTTAATCTATAGTCTGTGTTACTTCAGAGACACTGTTAATCCATAGTCTGTGTTACTCCAGAATCTGTGTTACCCTGGATTCAGTGTTATGTCAGATTCAGTGTTACTCCAAAGTCAATGTAGCTCTGGAGGTAGTGTTAGTCAGAAGTCAGTGTTACTCTAAAGTCTGTGTAAAGCTGGAGTCAGTGTTACACCAGAGTCTATGTAATTCATGAGTCAGTGTTTTTCTTTTTAAATCAGAGCCTTATTTCTTTCTGCAGTCAGACACATACTTTAGTACCACTTCTATACATCCTATATTAATAATGCATTTATGAATATTTGTATTATACATTACATGGCATGCATAATACCTTGTAATGATTGCCAGGGGCCTGTATAACCACTCATACGTAGGTATAGCTACAGTACATACATACCATTTCATAAATCACGGGTGTGTAACTTTATAAACACAGGTTGAATAACGCCTTATAGTGTTTTGTAATTGAGTACTATTTTGTATGTCCTGTTTGTGAGTCTGTTAGATGTAATTATCTCACTCGACTTAAAAAACACTTCTAACGCTTTGTAATGTTCTATGTGTTAAAATGAACTTTCCTTTAAATTAAATGGCTTTAAAAAACACACTTCATATGAGGTGTTATGTATTACAGTAAAGTTTTCTTGATGTTCGAAAGAAATTAAAAAACACATTTCCCTTAAAAACTTAATTTGAGAAACACAGCTGTATGTTATAATGTTATAATCGTTCTAACCATAGTACTGAGACAGCTATGATTTGTGTGGTCAGTGACCTCAGGATTAGCGCTGATGTACGAAATCTTTCTATTCTGGTTTTGTTAGATCTCAGTGATCACCAGATTCTAATCCAATGCCCTGAACGCTGCGTCGGCCTCTCAGACACAGTGTTAGAATGGTTTAAGTCGTTTTTAACAGTCATGGTTGCACTCGGAAGTTATTTATCAAGAAAATGTAATGTGGTATTTCCTCTGGGGTACCCCAAGGGTCAGTCCTAGGGCCTTTGCTTTTATCATTGTACGTGTTATCTCTAGGTGATGTCATTAGGAAGCATGATGTAAACTTTCATAGTTACGCTGATGACAAGCAATTATACATTTACATTCCTTCTAGTAATTTACATTCAGTAGATAGACTTACAGGCTGTGGGTCAGAGATTTCTCAGTGGAGGTCACAATAGTTTTTTACAATTAAATCAAAATAAAACTGAATTACAGATTATTGGTACTGAAACTCAGAGACAAGAGCTTCATTACAGACACGTTTTTTTAACTACTAATCTCAAACCTGAAATACGAAACCTGGGTGTGAGTTTAGACTCTGAGCTCTGTTTTATTCTGCATGTAAACACTAAAGTAGCTTCTTATTATTTGAGAATTATTCAGTCCAGTTGTTACTGGTCCAGAACGCAGCAGCCTGGATTCTAACAAACACTAAACAGATCTCAGATCAGTCCTGTTTTAAAAGAGCTGCACTGACTACCTGTATCTTTTAGAACAGACTTTAAACTTCTGTACTCGTCTATACAGCTCTAGAGAATCTAGAACCTGCTACATCACAGAACGTCTCTCTGTTTATGTTCCAGCTGCTGATCTTAGATCTGCAGATACTGAACTTCTGTACAATCACCTTCAGTAACATACAGAGAACCTGGAGATACTCTTTCAGCTCTTTTGCTTCTAAACTGTGGAGCTCAGTTCAGCTTCTATTAGACAGTCGAGCTCAGATTGATCTTTCAGTACATGTTTATGAACGTCTCTCACGACTGGACTTGTTGCACAGGTGGCGTCCTATCACGGTACCACGCTGGAGTTCACTGAGCTCCTGAGAGAGACCCACTCTTTACTAATGCCACGGAAGTGATTGGAACACCTGAATTCAATGATTTGGATGGCTGAGTGAATACGTTTAGCATCAGTTACATCACTGTACACCATCCAGGTGCAACAGCATTGAGATAGGATGGGACTGTTTCAGCTCCTGCCCACTTCACATAAAGACTCAGTCAGAGTCTGCCTCAGTCAGAGTCTGCCTCAGTCAGAGACTGCCTCTACCTGTGCAGCTTCTAAAGCTTTGCTATCCAGATTTCAAACAGAGACTCTCTTCTTTGGTATTTAGTTTAAACTGTAAATACTGTTTGACCAGAGGAGGACGGGTCTCCCCTTGAGAGTCTGGTTCCTCCCAAGGTTTCTTCCTCCAGTCTGAGGCAGTTTTTATCGCCACTGTTGCCTCTGGCTTGCTCACTGGAGGGTATATGTTGTAACTGTCAGTTTTCAGAACTTCTGTAAAGCTGCTTTGTATTAACATGGTTGTAAAAAGTGCTACACAAATAAACTTGACTTGACTACTATGTTTAGTTACATTCACTGGGTTGGTAATAAACTTGAACCCTCTGATGAAATTCCGTGTGACAGCGTTTCGTGGTTGTGTGTTTGGGTGTGTGTGTGTGTGTGTGTGGGTGTGCGTGTGTGGTTGTGGTTGGAAAAATGCTTCTTCTTTTTGTACCGAAGATAAAAGGAAAGCTTTGAAGGTCACTGAGGCTAAAATCGGGGTTTCGTTTGAGTGGTTTTGATGAGTCACCACTGTATTTAGCTATGTTAGATAAGTACAACTGTAGAGGGTTAAACGTGTAAATGCAATAGTAAATTTATCTGCTCTTTGAAAAGAACAAAAAGACTGTCATACAAATTAAGAGGGTTAAAAGTTGTGAGGGTTTTTTTTGTATCTTTACTGCTTTGATTTTTCTTATATATGTATTGTAGCTAGTTTTAAAAGTTAAAATTGTTAAAAAGTTTTTTGGATTAAAAACAAGCTATTGTTTTGTACAGTGAGAAATTCATCTGTATTATCTGTTTTCTGTTAGTAGTGGCTTATAGACTGGATTGAAAGGATTATCGATTGCTCATGCATGTTTCAACCTGAAAGGGGCGCTCTCGCTGCGTCTTCGTTCATTCGACATAAAGACATAGAAAAAACGAGACGCTGGAGTGTTTGTTTTTTCATTGTTCCCCTTTTTACAGCTAAAAACACATAAAACACGAATGTTTATTTTGAGAAACAGATCAATCCAGTATATAACATTCTATAAACAGTATCTTGTCTCTGGAAAACTGTGTTAAATGAAGTTAAATGAATCTGTGGTGGCAAGCAGGAGGTAGCTAAGCTCCATAGCTAGCAAGTCACCACGAGGCACCCACGCCGTTGCCAAATGATAATATTGCGTGTGTTCATATAAAGTTAAAAACTGTATTAACACATGAGAATGTTAAAAATGTTAGGTTAAAAAAGAATTATATTGTAGAATTTTTGTTTTGTGATTTGTGATGATTTGTTAGCTTTTGAATTAGAAACCGTAGATAAAATATACTGAGTTTATTGTGGAGATTTTGAAAAAAAAAAAATGTTTCATTCGACATAAAGACGTAGAGGAAACGAGAAGCTGGAGTGTTTGTCATTTCATTCTCCCCCTTTTTACAGGGTACTACAAAAATTTGGAGGTACCACTGGGATGTGTGTAAAAAGAACCAGCTCCATGCCAGGCAGCAGTCTTCTTTACCACACCCATCTTTATTAAACATCCAAGCCAGCAGCAGAGTGAGGTAGTTGATTGAGGTGGAGCGAAGCAGGCAGCTGACGGAGGCATTGCTGTTCCAACAGCAATCGCCCAGCAGTTGTGAATGAAAATCAGATTACTTCTGAAATTAACCCTGTCAACTCTTCATGCATTGAACAAAGACAAATCATTCAGCCTGGGTGGCATAAAGACTTTAAAATAACTGGTCAAATTGGAGAGATAGCCAGAGAGATAGATTATCATTTTCCAGTCTTGCTCGTCAGATCGAAACTGGACTGACCAAGGGTTACTCAGAACAGGAGATAACTGATGCAGTAATTAGAGCAATCACACCAGGGCTACTTGGATGGGAAGACAGATCTGACTTTGCCCACTCTCAGACGAATTCTTCGCTCTCATTATCAGAAAAAAGGGGCAACAGAGTTGTATAACTCTGTTATAGTAACAGCTTACTACTGAAGTTCAGCGCAATAAAGAGTCACCACCAAATGTTCTAATACGTACATTGGACTTAAGGCAGAAAACACTACTCGCATCCCTAGAAGCTGAGTCTGGGCTAAAGTACGACCCTGCTTTAGTTCAGAGTATGTTTCTTCATGCTGTCCTCATGCAGTCCAGCCGTCCCAATACATAACTCAATTTCCCGCCATGCCTCAACAGCCATGCCATGCAAAGGCAAGACAGTGCTTTCACTGCCAACAAAGGAGAGCAGAGGAACCATGTTCTCATTGTTATTACTGTGGAAGCAGTGAGCATTTCCTGGCAGGTTGTAGAGCCAAGGGCACTAGGCCACAGAGAGAGGCACCTTTAAACGGGAACCGGTTACTTCCACGGGACAGGCAGTAACCGATCCAGCTATGTCCCAACAGTGTGGTGGTTGTGGTATGGCTTGGACAAATGCCAGATGCTCCAAATGCAAAGATGTGTATTACTGCTCAAAGAAATGCCAGATAGACCATTGGGGAAGGCATCGTAAGGAGTGTAAAAACATGTCACATGTTAAGCTATGTCCACCTACGGAGGTCCAGGTAGCACAATGCCGTGTTAACCAACATTCTCCTGTAACGTCACTGGTTGGCAGGCAGTGCCTGGTGGAATGTTATTAAAAAAATAAAATAAAAAATAAAAAAAACTTAAGTCATTGAGGCAAAAATAGATGTTTAATCATATCATAATATATTTTGATACATACTCAGAATATAAACTCTTTGTTTAGTTTCATTATTCAGTCAGTCTTGCTTTTAGTTGGACCAAGCCTTGACTTGAAAACCTTGACTAGGACTTGGCCTCCTTTAAGCTCAGTCTCAATAAGCTGGCTTATCTGATCGTCTGTCTGTTGAGCTCATGTGGGGAAACCCTGCTGTTACTTAGTTGCACTAGAAATAGAACATGGCTTCTGTTCGTGAGTGTAGACTCTATTCAGAGCCTGAAGAACGCTGATGTTCTCCAACACCGACATGATGTTCGTGTTAGAGAGAACAGGAAGGACGTTCTGGAGGCAAAGCTAATGAGAGATCTGGAGCTACGCATGACATCACTAGGGGATTTCACTGATGCGGGGGTCCTGCTTCCACTCTGTATAAATGAAGGAGTTCTGGCCCCTCATCCAGCACTGGGCTCCTCTCCTCTCCTCAGCTTCGTCTCCCTGGGTAAAATCTCTTCTGCTACAATGAGGACTCTGTCTGCTCTGCTGATGATGCTGCTGCTCTGTTCTCTCCAGCAGACCTGCAGTGGTGAGTATCCATCACTCTGCTCACTTCTGTCTAGTCACCACTGACACCTTTATAGAGTTTATATTTGTTTACATTACTTTAAACATGATTTAAAGAACTGATGTCCTACATTTGTACTCTGCTTATGATATTTGTGTGATATTATGCACAAAAAAGTGAATTATAAAGTTTTGGTTTATGATTGGTCTCTCTATTTACCCCATACACTTATCAGACTGATGTATGTAAATGAGGTATGTTTTGATTGGCTGATCTGTATTGTACATGACATGCTAACTTCAGGATAAGTGTGTGGGGCAAACTGCTGTAGTGCTGTTGAGCTGTGAGACTGAAACTCTGTGCTCCTCTCAGGTACTGAAGGTAGTAATGTCGCAGTAGACTGCTGTACTGAGTTTGTGAAAGTAAAGATCCCCTTAAAGCGCATCGTATCCTACAGTGAGACCAGAAGCAACTGCCCCAAAAGAGCCATTGTGTGAGTATCACTTTCTTGAAAAAGCCACCAAATGTCTCCCTACGTCTGAACTTGTTTGAGATTTTGTGAATGAATTATATAAACTGACTGACTCCAAATCAGTGATGCACAATAACAGTATTCTACCTATTTTATCTTCACAGCTTTAAGACGGTTACAGGAAAGGAATTGTGTGGATCCTAAAGCTGCTTGGGTTCAGGAACACATGAAGAAGCTAAATCCCTCAAACTGACCACACTGACCACATGAGGACTATTTAATACAATATAATGTTTATTTATTTTAACTCTGTATGTACCACTGTATTTATAGAGTACTAATATATTTATAAAGTTATGTCCTGTGCTTCTCTGTCTTTAATAAACACCTCTCACCCGAAATGTCCTGCTTGTTGTACTTGATGTTTTAGTGACTTGTTTCAGAAGAAAAAGGAGGACCAGCATTTTCAAACAGATTAAAAAATCATTAACTAATTTAAATAATTCAAAACCCAGGCTGACTTGTAGCATCATGATATAAGCTGAGAGCCTGAAATTCTGCACCCCAGTAATTCCTTCAGGGGGAGATATTTAACAACAACTGTATGAAACATCACAGCTAATCAGAAAGCTCCACACCATTCCTGATCGATACAGTCGGAGTGTTGATAATATCTTAAATACTGCCGGATGAGTTATTACGATCAGATTACAATAAAACAGTTTAAATCACTAATTTAGAAAAACTTAGACCTCGAATTAGCCACATGTGTTAGTACACAGTGGAAGCCCAGGGGGCAGTTGGGGTTTGGTGCCTTTTTCAAGGGCACCTCAGTCGTGGCCTGGGGGACCCCGGGGATCGAACCGGCGACCATCCGGTCACATGACCGGATTCCTATCTTTCACTAATAAGTAAATTTTAGTTTAAAATCCTGGCTTTACTGTGATTAGACTGTGGGTGTTCATATTTAACTGATGGTGTTCATATTAGACTGAGGCTGTTCAGATTAGACGGGGGTGTTCATATTAGACTAGGTGTGTTTTTATTAGACTAAGGCTGTTCAGATTAGACTGGGGATGTTCATATTAGACTGGGGGTGTTTTTATTAGACTGAGGCTGTTCAGATTAGACTGGGGATGTTCATATTAGACTGGGGGTGTTTTTATTAGACTAAGGCTGTTCAGATTAGATTGGGATGTTCATATTAGACTAGGGGTGTTTTTATTAGACTAAAGCTGTTCAGATTAAGACTGGGGATGTTCATATTAGACTGGGGTGTTTTTATTAGACTAAAGCTGTTCAGATTAGACTGGGGATGTTCATATTAGACTGGGGGTGTTTTTATTAGACTAAAGCTGTTCAGATTAGACTGGGGATGTTCATATTAGATTGGGGGTGTTTTTATTATACTAAGGCTGTTCAGATTAGACTGGGGATGTTCATATTAGACTGGGGGTGTTTTTATTAGACTAAAGCTGTTCAGATTAGTAACATTGTTATTACCTTCACTTCCCTCCTTCATTCCTTCCTTCCCAGATAACTGTGTGCTGAAATCCAGCTTTAAAGTGTTCGTATTAGACTGAGGCTGTTCAGATTAGACTGGGGATGTTCATATTAGACTGGGGGTGTTTTTATTAGACTAAAGCTGTTCAGATTAGACTGGGGATGTTCATATTAGACTGGGGTGTTTTTATTAGACTAAAGCTGTTCAGATTAGACTGGGGATGTTCATATTAGACTGGGGGTGTTTTTATTAGACTAAAGCTGTTCAGATTAGACTGGGGATGTTCATATTAGACTGGGGGTGTTTTTATTAGACTAAAGCTGTTCAGATTAGACTGGGGATGTTCATATTAGATTGGGGGTGTTTTTATTATACTAAGGCTGTTCAGATTAGACTGGGGATGTTCATATTAGACTGGGGGTGTTTTTGTTATACTAAGGCTGTTCAGATTAGACTGGGGATGTTCATATTAGACTGGGGGTGTTTTTATTAGACTAAGGCTGTTCAGATTAGATTGGGGATGTTCATATTAGACTGGGCGTGTTTTTATTAGACTAAGGCTGTTCAGATTAGATTGTGGATGTTCATATTAGACTAGGTGTGTTTTTATTAGACTAAGGCTGTTCAGATTAGACTGGGGATGTTCATATTAGACTTGGTGTGTTCAGATTACACTGGTGGTGTTGAGATTAGACTGAGGCTGTTCATATTAGACTGGGGGTGTTCAGATTAGTTTGAGGCTGTTCAGATTAGACTGGGGGTGTTCAGATTACAATGGCGGTGTTCAGATTAGATTGAGGCTGTTCACACTGATGAACACTGAAGAACACTGATGTTCTCCCACACTGACATGATGTTCGTGTTAGAGAGAACAGGAAGGACGTTCTGGAGGCAGAGCTACTGAGAGATCTGGAGCTACACATGACATCACTAGGGGATTTCACTGATGCAGGGGTCCTGCTTCCACTCTGTATAAATGAAGGAGTTCTGGCCCCTCATCCAGCACTGGACTCCTCTCTCCTCTCCTCTCCTCAGCTCCGTCTCTCTGGGTGAAATCTCTTCTGCTACAATGAGGACTCTGTCTGCTCTGCTGATGGTGCTGCTGCTCTGTTCTCTCCAGCAGACCTGCAGTGGTGAGTATCCATCACTCTGCTCACTTCTGTCTAGTCACCACTGACATCTGGACAGGGTTTATACTTGTTTACATGTATTTATAACATGATTTAAAGAACCAGTGTCCTATATTTGCACTTTGCTTGTGATATTTGTGTGATTCTATGCACAACAAAGTTAATAAAGTTTTGGTTTATGATTGGTCTCCAAGCTCTATTTACTCTATTTCCCATACACTTATCAGACTGATGTATGTAAATGAGGTCTGTTTTGATTGGCTGATCTGTAGTGTACACGATTCCTAATTTAGTTGGAGTAGTTGGGGCTAAACTGCTGTAGATGTGTGTAAATATGGTATTTTTCATGGCATCACAGACTCTGAACACAAAACAAAATGTTTTTGCAGCTTTAGTAAATTTTGAAGCTTTAATAATGTTTATGTGCTGCTCTGTTACATAAACATTATAAGTTCTATAAGTTCAGTTTTCCAACAAACTGCTGGAGTGTCTTTCTGTTGAGCTGTGAGACTGAAACTCTCTGCTCCTCTCAGGTACTGAAGGTGCCAATCTCCTGGAAGGCTGCTGTTTTAAGTTTGTGAATGTAAAGATCCCCTTAAGGCGCATCGTATCCTACTGGACAACCAAAAGCAACTGCGCCAACAGAGCCATTGTGTGAGTATCACTAACTGGAAAAAGCCACCAAATGTCTCCCTACGTCTGAACTTGTTTGATATTTTGTGAATTAACTGTATAAACCAACTGACTCCAAATCAGTGATGAACAATAACAGTATTCCACCTATTTTATCTTCATCACAGCTTTCAGATCGTTGATGGAAAAAAACGGTGTGTGGATCCTGAAGCTGCTTGGGTTAAGGAACACATGAAGAAGCTAAATCCCTGAAGATGACCACACTGACCACATGAGGACTATTTAATACAATATAATGTCTATTTATTTTAACTCTGTATGTACCACTGTATTTATAAAGTACTAATATATTTATAAAGTTATATCCTGTGTTTCTCTGTCTTTAATAAACACACCTCTCACCCGAAATGTCCTGCTTGTTGTACTTGATGTTTTAGTGACTTGTTTCAGAAGAAAAAGGAGGACCAGCAGTTTCAAACAGATTTAAAAATCTAATAACTAATTTAAATAATTCAAAACCCAGGCTGACTTGTAGCATCATGATTTAAGCTGAGAGCCTGAAATTTTGCACCCCAGTAATTCCTTCAGGGGGAGACATTTAACAACTGTATGAAACATCACAGCTAATCAGAAAGCTCCACACCATTCCTGATCGATACAGTCGGAGTGTTGATATTATCTTAAATACTGCCGGACGAGTTATTACGATCAGATTACAATAAAACAATTTTAATCACTAATTTAGAAAAACTTAGACCTCGAATTAGCCACATGTGTTAGTACACAGCGGAAGCCCAGGGGGCAGTTGGGGTTAGGTGCCTTTCTCAAGGGCACCTCAGTCGTGGCCTGGGGGACCCCGGGGATCGAACCAGCGACCATCCGGTCACATGACCAGATCCCTATACTTCACTAATAAGTACTTTTTAGTTAAAAATCCTGGCTTTACTGTGATTAGACTGTGGGTGTTCATATTTAACTGACGGTGTTCATATTAGACTGAGGCTGTTCAGATTAGACTGGCGGTGTTCATATTTGACTTGGGGTGTTCATATTTGACTTGGGGTGTTCATAATAGACTGTGGGGTGTTGAGATTAGACTGGGGGTGTTCAGATTTGACTAAGGCTGTTCAGATTAGACATCTTTGAATACACTGACCATATGAAGACTATTAAATACAGTAAAATGTTTATATATATTAACTCTGTATGTCCCCTTGTTTAAAAATCTAATATATTTATAAAGGTATATTTTCAGAGGAAAAAGGAGGACCAGCAGTTTCAGATTTTAAAAATCTAATAACTGCTCTGCTGATGATGCTGCTGCTCTGTTCTCTCCAGCAGACCTGCAGTGGTGAGTATCCATCACTCTGCGCACTTCTATCTAGTCACCACTGACATCTGAACAGGGTTTATATTTGTTTACATGTATTTATAACATGATTTAAAGAGTCAGTATCCTATATTTGTACTCTGCTTATGATATTTGTGTGATATTATGCACAAAAAAGTGAATTATAAAGTTTTGGTTTATGATTGGTCTCTCTATTTACCCCATACACTTATCAGACTGATGTATGTAAATGAGATATGTTTTGATTGGCTGATCTGTATTGTACATGACATGCTAACTTCAGGATAAGTGTGTGGGGCTAAACTGCTGTAGTGCTGTTGAGCTGTGAGACTGAAACTCTGTGCTCCTCTCAGGTGCTGAAGGTAGTAATGTCGCAGTAGACTGCTGTACTGAGTTTGTGAAAGGACCGATCCCCTTAAAGCGCATCGTATCCTACAGTGAGACCAGAAGCAACTGCTCCAAAAGAGCCATTGTGTGAGTATCATTTTCTTGAAAAAGCCACCAAATGTCTCCCTACGTCTGAACTTGTTTGATATTTTGTGAATGAACTATATAAACTGACTGACTCCAAATCAGTGATGAACAATAACAGTGTTCTACCTATTTTATCTTCATCACAGCTTTAAGACAGTTGCTGGAAGGAAGGTGTGTGCAGATCCTGAAGCTGCTTGGGTTAAGGAACACATGAAGAAGCTAAATCCCTCAAACTGACCACTCTGACCACATGAAGACTATTTAATACAATATAATGTCTATTTATTTTAACTCTGTATGCACCACTGTATTTATAAAGTACTAATATATTTATAAAGTTATATCCTTGGGGTTAGGGGTTAGGTGCCTTTCTCAAGGGCACCTCAGTCGTGGCCTGGGGGACCCCGGGAATCGAACCGGCGACCTTCCGGTCACATGACCGGATTCCTATCCTTCACTAATAAGTAAATTTTAGTTTAAAATCCTGGCTTCACTGTGATTAGACTGTGGGTGTTCATATTAGACTGAGGCTGTTCAGATTAGACTGGCGGTGTTCATATTTGACTTGGGGTGTTCATATTTGACTTGGGGTGTTCATAATAGACTATGGGGTGTTGAGATTAGACTGGGGGTGTTCAGATTTGACTAAGGCTGTTCAGATTAGACATCTTTGAATACACTGACCATATGAAGACTATTAAATACAGTATAATGCTTATATATATTAACTCTGTATGTCCCCCTGTTTAAAAATCTGATATATTTATAAAGGTATATTTTCAGAGGAAAAAGGAGGACCAGCAGTTTCAGATTTAAAAAATCTAATAACTAATCTAAATAATTTAAAACCCAGGCTGATTTGTAGCATCATGATATAAATTGAGTGCCCAAACTTTTGCACCCCATTCATTCCTGTTCAGATTAGACTGAGGCTGTTCAAATTAGACTGAGGCTGTTCATATTAGACTGAGGCTGTTCAGATTAGATTGTGGGTGTTTAGATTAGACTGAGGCTGTTCATATTAGACTGAGGCTGTTCAGATTAGATTGTGGGTGTTTAGATTAGACTGAGGCTGTTCATATTAGAGTGAGGCTGTTCAGATTAGACTGTGGGTGTTCATATTTGACTTGAGATATTCATAATTGACTGTGGGGTTTTAAGATTAGACTAGAAATGTTTAGATTTGACGGGCAGTGTTCATATTAGACTGAGGCTGTTCAGATTAGACTGGGGCTGTTCAGATTAGACTGAGGCTGTTCAGATTAGACTGGGGGTGTTCAGATTACACTGGCGGTGTTCAGATTAGATTGAGGCTTTTCATATTAGACTGAGACTGTTCAGATTAGACTAAGGGGTTTTCAGATTACACTGGCGGTGTTCAGATTAGATGGAGATTAGATGTTCAAATTAGACTGGGGGTGTTCAGATTAGACTGAGGCTGTTCATATTAGACTGAGGCTGTTTAGATTAGACTGAGGTTGTTCATATTAGACTTGGGGAGTTTGGATTACACTGTGGGTGTTCAGATTAGACTGGGGCTGTTCAGATTAGACTAGACATCTTTGAATACACTTAAAAAAACATGACCACACTGACCATATGAAGACTATTAAATACAGTATAATGTTTATATATATTAACTCTTTATGTCCCCCTGTTTAAAACTCTAATATATTTATAAAGTTATATTTTCAGAGGAAAAAGGAGGATCAGCAGTTTCAAACAGATTTAAAAATCTAATAACTAATCTAAATAATTCAAAACCCAGACTGACTTGTAGCATCATGATATAAATTTAGTGCCCAAACTTTTACACCCCAGTCTTTTCTTCAGGGGGAGACATTTAACAACAACTGTATGAAACGTTACAGCTAATCAGAAAGCTCCACACCATTCCTGATCAGGACAGCTGGAGTGATGTCGATAGTGTCTTGAATAATGCTGGACAAGTTAGTGGACAGAAAATTATGAGCCAAGAAGAAGAAGAAGAAGAAGTAGATGAAGAAGAAGAAGAAGTAGAAGAAGAAGAAGAAGAAGAAGAAGAAGAAGAAAAAGTACCATCAGATTGCAATGAGACAATATGATAATTGTAATCACTAATTAAAAATCTTGGCTTCTCTGAAATACTCTACTGGCTCTCCATCCAGACTGCAGCCCACCAGCTGACGAGCCCTGAGCTACAGGGTGACTATCACACACATACATATATATATAAATATAAACACACGGTGGGTTTTCCCACATTGTTATTACCTTCACTTCCCTCCTTCATTCCTTCCTTCCCAGATAACTGTGTGCTGAAATCCAGCTTTAAAGTGTTCAGATTAGACTGAGGCTGTTCAGATTAGACTGAGGATGTTCATATTAGACTGGGGGTGTTTTTATTAGACTAAAGCTGTTCAGATTAGACTGGGGATGTTCATATTAGACTGGGGGTGTTTTTATTAGACTAAAGCTGTTCAGATTAGACTGGGGATGTTCATATTAGATTGGGGGTGTTTTTATTATACTAAGGCTGTTCAGATTAGACTGGGGATGTTCATATTAGACTGGGGGTGTTTTTATTATACTAAGGCTGTTCAGATTAGACTGGGGATGTTCATATTAGACTGGGGGTGTTTTTATTATACTAAGGCTGTTCAGATTAGACTGGGGATGTTCATATTAGACTGGGGGTGTTTTTATTAGACTGAGGCTGTTCAGATTAGACTGGGGATGTTCATATTAGACTGGGGGTGTTTTTATTAGACTAAGGCTGTTCAGATTAGATTGGGGATGTTCATATTAGACTAGGGGTGTTTTTATTAGACTAAAGCTGTTCAGATTAGACTGGGGATGTTCATATTAGACTGGGGGTGTTTTTATTAGACTGGGGGTGTTTTTATTAGACTAAAGCTGTTCAGATTAGACTGGGGATGTTCATATTAGATTGGGGGTGTTTTTATTATACTAAGGCTGTTCAGATTAGACTGGGGATGTTCATATTAGACTGGGGGTGTTTTTATTATTAGGATGTTCATATTAGACTGGGGGTGTTTTTATTAGACTGGGGGTGTTTTTATTAGACTAAAGCTGTTCAGATTAGACTGGGGATGTTCATATTAGATTGGGGGTGTTTTTATTATACTAAGGCTGTTCAGATTAGACTGGGGATGTTCATATTAGACTGGGGGTGTTTTTATTATACTAATGTAAGATTAGTAACATTGTTATTACCTTCACTTCCCTCCTTCATTCCTTCCTTCCCAGATAACTGTGTGCTGAAATCCAGCTTTAAAGTGTTCGTATTAGACTGAGGCTGTTCAGATTAGACTGGGGATGTTCATATTAGACTGGGGGTGTTTTTATTAGACTAAAGCTGTTCAGATTAGACTGGGGATGTTCATATTAGACTGGGGGTGTTTTTATTAGACTAAAGCTGTTCAGATTAGACTGGGGATGTTCAACTGGGGATGTTCAACTGGGGATTAGACTGGGGATGTTCAAGCTGTTCAGATTAGACTGGGGATGTTCATATTAGATTGGGGGTGTTTTTATTATACTAAGGCTGTTCAGATTAGACTGGGGATGTTCATATTAGACTGGGGGTGTTTTTATTAGACTAAAGCTGTTCAGATTAGACTGGGGATGTTCATATTAGACTGGGGGTGTTTTTATTAGACTAAAGCTGTTCAGATTAGACTGGGGATGTTCATATTAGATTGGGGGTGTTTTTATTATACTAAGGCTGTTCAGATTAGACTGGGGATGTTCATATTAGACTGGGGGTGTTTTTATTAGACTGAGGCTGTTCAGATTAGACTGGGGATGTTCATATTAGACTGGGGGTGTTTTTATTAGACTAAGGCTGTTCAGATTAGATTGTGGATGTTCATATTAGACTAGGGGTGTTTTTATTAGACTAAGGCTGTTCAGATTAGATTGTGGATGTTCATATTAGACTGGGTGTGTTTTTATTAGACTAAGGCTGTTCAGATTAGACTGGGGATGTTCATATTAGACTTGGTGTGTTCAGATTACACTGGTGGTGTTGAGATTAGACTGAGGCTGTTCAGATTAGACTGGGGGTGTTCAGATTAGTTTGAGGCTGTTCAGATTAGACTGGGGGTGTTCAGATTACAATGGCGGTGTTCAGATTAGATTGAGGCTGTTCACACTGATGAACACTGAAGAACACTGATGTTCTCCCACACTGACATGATGTTCGTGTTAGAGAGAACAGGAAGGACGTTCTGGAGGCAGAGCTACTGAGAGATCTGGAGCTACACATGACATCACTAGGGGATTTCACTGATGCAGGGGTCCTGCTTCCACTCTGTATAAATGAAGGAGTTCTGGCCCCTCATCCAGCACTGGGCTCCTCTCCTCTCCTCAGCTCCGTCTCTCTGGGTGAAATCTCTTCTGCTACAATGAGGACTCTGTCTGCTCTGCTGATGGTGCTGCTGCTCTGTTCTCTCCAGCAGACCTGCAGTGGTGAGTATCCATCACTCTGCTCACTTCTGTCTAGTCACCACTGACACCTTTATAGAGTTTATATTTGTTTACATTACTTTAAACATGATTTAAAGAACTGATGTCCTACATTTGTACTCTGCTGATATTTGTGTGATATTATGCACAAAAAAGTGAATTATAAAGTTTTGGTTTATGATTGGTCTCTCTATTTACCCCATACACTTATCAGACTGATGTATGTAAATGAGGTATGTTTTGATTGGCTGATCTGTATTGTACATGACATGCTAACTTCAGGATAAGTGTGTGGGGCTAAACTGCTGTAGTGCTGTTGAGCTGTGAGACTGAAACTCTGTGCTCCTCTCAGGTACTGAAGGTAGTAATGTCGCAGTAGACTGCTGTACTGAGTTTGTGAAAGTAAAGATCCCCTTAAAGCGCATCGTATCCTACAGTGAGACCAGAAGCAACTGCCCCAAAAGAGCCATTGTGTGAGTATCACTTTCTTGAAAAAGCCACCAAATGTCTCCCTACGTCTGAACTTGTTTGAGATTTTGTGAATGAATTATATAAACTGACTGACTCCAAATCAGTGATGCACAATAACAGTATTCTACCTATTTTATCTTCACCCACAGCTTTAAGACGGTTACAGGAAAGGAATGGTGTGTGGATCCTAAAGCTGCTTGGGTTCAGGAACACATGAAGAAGCTAAATCCCTCAAACTGACCACACTGACCACATGAGGACTATTTAATACAATATAATGTTTATTTATTTTAACTCTGTATGTACCACTGTATTTATAGAGTACTAATATATTTATAAAGTTATGTCCTGTGCTTCTCTGTCTTTAATAAACACCTCTCACCCGAAATGTCCTGCTTGTTGTACTTGATGTTTTAGTGACTTGTTTCAGAAGAAAAAGGAGGACCAGCATTTTCAAACAGATTAAAAAATCATTAACTAATTTAAATAATTCAAAACCCAGGCTGACTTGTAGCATCATGATATAAGCTGAGAGCCTGAAATTCTGCACCCCAGTAATTCCTTCAGGGGAGATATTTAACAACAACTGTATGAAACATCACAGCTAATCAGAAAGCTCCACACCATTCCTGATCGATACAGTCGGAGTGTTGATAATATCTTAAATACTGCCGGATGAGTTATTACGATCAGATTACAATAAAACAGTTTTAATCACTAATTTAGAAAAACTTAGAACTCGAATTAGCCACATGTGTTAGTACACAGTGGAAGCCCAGGGGGGCAGTTGAGGTTAGGTGCCTTTCTCAAGGGCACCTCAGTCGTGGCCTGGGGGACCCCGGGGATCGAACCGGCGACCATCCGGTCACATGACCAGATCCCTATCCTTCACTAATAAGTACTTTTTAGTTTAAAATCTTGGCTTCACTGTGATTAGACTGTGGGTGTTCATATTTAACTGACGGTGTTCATATTAGACTGAGGCTGTTCAGATTAGACGGGGGTGTTCATATTTGACTTGGGGTGTTCATATTTGACTTGGGGTGTTCATAATAGACTGTGGGGTGTTAAGATTAGACTGGGGGTGTTCAGATTTGACTTGTGGTTTTCGAAATAGACTGTGGGGTGTTCAGATTAGACTGGCGGTGTTCATATTTAACTGAGGCTGTTCAGATTAGACTGGCTGTGTTCATATTTGAGTGAGGCTGTTCAGATTAGACTGGACATCTTTGAATACACTTAAAAAAACATGACCACACTGACCATATGAAGATAATGTATAATGTTTATATATATCAGCTCTGTATGTCCCTCTGTTTAAAAATCGAATATATTTATAAAGTTATTTACAAACAGATTTAAAAATCTAATAACTAATCTAAATAATTCAAAATCCAGGCTGACTTGTAGCATTGTGATATAAATTGAGTGCCCAAACTTTTGCACCCCAGTCTTTTCTTCAGGGGGAGACATTTAACAACAACTGTATGAAACGTTACAGCTCATCAGAAAGCTCCACACCATTCCTGATCAGGACAGCTGGAGTGATGTTGAAAGTGTCTTGAATAATGCTGGACAAGTTAGTGGACAGAAAATTATGAGCGAAGAAGAAGAAGAAGAAGATGAAGACAAAGAAGATGAAGAAATACCATTAGATTACAAAGAGACAATATGATAATTTTAATCTCTAATTAAAAATTTGGCTTCTCTGAAATACTCTACTGGCTCTCCATCCAGACTGCAGCCCACCAGCTGACGAGCCCTGAGCTACAGGGTGACTATCACACATATACATATATATATACATATAAACACACGGTGGGTTTTCCCACATTGTTATTACCTTCACTCCCCTCCTTCATTCCTTCCTTCCCAGATAACTGTGTGCTGAAATCCAGCTTTAAAGTGTTCGTATTAGACTGGGGCTGTTCAGATTAGACTGAGGCTGTTCATATTAGACTGGGGGTGTTTTTATGAGACTAAGGCTCTTCAGATTAGACTGGGGCTGTTCATATTAGACTTGGGGTGTTCAGATTACACTGGTGGTGTTGAGATTAGACTGAGGCTGTTCATATTAGACTGAGGCTGTTCATATTAGACTGGCGGTGTTCAGATTAGTTTGAGGCTGTTAATATTAGACTTGGTGTGTTCAGATTACACTGGCGGTGTTGAGATTAGACTGAGGCTGTTCATATTAGACTGAGACTGTTTAGATTAGACTGGCGGTGTTCATATTAGACTAAGGGGTTTTCAGATTACACTGGCGGTGTTCAGATTAGATGGAGATTAGATGTTCAAATTAGACTGGGGGTGTTCAGATTAGACTGAGGCTGTTCATATTAGACTGGGGCTCTTCATATTAGACTGAGGCTGTTCATATTAGGCTGGGGGTGTTTGAATTACACTGTGGGTGTTCAGATTAGACTGAGACTGTTCAGATTACACTGGCGGTGTTCATATTAGACTAAGGGTTTTCAGATTACACTGGCGGTGTTCAGATTAGATGGGCTGTTCAAATTAGACTGGGGGTGTTCAGATTAGACTGAGGCTGTTTAGATTAGACTGAGGCTGTTCATATTAGACTGAGGCTGTTTAGATTAGACTGAGGCTGTTCATATTAGACTTGGGGGGTTTGGATTACACTGTGGGTGTTCAGATTAGTCTGTCGGTGTTCATATTAGACTGAGACTGTTCAGATTAGACTGAGGCTGTTCAGATTAGACTGGGGGTGTTTAGATTTGACTGAGGCTGTTCAGATTAGACTGTCTGTGTTCAGATTTGACTTGAGATATTCATAATTGACTGTGGGGTTTTAAGATTAGACTACAGATGTTTAGATTTGACTGGCAGTGTTCATATTAGACTGAGGCTGTTCAGATTAGACTGGGGATGTTCAAATTACACTGGCGGTTTTCAGATTAGATTGAGGCTGTTCATAATACACTGAGGCTGTTTAGATTAGACTGAGGGTGTTCAGATTAGACTGAGGCTGTTCATATTAGACTGAGGCTGTTCGGATTAGACTGGGGGTGTTTAGATTTGACTGAGGCTGTTCATATTAGACTGGGGGAGTTCAGATTAGTTTGAGGCTGTTCAGATTAGACTGGGGGTGTTCAGATTACACTGGCGGTGTTCAGATTAGATTGAGGCTGTTCATATTAGACTGAGACTGTTTAGATTAGACTGGCGGTGTTCATATTAGACTAAGGGGTTTTCAGATTACACTGGCGGTGTTCAGATTAGATGGAGATTAGATGTTCAAATTAGACTGAGGGTGTTCAGATTAGACTGAGGCTGTTCATATTAGACTGAGGCTGTTCATATTTTACTGAGGCTGTTTAGATTAGACTGAGGCTCTTCATATTAGACTGAGGCTGTTCATATTAGGCTGGGGATGTTGGAATTACACTGTGGGTGTTCAGATTAGACTGAGACTGTTCAGATTACACTGGCGGTGTTCATATTAGACCAAGGGGGTTTTCAGATTACACTGGCGGTGTTCAGATTAGATGGAGGCTGTTCAAATTAGACTGGGGGTGTTCAGATTAGACTGAGGCTGTTTAGATTAGACTGAGGCTGTTCATATTAGACTGAGGCTGTTTAGATTAGACTGAGGCTGTTCATATTAGACTTGGGGGGTTTGGATTACACTGTGGGTGTTCAGATTAGTCTGTCGGTGTTCATATTAGACTGAGGCTGTTCAGATTAGACTGAGGGTGTTCAGATTAGACTGAGGCTGTTCATATTAGACTGAGGCTGTTCATATTAGACTGGGGTGTTTAGATTTGACTGAGGCTGTTCAGATTAGACTGTCGGTGTTCATATTTGACTTGAGATATTCATAATTGACTGTGGGGTTTTAAGATTAGACTAGAGATGTTTAGATTTGACTGGCAGTGTTCATATTAGACTGAGGCTGTTCAGATTAGACTGGGGATGTTCAAATTACACTGGCGGTTTTCAGATTAGATTGAGGCTGTTCATATTACACTGAGGCTGTTCAGATTAGACTGGGGGTGTTCAGATTAGACTGAGGCTGTTCATATTATACTGAGGCTGTTTAGATTAGACTGAGGCTCTTCATATTAGACTGAGGCTGTTCATATTAGGCTGGGGGTGTTTGAATTACACTGTGGGTGTTCAGATTAGACTGAGGCTGTTCAGATTACACTGGCGGTGTTCATATTAGACTAAGGGGGTTTTCAGATTACACTGACGGTGTTCAGATTAGACTGAGGCTGTTCAAATTAGACTGGGGGTGTTCAGATTACACTGGCGGTGTTCAGATTAGATTGAGGCTGTTCATATTAGACTGAGACTGTTTAGATTAGACTGGCGGTGTTCATATTAGACTAAGGGGTTTTCAGATTACACTGGCGGTGTTCAGATTAGATGGAGATTAGATGTTCAAATTAGACTGAGGGTGTTCAGATTAGACTGAGGCTGTTCATATTAGACTGAGGCTGTTCATATTATACTGAGGCTGTTTAGATTAGACTGAGGCTCTTCATATTAGACTGAGGCTGTTCATATTAGGCTGGGGGTGGTTGAATTACACTGTGGGTGTTCAGATTAGACTGAGACTGTTCAGATTACACTGGCGGTGTTCATATTAGACTAAGGGGTTTTCAGATTACACTGGCGGTGTTCAGATTAGATGGAGGCTGTTCAAATTAGACTGGGGGTGTTCAGATTAGACTGAGGCTGTTTAGATTAGACTGAGGCTGTTCATATTAGACTGAGGCTGTTTAGATTAGACTGAGGCTGTTCATATTAGACTTGGGGGGTTTGGATTACACTGTGGGTGTTCAGATTAGTCTGTCGGTGTTCATATTAGACTGAGGCTGTTCAGATTAGACTGAGGCTGTTCATATTAGACTGGGGTGTTTAGATTTGACTGAGGCTGTTCAGATTAGACTGTCGGTGTTCATATTTGACTTGAGATATTCATAATTGACTGTGGGGTTTTAAGATTAGACTAGAGATGTTTAGATTTGACTGGCAGTGCTCATATTAGACTGAGGCTGTTCAGATTAGACTGGGGATGTTCAAATTACACTGGCGGTTTTCAGATTAGATTGAGGCTGTTCATATTACACTGAGGCTGTTCAGATTAGACTGGGGTGTTCAGATTAGACTGAGGCTGTTCATATTAGACTGAGGCTGTTCATATTATACTGAGGCTGTTTAGATTAGACTGAGGCTCTTCATATTAGACTGAGGCTGTTCATATTAGGCTGGGGGTGTTTGAATTACACTGTGGGTGTTCAGATTAGACTGAGACTGTTCAGATTACACTGGCGGTGTTCATATTAGACTAAGGGGGTTTTCAGATTACACTGGCGGTGTTCAGATTAGATGGAGGCTGTTCAAATTAGACTGGGGGTGTTCAGATTAGACTGAGGCTGTTTAGATTAGACTGAGGCTGTTCAGATTAGACTGAGGGTGTTCAGATTAGACTGAGGCTGTTCATATTAGACTGAGGCTGTTCATATTAGACTGGGGTGTTTAGATTTGACTGAGGCTGTTCAGATTAGACTGTCGGTGTTCATATTGACTTGAGATATTCATAATTGACTGTGGGGTTTTAAGATTAGACTAGAGATGTTTAGATTTGACTGGCAGTGTTCATATTAGACTGAGGCTGTTCAGATTAGACTGGGGATGTTCAAATTACACTGGCGGTTTTCAGATTAGATTGAGGCTGTTCATATTACACTGAGGCTGTTCAGATTAGACTGAGGGTGTTCAGATTAGACTGAGGCTGTTCATATTAAACGGAGGCTGTTCAGATTAGACTGGGGGTGTTTAGATTTGACTGAGGCTGTTCAGATTAGACTGTCTGTGTTCATATTTGACTTGAGATATTGATAATTGACTGTGGGGTTTTAAGATTAGACTAGAGATTTTTAGATTTGACTGGCTGTGTTCATATTAGACTGAGGGTGTTCAGATTAGACTGAGGCTGTTCACATTTAACTGAGGCTGTTCAGATTAGACTGGGGTGTTCATATTTGACTGAGGGTGTTCAGATTAGACTGGGGGTGTTCATATTTAACTGAGGCTGTTCAGATTAGACTGGCTGTGTTCATATTTGACTGAGGCTGTTCAGATTAGACTGGACATCTTTGAATACACTTAAAAAAACATGACCACACTGACCATATGAAGACTATTAAATACAGTATAATGTTTATATATATTAACTCTGTATGTGCCCCTGTTTAAAAATCTAATATATTAATAAAATTATTTCCAAACAGATTTAAAAATCTAATAACTAATCTAAATAATTCAAAATCCAGGCTGACTTGTAGCATCGTGATATAAATTGAGTGCCCAAACTTTTGCACCCCAGTCTTTTCTTCAGGGGGAGACATTTAACAACAACTGTATGAAACGTTACAGCTAATCAGAAAGCTCCACACCATTCCTGATCAGGACCGCTGGAGTGATGTTGAAAGTGTCTTAAATAATGCTGGACAAGTTAATGGACAGAACATTATGAGCCAAGAAGAAGAAGAAGAAGAAGAAGAAGAAGAAGAAGAAGAAGAAGAAGAAGAAGAAGAAAAAGTACCATTAGGTTACAAAGAGACAATATGATAATTTTAATCTCTAATTAAAAATCTTGGCTTCACTGAAATACTCTACTGGCTCTCCATCCAGACTGCAGCCCACCAGCTGACGAGCCCTGAGCTACAGGGTGACTATCACACACAGTGAAGGAAAAGTATGAGGTATAATCATAAAGTGCACACCAGTATAGTCGTGTCTACTATATATATATATATATAAACACACGGTGGGCTTTTCCACATTGTTATTATTACCTTCACTTCCCTCCTTCATTCCTTCCTTCCGAGATTAATATGAAATTCAGCCTTAAAATATTCGCGTCCTTCTCCATATATACTTCCTTTTCTATTCACTAATAGAGTTTCTAGCTCTCACTGTTTCCCTCCAGGAGCTTCTTAGTGTCATCTTAAAGGCCTTCATGTTTCTGTGTCAGCTCGAGTGACTCCTTCAAGCAGCGACTGATCAAATCTACAGAAATATAAACTGAACCCCAGTCATATCTGAATAATCCCAGTCTAATCTGAATAACCCCAGTCTAATCTGAATAACCCCAGTCTAATCTGAATAACCCCAGTGTGACCTGAACAGCCTCAGTCATATCTGAATAACCCCAGTCTAATCTGAATAACCCCAGTGTGACCTGAACAGCCTCAGTCATATCTGAATAACCCCAGTCTAATCTGAATAACCCCAGTCTAATCTGAATAACCCCAGTCATATCTGAATAACCCCAGTGTGACCTGAACAGCCTCAGTCATATCTGAATAACCCCAGTCTAATCTGAATAACCCCAGTCTAATCTGAATAACCCCAGTGTGACCCGAACAGCCTCAGTCATATCTGAATAACCCCAGTCTAATCTGAACATCCCCAGTCATATCTGAACACCCCCAGGCCCTAGTCTAATCTGAACACCTCCAGGTCAAATCTGAACAGCCCTAGTCTAATCTGACCCCCCCCCCAGTCATATCTGAACAGCCGCAGTCATATGTGAATAATCCCAGTCTAATATGAACAGCCTCAGTCATATCTAAATAATCCCAGCCTAATCTGAATAACCCCAGTCTAATCTGAATAACCCCAGTGTGACCTGAACAGCCTCAGTCATATCTGAATAACCCCAGTCTAATCTGAATAACCCCAGTGTGACCTGAACAGCCTCAGTCATATCTGAATAACCCCAGTCTAATCTGAATAACCCCAGTGTGACCTGAACAGCCTCAGTCATATCTGAATAACCCCAGTCTAATCTGAACATCCCCAGTCATATCTGAACACCCCAGGCCCTAGTCTAATCTGAACACCTCCAGGTCAAATCTGAACAGCCCTAGTCTAATATGAACAGCCTCAGTCATATCTGATTAATCCCAGTCTAATATGAACAGCCTCAGTCATATCTAAATAATCCCAGTCTAAACTAAACAGCCGCAGTCATATCTGAATAATCCCAGTCTAATCTGAACAGCCTCAGTCATATCTAAATAATCCCAGTCTAAACTAAAGAGCCACAGTCATATCTGAATAATCCCAGTCTAAACTAAACAGCCGCAGTCATATCTGAATAATCCCAGTCTAATATGAACAGCCTCAGTCATATCTAAATAATCCCAGTCTAAACTAAATAGCCGCAGTCATATCTGAATAATCCCAGTCTAAACTAAACAGCCACAGTCATATCTGAATAATCCCAGTCTAATCTGAACAGCCTCAGTCATATCTAAATAATCCCAGTCTAAACTAAACAGCCGCAGTCATGTCTAAATAATCCCAGTCTAATATGAACAGCCTCAGTCATATCTAAATAAACCCAGTCTAAACTAAACAGCCACAGTCATATCTAAATAATCCCAGTCTAAACTAAACAGCCGCAGTCATATCTAAATAATCCCAGTCTAATATGAACAGCCTCAGTCATATCTAAATAAGCCCAGTCTAAACTAAACAGCCACAGTCATATCTGAATAATCCCAGTCTAAACTAAACAGCCGCAGTCATATCTGAATAATCCCAGTCTAATCTGAACTGCCTCAGTCATATCTAAATAATCCCAGTCTAAACTAAACAGCCGCAGTCATATCTGAATAATCCCAGTCTAAACTAAACAGCCACAGTCATATCTGAATAATCTCAGTCTAATCTGAACAGCCGCAGTCATATCTGAATAATCCCAGTCTAATCTGAACAGCCTCAGTCATATCTGAATAATCCCAGTCTAAACTACACAGCCGCAGTCATATCTGAATAATCCAAGTCTAATCTGAACAGCCTCAGTCATATCTGAATAATCCCAGTCTAAACTAAACAGCCGCAGTCATATCTAAATAATCCCAGTCTAAACTAAATAGCCGCAGTCATATCTGAATAATCCCAGTCTAATATGAACAGCCTCAGTCATATCTAAATAAGCCCAGTCTAAACTAAACAGCCGCAGTCATATCTAAATAATCCCAGTCTAATATGAACAGCCTCAGTCATATCTAAATAAGCCCAGTCTAAACTAAACAGCCACAGTCATATCTGAATAATCCCAGTCTAAACTAAACAGCCGCAGTCATATCTGAATAATCCCAGTCTAATCTGAACTGCCTCAGTCATATCTAAATAATCCCAGTCTAAACTAAACAGCCGCAGTCATATCTGAATAATCCCAGTCTAAACTAAACAGCCACAGTCATATCTGAATAATCTCAGTCTAATCTGAACAGCCGCAATCATATCTGAATAATCCCAGTCTAATCTGAACAGCCTCAGTCATATCTAAATAAGCCCAGTCTAAACTAAACAGCCGCAGTCATATCTAAATAATCCCAGTCTAATATGAACAGCCTCAGTCATATCTAAATAAATCCAGTCTAAACTAAACAGCCACAGTCATATCTAAATAATCCCAGTCTAAACTAAATAGCCGCAGTCATATCTGAATAATCCCAGTCTAATATGAACAGCCTCAGTCATATCTAAATAATCCCAGTCTAAACTAAACAGCCGCAGTCATGTCTAAATAATCCCAGTCTAAACTAAACAGCCTCAGTCATATCTAAATAATCCCAGTCTAAACTAAACAGCCTCAGTCATATCTAAATAATCCCAGTCTAAACTAAACAGCCGCAGTCATATCTGAATAATCCCAGTCTAAACTAAACAGCCGCAGTCATATCTGAATAATCCAGTCTAACTAAACAGCCGCAGTCATATCTGAATAATCCCAGTCTAATATGAACAGCCTCAGTCATATCTGAATAATCCCAGTCTAAACTAAACAGCCGCAGTCATATCTGAATAATCCCAGTCTAATATGAACAGCCTCAGTCATATCTGAATAATCCCAGTCTAAACTAAACAGCCGCAGTCATATCTGAATAATCCCAGTCTAAACTAAACAGCCTCAGTCATATCTAAATAATCCCAGTCTAAACTAAACAGCCGCAGTCATATCTAAATAATCCCAGTCTAAACTAAACAGCCGCAGTCATATCTAAATAATCCCAGTCTAATATGAACAGCCTCAGTCATATCTAAATAATCCCAGTCTAAACTAAACAGCCGCAGTCATATCTGAATAATCCCAGTCTAAACTAAACAGCCGCAGTCATATCTGAATAATCCCAGTCTAATATGAACAGCCTCAGTCATATCTAAATAATCCCAGTCTAAACTAAACAGCCGCAGTCATATCTGAATAATCCCAGTCTAATATGAACAGCCTCAGTCATATCTGAATAATCCCAGTCTAATATGAACAGCCTCAGTCATATCTAAATAATCCCAGTCTAAACTAAACAGCCGCAGTCATATCTGAATAATCCCAGTCTAATATGAACACCCCGACATTGTGGTGGTGAACGTTGTGGTGTTTAGTCCTCTGTGTTTCGCTTTGTGTTCTGCTTGTTATTCCTCATCATGGACTTCATTAAACCCTGTAAACCTCATCTGCACGTACATCCGCCTCTCCTGCCTCCTCCAGCGTTACAGAATGTCAGACCTCACACAATGGATGAGGATTTCCTCCCCGCATCGGAGCTCTGCGTCAATGCAGCGAGGGCCGCTGTCTCCGGGGACGCCAATGCAGCGAGGGCCGCTGTCTCCGTGGACGTCAATGCAGCGAGGGCCGCTGCCTCCATGGACGTCAATGCAGCGAGGGCCGCTGTCTCCGGGGACGTCAATGCAGCGAGGGCCGCTGTCTTCGTGGACGTCAATGCAGCCAGCGCCGCTGTCTCCGGGGACGTCAATGCAGCGAGGGCCGCTGCCTCCATGGACGTCAATGCAGCGAGGGCCGCTGTCTTCGTGGACGTCAATGCAGCCAGCGCCGCTGTCTCCGGGGACGTCAATGCAGCGAGGGCCGCTGTCTTCGTGGACGTCAATGCAGCCAGCGCCGCTGTCTCCGGGGACGTCAATGCAGCGAGGGCCGCTGTCTTCGTGGGCGTTGCCGCAGTTCCTGCTCCCCGGACGGTGATCCTTCATTAAACCCCGTAAACCTCATCTGCGCGACCATCCGCCTCTCCTGCCTCCTCCAGCGTTACAGTATAAAAGAAGTAACTAATAATATTAGACTGAGGGTGTTCAGATTAGACTGAGGCTGTTCATGTTAGACTGAGGCTGTTCAGATTAGACTGAGGCTGTTCATGTTAGACTGAGGCTGTTCAGATTAGTCTGAGGCTGTTCATGTTAGACTGAGGCTGTTCAGATTAGACTGAGGCTGTTCATGTTAGACTGAGGCTGTTCAGATTAGACTGGGGGTGTTCATGTTAGACTGAGGCTGTTCAGATTAGACTGAGGCTGTTCATGTTAGACTGAGGCTGTTCAGATTAGACTGAGGCTGTTCATGTTAGACTGAGGCTGTTCAGATTAGACTGAGGCTGTTCATGTTAGACTGAGGCTGTTCAGATTAGACTGGGGGTGTTCATGTTAGACTGAGGCTGTTCAGATTAGACTGAGGCTGTTCATGTTAGACTGAGGCTGTTCAGATTAGACTGAGGCTGTTCATGTTAGACTGAGGCTGTTCAGATTAGACTGAGGCTGTTCATGTTTGACTGAGGCTGTTCAGATGTCTAATCTAGTAGGGAAATATAAATAAAATAAAGCAAATAAAATGAATTTGGGCAGCAACGCTATATAAACTCTATTAAACTGAATTGAACTGAACGAAAGAGGCAGATGGTGAGAGCAGATAAAAGGACAGAAGAGGTTTTATAATACAGACGCTGGATATGATATCGTCTCTGTCCAAAAAAAGACATATCAAAATGATAACTTCACAGAAGAGGACAGGAACTGTCTTTACTTTCAATGTAGGTCAATGGAACCAGAATTTTTTCCAAGCTATTCACACAATGCGAACGGCAGCTGCTGCTTAAGGACATCACAGAAAAATAAAAAACTTAACAGAAGTGAAGAGGCATGTTTTTCTTTGGACAGACGATATAAACGGATATAAAACAGATTAAGGCTTAAAGAAAAAAAGTTTTGTTATTGACTCGGTTTCACTGTTAACTTGGACACTTCCTCTGTTAGGCTTGGTCTTGACTCAACAAAGGTGGTATGTCTGTTTGTTGACCTCCTTTTGGAAAACCCTGGTGTTTCTTACTTGTGCTAGAAATAGAACATGGTTTCTGTTAAGGAGTGTAGATTCTATTCAGAGCCTGAAGAACGCTGATGTTCTCCCACACAGATGTGACCTTAGTGCTGGAGAGAACAGGAAGGACCTTCTGGAGGCAGAGCTACTGCTACATATTTCATCACTAGGGGATTTCGGTGATGTGAGGAACTCCCACTCTGTATAAATGAAGGAGTTCTGGCCCCTCATCCAGCACTGGACTCCTCTCTCCTCTCCTCAGCTCCTTCTCTCTGGGTGAAATCTCTTCTGCTACAATGAGGACTCTGTCTGCTCTGCTGATGGTGCTGCTGCTCTGTTCTCTCCAGCAGACCTGCAGTGGTGAGTATCCATCACTCTGCTCACTTCTATCTAGTCACCACTGACACCTGGACAGGGCTGATAGTCATAGTTAATTTGTACATTATCATTTTGCAGCTTCTCTTATAATAAAACTAATTGTTTTATTACAATAACTTTAAGACTGATGTATGTAAATGAGCTCTAGTTTGATTGGCCGCCCCCTGTGTGTACCTCATTCCTACTTCCAGTGTGAGTGGGTAGGGCTAAAATGCTTTAGGATAAGTATGTGGATGTATGTAAATATGATGTTTGTCATGGCACCACAGATTCAATAAATACACAAACTGGTTTCATAGCTTCATTACTTTTTCAACATATAATAATGTGGTGCTCTTTTATGTAAACACTATGAAAGTTGAGTTTGACCTGATATGAGCCCTTTAAATCTGACCAACTGCTGAAGCCTCTTTTAAGCTGTGAGACTGAAACTCTGTGCTCCTCTCAGGGACTTATGGTAACGATGCCATAATAATGGTGTGCTGTCCTGGTTTTGTGAAAGGAAAGATCCCCTTCAGGCGCATCACATCCTACAGTATAACCAGCAGCAACTGTAGCAAACAAGCTGTTATGTGAGTATCACCTGCTTGGAAATGTGTTCCTACCTTAGAATCTACAGGAATTAACTGTGAACCTGATTCCAAATCAGTGATGAACAATAACAGTATTCTGTCTTTATCTTCATCACAGCTTTACGATGGTTGCTGGAAGGAACCTGTGTGCAGATCCTGAAGCTGCTTGGGTTAAGGAACACATGAAGAATCTAAATGCAAGAAACTGACCACATGTAGACAATTTAATACAGTAGAATGTTTATATACGTGCACTCTGTATATACCACTGTGTAAAGATTGTATATATTTGTAACTTTATGTCTTGTGAATATATAATAAACACACCTCCACCACAACGTCCTGCTTGTCATCCTTGATGTTTTAGTGACTCATTGTATACAGAAAATGTCTAAATGATGTTTTATAATATTTAATCTACAGTACTTATCGTCACTGTCCAAAGAAGAACAAGTCTCTCCTTTACAGGAGAGGACTAAAGCTCTCTTCACTTTTAATGTAAGTCAATGGAACCAGAATTATTTCCAAGCTATTTTGGAGCATTTCTATTGGTTTAAGGAGACTTTATTGTCATTCGCAACACATGTGGTACATAAGATGGAATGAAATTGAGTACCCAAGGTCCCAGATAACCCCTAAATACAAATATCCAGTATAAAATATAAAAGAGAAGGAAATACAATAAATAAAATATAAATATTAAAAAGTAGCAGCAAAATGGATCACGCGTGTAGGTTCAGTATGTAGAGCAGAGCTATGAGAGCAGAAATGTCCTGGATAAAGAAACCAAGTGTGGGTACAGTGCCGTGTGACATTTTAAGAGTTTAAGAGTCTCACAGTTTCTGGAATGAAGCTGTTTCTTAGTCTGGTGGTTTTATACTTAATCCTCCACAACTTCCTGCCTGAGGGGAGCGGGACAAAAAGCGTGTGTGCTGGGTGATTGGGGTCTTTCATGATGCAAGTGGCCCTTTTCCTGCATCAGGAGGTGTAGATGTCCAGGATGGTGGGGAGATTTCCTCTCTGCTGGAGCACAAAACACCCTCCACCACACATCTGTAAAAGTCCAGCACGCCCCAGTCGCCTGAGGAAGTAGAGCCACTGATGTCCCTTCCTGATCAGATTGGAAAATCTGGGCTCTGTGGTTTGAGCTTGAACGCTTTAAGACACCATAAAATGAAAGTAAGAAGAAAAGAAAAGATTGGTGGATAATGACTGATTAACAAAGCCTATGAATGGAAAAACAAACTAAAGTCACTTACTGTACACATACACGGTGCTGGTGAAAGATATATATATATACATTATATATATATATATATATATATATATATATATATATATATATATATATACATTACCGCTCAAAAGTTTGGGATCACAGTGAAATGTTCTTGTTTTAATGGAGTATCTTCTCCTTAACACAACAATGGACTGACGGGTCTCTAAAGAAAGTTGTTTCTTTCTGGTCATTGTGAGTCGGTCAGCAAGCCATCAACTGCTGATCTTCAGATACTAAACTAACCTAGAATGTTGTTCCCTTTTATACTCACTTATTAGTAGAATGTTTTTCAGCTGTGATCACAATTGATCAAGAGTGTCCTAACAACCAATTAGTCCAATAACATCCTTAACTTGGGTTGGCGGCCGTACCAGGAGATTTAAACAGAGGACTGAGAATTACTGATAATAGAACTATATGCAAAATAAGCCTTTATACAAAAATAGACTTTAATACAAACATTTTTATTCTTAAAAATCATCTGATACACTTACATTAATTGTGAAATGGACAATATTGTTTGTGAATTGCATGAAAATTGCATGAAATGATATATATATATATATATATATATATATATATATATTTGACTGGCACACAAGATATGATCTACTTTTCTCACAATAAGATATTCATGTTACTTTGTATTGTATGATTATTTATCTGTTCTAATCAGATCTGCTGTTCTTACTAGTGAACACACACTTATTGATTTAGTGTGTGTTGCTTAGCGTATGTGTTGCATTTCAGGCAACTTTTCAAAACTTTTCTGATCTACTGTTGATCGTCAAAAGGAGCCCAGTGTGATTTTTGTTTTGGGAGAAATGAGCCATGCTGGCTGTGAAGCCAAGAAGAACCCAACAGAACACCCACACGGAGACCAGACGTGGGCACAAAGCCAAGTTTTTATTTAAACCTGAAACTGAAACCGAAACCAAACACTGAACTGATCTGAACACACAGCGGAGGCTCCTCACCACACAGTTCAGACAGCCTGCACTCCTGCCGAGACTCGGAGATCCTCAATAGGGTCCTACTTCTTGGCTCCTCCCTCAACAGCCCCAGCTGCCTGCAGTCAGGGAGGAGCATTAGACAGCAGTAGCTCCGCCTCCAACTGCCACCATGTCACATAACTATAATTAGATTAGCAGCTCAGAAATCATTTCCATCCAACACAGGTTCTCAGCGCTCTGTTCAGCAGACTTACTGAGAATGAAACTGTGGAGATCAGATCTTGGTGCTTCTACTGTAAGTAGTATATCACTTCTGGAAACCAGAGAGCAAAACAATGAATAGCCACGTTTTCTTTATCAGATAGAATTAAATAAAATATAAAACTATAATCAGAAAAAATGCTCATTCTGTTTACAGTAATACTGACCCTCACTTCTCTACGTGTCTAATCCACAGTCATACTGACCCCCACTCCTCTATATGCCTAATCCACAGTCATACTGACCCTCACTCCTCTATATGTCTAATCCACACTAATACTGACTCTCACTCCTCTATGTGTCTAATCCACACTCATACTGACTCTCACTCCTCTATATGTCTAATCCACAGTCATACTGACCCTCACTCCTCTATATGTCTAATCCACAGTCATACTGACCCACACTCCTCTATATGCCTAATCCACACTCATACAGACTCTCACTCCTCTATATGTCTAATCCACACTAATACTGACTCTCACTCCTCTATGAGTCTAATCCACACTCATACTGACTCTCACTCCTCTATATGTCTAATCCACAGTCATACTGACCCTCACTCCTCTATATGTCTAATCCACAGTCATACTGACCCACACTCCTCTATATGCCTAATCCACACTCATACTGACCCTCACTCCTCTATATGTCTAATCCACAGTCATACTGACCCTCACTCCTCTATGAGTCTAATCCACACTCATACTGACTCTCACTCCTCTATATGTCTAATCCACACTAATACTGACTCTCACTCCTCTATGAGTCTAATCCACACTCATACTGACTCTCACTCCTCTATATGTCTAATCCACAGTCATACTGACCCTCACTCCTCTATATGTCTAATCCACACTAATACTGACTCTCACTCCTCTATGAGTCTAATCCACACTCATACTGACTCTCTCCTCTATATGTGTCTAATCCACAGTCATACTGACCCTCACTCCTCTATATGTCTAATCCACACTAATACTGACTCTCACTCCTCTATGAGTCTAATCCACACTCATACTGACTCTCACTCCTCTATATGTCTAATCCACAGTCATACTGACCCACACTCCTCTATATGTCTAATCCACACTCATACTGACCCTCACTCCTCTATATGTCTAATCCACAGTCATACTGACCCCCACTCCTCTATATGTCTAATCCACAGTCATACTGACCCTCACTCCTCTATATGCCTAATCCACACTCATACTGACCCTCACTCCTCTATATGTCTAATCCACAGTCATACTGACCCTCACTCCTCTATATGTCTAATCCACACTAATACTGACTCTCACTCCTCTATGAGTCTAATCCACACTCATACTGACTCTCACTCCTCTATATGTCTAATCCACAGTCATACTGACCCTCACTCCTCTATATGTCTAATCCACAGTCACTGACCCACACTCCTCTATATGCTAATCCACACTCATACTGACTCTCACTCCTCTATATGTCTAATCCACAGTCATACTGACCCACACTCCTCTATATGTCTAATCCACACTAATACTGACTCTCACTCCTCTATGAGTCTAATCCACACTCATACTGACTCTCACTCCTCTATATGTCTAATCCACAGTCATACTGACCCTCACTCCTCTATATGTCTAATCCACACTCATACTGACCCTCACTCCTCTATATGTCTAATCCACAGTCATACTGACCCACACTCCTCTATATGCCTAATCCACACTCATACTGACCCTCACTCCTCTATATGTCTAATCCACAGTCATACTGACCCTCACTCCTCTATATGTCTAATCCACACTAATACTGACTCTCACTCCTCTATGGTCAATCCACACTCATACTGACTCACTCCTCTATATGTCTAATCCACATCATACTGACCCACACTCCTCTATAGTCTAATCCACACTCATACTGACCTCACTCCTCTATGTCTAATCCACAGTCATACTGACCCTCACTCCTCTATATGTCTAATCCACACTAACTGACTCTCACTCCTCTATAGTCTAATCCACACTCATACTGACTCTCACTCCTCTATATGTCTAATCCACAGTAATACTGACCCACACTCTCTATATGTCTAATCCACACTCATACTGACCCTCACTCCTCTATATGTCTAATCCACAGTCATACTGACTCCACACTCCTCTATATCTAATCCACACTCATACTGACCTCACTCCTCTATATGTCTAATCCACAGTCATACTGACCTCACTCCTCTATATGTCTAATCCACACTAATACTGACTCTCACTCCTCTATGAGTCTAATCCACACTCATATGACTCTCACTCCTCTATATGTCTAATCGTCATACTGACCCACTCCTCTATATGTCTAATCCACACTCATACTGACCCTCACTCCTCTATATGTCTAATCCACAGTCATACTGACCCTCACTCCTCTATATGTCTAATCCACACTAATACTGACTCTCACTCCTCTATGAGTCTAATCCACACTCATACTGACTCTCACTCCTTTATATGTCTAATCCACACTAATACTGACTCTCACTCCTCTATGAGTCTAATCCACACTCATACTGACTCTCACTCCTCTATGAGTCTAATCCACACTCATACTGACCCTCTCTCCTCTATATGTCTAATCCACACTCATACTGACTCTCACTCCTTTATGAGTCTAATCCACAGTCATATTGACCCTCACTCCTCTATATGTCTATAGAGGAGTGACCCTCACTCCTCTATGTGTCTAATCCACACTCATACTGACTCACACTCCTCTGTGA